>JANHFF010001138.1:0-391039 GCA_024542945.1 allo-octoploid hybrid of Carassius auratus x Cyprinus carpio | reverse complement strand
TTGATTGTGTTTACAGTGTGCAATATAACATGTGTTCATGTTTCGTGTTTAAAAACACAGTATTTTCTCACAATTCACCTATTTGTATACCGCTGTTTTCACGGTCATAAAAATGGGCTGATGTCTTCCTTGTTCTTTATAGTCCCTCCTTCAGAAATACGTAACGACTTCTGATTGGGCCAGCGGTTCCTGTGTTATGATTCGCCACCAGCTTAGTGCACGCTGCCCTCCTGGAAACGTGATTGGGCTCTTTTTGGACTAGTTTTGAGAAGCAAGTGGGCAGGATTTGTTTTGAAAACCTGGCAATCCTGATCTGAACGCACGTTCTGGAGATGTACTTCTAATCACAGAACGCCTTTACTGATGAGATGCGCATGAAAATTGCATTCGTTTTTTTGCACAGCCCTAACATCTAGTTAACAAAGCTAAACAGCGTTGCCCTTTGTGTAATAAGTTACAGAAACTGTTAAACGCACCAACTTAATAAAATACACTTACCGGTTGTGGTCCATAAACCATGCCTTCTCCTGAAAAAGAGGGAACTGCTCCATCTTTTAAGAATAATCTTTGTGCGTGTGCGAATCCGGCATTAAACTGATTGAGATTGAGGAAGCTGTCCTCAGCAAAATGTGCTGCACATAGTTTTACATGTGGATTATAATTTTCGGGAACCGAGTTAAACATAAATTGTAACCATTGATCTCAAAGTACAGCGTCCCTGGGAAGCCCAAACAAAGATGATTGGACTCCGAGATGAAAATAACAGCGTTTCAACAACATTGCGACAAACACAAACGCAGCTCTTCCTTCTTCTCCGTCGGAGCGCAACAAGGCCACGCCCCCTTTTTGTGAATTCATGTGGGCGGAGGTTAGTCAAAAAAACTGTTTTAGTGACGTCATTCCTGCAGGAACTAGAGGGATGTAGTCCAAATGGGTCGTTCGTTGTAGACGAATTCTGTTAAATAAAATATCTCGCTTGGCATTGACCTTTGAGCTTTAGAATTCTACAGATATTATTTATACTCTAACAACAACATTACACACTAACTAAATGTAGCCCAGTGCTAAAAAACATTTGTTATCTAAGTGCTAAATAATTTAGATTAATTAAGGTTCATAATTATACATTAGAACTAAAGAAATTATCTTAAAGATATACAAAATTTAGAATTTAGAAGTAAGGTCAAGAAACAAATTTATTGTAGTTCATCTCCATTCTATTCATTTAGGGTAAGTGAAAGGGATTATGGGAGTTGTATTTTTGTTATACAATTGTTTGTTTAAAGTATGTGTTTAAATTTATTTTAAGGGTTTTGTTTAAAGAATTTCATTGGTAAAGTGAAATGTGTAATGTAACATGTAATATTTTGATGTTAAGCTCTTACTACATTTTGAGGTTATTGAAGTACGAGTAACATTTTGATTTCTTTTACATTTTGAGGATAATTCACACTTGAGGTTTGAGGTGATTTAATTTTATTCAATAAGTGAGTATTTGTTGAATACTTTTCTTCATTTATACATATTGTGTCTTATTTGTTATTTTATTTTTTGTTTATTGTGAGAATTCATTCTTTTGGTGAATTTAATATTTATTCAGTAAACCCTATTTTTATTTAATATTTTAATAACTGAGTCCTGAGTATTTATTTAGTGAAAGATATCATTGGGTAATAGATTTAATATGTAAATAATATTTCATGTGAATATAGTTTAAGTCATTTACACAAAAGTAAGTACACAGGGTTGTGGTTTAAAAGTTTATTAGTTATTCAAAGCGCATGTAAAGTTACACAAACAGACAGTTAAACAGGTTGTCAGCAATAATTCTATATATTACATACATTTTACTGGGATTAAGTTAAGAACCCAGGAACGCCCTTTAGTACCAGGAGATAGGCCTAGGGGGAGCTACATAAAGTTTAAAACATGGGATCACGAGGAACGGGACCTTTAACAAATCTGCGTCTTTGTTGTATTGTTCAAGCTCTCTGCTGAGCTGTGTGGAGCACATTTGGGCAATGTTACTGGAACTACAAAGTGTCTCTGTGAATCAACAACTCAGATATCTGCCTCAGTTTCAAGCATAAACCTCATAGATCATGCACATGGTGGTCAGCTGCACTAAAATGTCACATTTCCTTATACAATGTATTAGTCTAAACTTGCAGGCTGAAATAGCAGATGTACGTCAAATCCTTGAACAAAATCCAGATCAGCACAACAAATATTGTTCTAGTGGATGACATTGAGCAATCACTCCAAACTCCAAAAGGCACATCCTGTAAACCTACTAGAGTAACTATTTCCAGGTGTTTACCACACATAGACACACACACTCCTTCAAACTATGAAGAAAACCCATCACACGAGAAGACAGTTTGTGCTGAAACACCTGCTGGGTCTCTGAAAGGAAATGAAGGTTGTAGAAGACTTTAAAAACAAGCCCTCAGCAGCCAGGACTCTGCTTCTCCAAGAGCAAAAGACAGACTCCCAACACATGATAGCAGAACAAATCCACAAAACCACCTGAGAAACACTTTGTGGCTGGAAAAGAGAAAATATTAATAACTCCATTTACTGCATTTCATTTGCATTATCTACAATAACTGCATGTGTTTTACCATTTTCAATATTTGTAAAGGTAAAAAGGTCAAGGCTGAAGATAAGAGGTGTAACTGCTAAAAGCATTCACACAATAAAAACACACTATCTTTTGCTTTTTTGTCACACACAATTATAACACTGCTTCACATTCAGCTGGAAAGCCATCAGTTCACCAAGAGTACCACGAGTCCAATCATCAGTGTGTGTGTGTGTGTGTGTGTGTGTGTGTGTGTGTGTGTGACTCAAACCAGATCTGCTCTTTTAGGATGTGTGATTAGACAATGATATGGATGGATTTTCATTATGCGTCATTAATCAAGTAAGAATACTGCAAAATCTATTTTGTCTTTGTAAATTATTTGCATACATATAGGAAGACAGTTGTAGGTGCGTCCTAATTCCATGTTTGTTTGTTTGTTTTTTATAGCATGAGTATATAGCATATATATTCCCTTCAAACACTTGGATAAACATCATGCACTCAACTGTTGCAGCTTTCCTTATGTAGCAGAGGTGGAGCAGCTGTAAGACTCTGATGTTGGATCACAAAATAACATTTTCAAAATTCACATAGACAATTGACTACAAAGTGCATAGTTTAAGTGTATAATGTATTATATGTAATTTGGCAGTGGCCAAAACATATTTCAGTTGCACTTTATTTTACAGTACGTGTATTAACGTGTACTTATAGTGTACTCACAGTGTATTTATCTAAGAAAGTTCTGGTAATACAAGGTAACTACATGGGGTAGGGTTAGGGTTAGTACCTAGTTATTGTAATTACTATAATAAGTACATAGTATGTACATGAGGAACAGGACTGTAAAATAAAGTTTTACCCATATTTCCATTTGAAACAAGCTTTCACAGAGATCAACAACATTTGTGCTAGTCTGATTCTAACTGAACCATCTCTTTATGACATTAACAAGTTATCAAGAAGATAACAGTGCATTAGCTGCAGATAGTAATCAGTGGTTGGTTTCTATATGCTACAGATTATAATTTTTTGGGGTACACCTAATGAATCTCACATAATGGCACACAATGTTAACCTTCCAGCTACTGACTTATGTTAATGATTATTTCATTCTTGCAATTGATTGTCACTTTAATATATATATATATATATATATATATATATATATATATATATATATATATATATATATATATATATTTGTCCTATGACATCACATTCCACAGAAATTGGAACTCATGTGTAAACATCAGGTTATTCCAGACTCTATTCATGTATCCATAATGAACAGACTTTGAGCTTGACTAACTCTTGAAAGACAGCAGTAATTCGTGCTTCATTTTAACATCACTTATTTAGTGCCTATCATGTTGCTGGAATGCACTGGATTTACAGAAACCTTTTTAATAATATATTTTTTTCCCATAAGTGAAAAAGTACTTGGGCCCTATTTTAACGATCTGAAACGCAAGTGTCAAAGCGCGAAGCGCAAGTAAGTTTGTGGGCGGGTCTCGGCGCTGTTGCTATTTTCCCGGCGGGATAAATGGCTCTTGCGCCCGGCGCAAATCTAAAATGGGTTGGTCTGAAGCAGCTTCATTATTCATAGGTGTGGTTTGGGCGTAACGTGAAATAAACCAATCAGAACTTCATCCAACATTCCCTTTAAAAGCAGGTGCGCAAGTTCCATTATGGATTGCTATTATTATGGCGTATTTACCAGGCGCACGCCAGGAGCGGTTCACAGCCGAGGAGACTGATGTTCTTGTAAGAGCAGTGAAAGGCAGAGAAGTTGTGTTGTATGGGGATGGGAGAAACCCACCCAAAATAGCGTCGGTTAAACAGGCGTGGGAGGAAATAGCCACAATTTGTCAGATGTCCTTATATACACATGTCTTGCCACTATTTGGCCAACAGGTCTGATCCTTAATTAGCCTATTAATATTAGCCTGAATAATTTGTAAGCTAGATTTATGCCTATTTTTTCACATCTTCGTGGCACACCACAATGATTTCCGTCATCTCACGTTTTAATATTTTTTAGTGTAACAATTTATGATTTGCAACTGTTGCATCTGTGTAGATTACATTAGCAAAGTGTATGCGCGTTGTGCACGCTATACATTATGGTCAAGCATGCGCCCTTAAAATAGCATAATGAACAACGCGCAACGCGCCACTGACTTTAGACTAGGTTTTTTCTGGTCAGTGGCGCAATCGTTTAATGGAACAGCAAAATAGCACCAGGGATTGTTTGTGCCGGAACACACCTCCTTTTTTGCGCTGAACCGCCCAGGGAGCGCAAGTTCATTCACTAGTTTAGCGACGTGCTTCTGTGGAGGGAAAAGCGCGCTTTGCGCGGGTGCAAAATAGGAATGACACATGCGTCGGTGTACAAAGTCAATTGCGCTGGGTGCAAGATAGGGCCCCCTGTGATAGAAGATTACAATTATTTCATGTGATTTCATAAAATTACATAAAAAAAGTACATTTACTTGGAAAGCAAAATTATTAAGCCTGTTTGTATGATAAACATCATCAAAATTAACAGAGTTCACGCAAAAACAAGAAGAAAAAGTGACAATGAGAAAAACAAACTTTTTATTTGTTTTATGCCACTGACAGATACTTTTTCTTGTATTAAGCAAAAACTCATTCTGATCAATTTGTCAGTAAACAAGACTTGATACCTTGAGTCATTTTGCCCCTCAATTAAATGTATCTTGTAATAAGATATTTAGATATTTGTATTGGAAAACAAGATAAATGTTTTTTTTTTAAATATCCTTAGTAAGAAATCTTTTTTGATGTGTAATATTGTTGCAGATGAATACAAGGCACTTCAACAGCTGCTTGTCTCTCTTTCCAGACAATGGCGAGATGCTTTTATGCTCTGTAAGCACTCTTGTTGTACAGACATATTCACTGTCCAACTGAAAAAGCACTGCGATCATTTGAGTGATTGAGCATATCTGTGACAATGGAATCGTCATGGTAACAGCTGTGCTCATAAACCCTGAAGAGATCAACACAAGGACCATTATCATCCCCCTAATGTAGATCTCAATCAGATCATCCTCTATTACCTCTATACCTTACAATATTGCTCAAAAGAACTGATTAAATCTGATAAATAAATACATCTTAAATTCAGCAGCTGTGAATTCAGAAAGACAAAAACTCAGTGTGCTCCTGAGTAGTGACTCAATATCCATCAATCTTAGGGAGAAAATAAAGCATGAAATAAAGCAGGATCATGATTATCATTGAAAATGATTGACCTTTTAGGAAAAGTTAAGGAAAGCAAAACATTATGTTTCCAGTTTCCGCATTTCACTTGAATATGCAAATATTTTTTTTCTTTTTTACATTTTATGACAATATGCACAGATTAATATTGGCCAAGAGTAGCCTACTACACAGTATTCAATACAAAAACAAAAAACAAATTCTGAAACAGACAAAATTAACAGTATCACAAGGGAAACCTCCTGTAAATGTTTGTAATGGTCATGATTTATTCTAACTGCTTTATTACCATAACATTTTATACTATAGTAATAAAGACTAAAGCTGGTTTGACCCTCCTGCCCAACTAACCACAAATTGTCACAGCAATGAGGTAAGTGTGATTTCCTGAGTATAATATTTCTCTTGTACTCTGTTTGCAGTAAACACTAGAGTTCAGACAGTGAAACACTTCAAGTTTACAAAGGATCTTCCTCTTTGTTAGGATGTAGAAGAGAAGATCAGGAAATCAATGGTATAAATGCACTTGCTCTTTATTTTGGTTGTGTAATGTCTACGTCCCCCTTGCTAACTCCGCTGTGAATTTTCTGGGCTCTTGTTATAAATAAATCATTTCTGCTCTCTACTAGAGTGATGACGGTAGTAATTTAAAACAGCAAGATGTCAAAGCTGCAATATTTTACTTGAAATATAAGCTCTCAAAAGGCTTTTTCAGCATTCATAAAGTTTTATACCTGTAGCTTTACATGCATATTTTAGTATGCATTTCAAAATTAAAGACTCCCAGTTTATACAGATTATGTGTATTGCATAGTAGCACTAAACTTTTCTTCGAAATTTAACCCTGAAAAGTCAAATAAAAAATGTTTATAGAAAAAAAAAATCCAGTACTATAATATACATGATGCAAATAATATAAAGGGTGGAGAATGGGAAAGACAAAGGTCACAGATAATGCAACAGAAAGCAACTGTTGATTATGATTGAAAGTGATGATAACACATGAAAATGGTTTATGACCTGGTGGCTTGATTCATCTCTATGATTCATCTCTGGTTGGGCAGATGCCTCAAAGGTTTTTACATCTGTTATCTTATTTTCTCAGGTTATTTCACCTGCTTGTTGATTCCAGAGAGTTTCTTGGCATCACCAGATCTCAAATCGTGGGTCTGTGTGAAATAGCTCCTTGAATTCAATTCTGTTGTTGAAGAGCCTACAGAGATACAAACACACACTGATATTGATATTGAATTCCTCATTTGCAAAAAGCATCTGCTAAATGAATACATGAATACATGTAAATGAAACAAACTGTAAACATCATTGCCATTAATGATTTTCACTTTGTTGAACATGACAATATGAACGATTGGTCAAAAGTTTGTACACACTTGACTGAATATTTTGTTATCAGCAAAATGCTCTTTACTCAGTCATAAAGCACTTTAACCCAGATTTCACCATTTAAACAGCAGTTCAGAAAACTTCAGACACAAACCTTACTGTCTTTATGTTACTGTTGCAAGTGACGATACTGTAGATTTTCTGAGCCCCAAAGTCAGTGATGCTATTGCCACTAAAACTGAGATCAAACAGAATTGTAACAACAATTGCATTTTACTTCAGGAATGTACACTTTCTGTTCCTTTCTCAGTCACTCACTCAATGTTTTGTGCTTTGTGGAGGTTTTGGAGCAGCAGATCCAGGCTGTTATCGGTGAGACAGCACTGACTCAGATCCAGTTCTGTCAGTCCTTCAGAATATTCCAGAACCAGCTTCAGACCTCCACAGACCTGCGGGTTCAGCTGAGTCTGACTGAGGTTGAGCTCTTCACCCAGAGCTTGAGAAAGAGACTCGGCTTGCTCAGGCCTCACATGAGCCAGAAACTGAAGTAGCAGAGATTTATCACAGCTGAAAGACAGAGCAAAAAGTATATTATGTATATTTGAATGTGTTTATATTTCTGTTTGTGTATCGGTTCATGTTTCACACCGTAGTTTAACAGAATTTAACACTGGGAACAGCTCATCCACTCCAGCTGTATTCATCTCACAGTCCTGCAGTATCAGCTGGGTCTTTGTGTCTGAATGAGCTCTCTGAATGACTCTGGACGTCGCACGGCAGTCATCAGTGGTCAGATGTAGAGGCTCTGAGTCTGTGTTTGCTGTCAGATCCAGAGCAGAACAGCAGGAGAAGTCCAGCTTGTGCTGCAGGACAGAGAGCAGAACTGCTGCTGCCTCCTGCTGGACATCAGAGACACTGCAGCAGTGCAGCATCTTCAGTAACAGCAGCCTGTCAACACTGAACACAAACACTAGATCAGAACACATTCTGGTCATATCAATTTCATCTGAGATCTAAACCATATTAAACATTTCAAATTAGCATAAGTGTTTTGCTCAAGGTTACTAAAGAAATAGTTAGTGGCCTTTATAAGTATGGATGAGAATAAATCAGTACTAAATCAGTACAAAAAAAGAAAAGAAAAGAGGCAGTATGGTTTCTTTTTTGTTGTAAATTAATTACATAATAACTGCCCATCTCTACTGGGTGACAACAAGTGGTTGTCCTTCACTGTATTGCACAGATAGAAAGTTAGGCTTTTAATATTAAGTATATTTCAGTTTTTATGATTTTAGTATTTTCATGCTGTGAAAAAGGGGTTAAAATCTTTATGACATTTCCATGTGAACGTTGTAGAGCTTCTCATTCTAGCCTTCAATGCTCAGGAGGACTCTAAGTACTATTTTACTATTTTAGAAGCCTCATGATGCAGATTTCCTATTTAGAATCACCCATAGAGAAATTCAGACCTGAGGTGGGATACATGTGTGAAGAGAGGCAGAATGCTCTCCAGCTCTTCCTCTGGTATGGAGGTCCACTGTAGATTGAGTAAAACTGCAGTGCTGTGCTGCAGTGTGAAGCGCAGGGCCGCACAGTGAACAGAGTCCAGCTCTCTGCTCTGCAGGTTAATGTAGTTCTTCACTGATTTCAACAGACTGGACACAAAACCAACGGAGCCGGACTCATAGATCTTTTGGATTACAGACAGCATAAAGCTAGAGCTCATCCTGTAAAGACATTATACATATCCTTGAAAATCTTTTTTTTATATATATAATTTATTAATCAGTTGGAGATTTAATGTGAGAAATGAAGGAAAAATAAACCAAATGATAGAGGTTTTCTATAATTTCTAAAGTTTTTTTTGATAGTGGTTTACCGTTTAAATTGAATCCTTTTCAAAAATGGCAAAATTTTTCTGACATTGCATTCAATGTTGCTCTTTCTAAGGTCCACAGTGATGTGTGGAATCTTGTGCTGCAGGAAATAGTGAAGCTCTTCCCAACTCAAGGAACAGGAAGTCAAATTATCGCCTACTTTTTGCAGGAAGCACTGAGTCAATTCCTCTTCCTGAGCTTCACAGACAAATTCAACCAGCTTCCGGAGAGTTTCTTTAGATGATCTACACATACAGAATTATTTTGTATTATTTCTATGCCATGATAAATATAAAGTCAAAACGGCAGAACTTTGTCCTGTGGTCAAACCTGAGAGTCACTGGTCCCTGGTGACACAGTAGGACAGACAGTGAAACAGAGAACATCTTGTATTCAGTCAAGTTCAAACACTGGACAGTCCACAGTCTCAGAATGATGGCCAAACTGCTCAGGACCCTGGACAGCTTCCTCTCTGACCACTGTTCCATATCCAGGTTAAGTGTGAGTTCATAAACAGTGACAGGAGTTTGAACCCACATAGATCTCAATGCCTGTGCTATTCTCACCACCATATAGCCATTCAGCCTGAAAAAAAGCACACTTTAAATATAAGCAAATCTCAATCAACATTTCAAATGTTTATTTATAATGCTGTCTGTACCAGAGATGGTGTATGTTTTTGATTTGTCTGAAAAGAAGCCTCGTTCCTTTTAGAGAGATGGCTTTAGGTTTCAGAGTGAGGTTGAGTCTGTCAGAAGAGAAACGCAAGACTCTCCCCACAGACTTGCAGGTTTCACTGGGTAAATTTCCTTCCAGACTGAGGGAGAAGCCAAGAATCTCCAACAGTAAAGTCACCAGCTGTAGATTCTCTCTGTACTGGACCACTTTAATTAGTGTTAACAAACACAGCTCAGAACAACTGAAAAACACAATAAATACTTAATTAAAATTAACATGACCCATTACAATTGGAATAAAATAACAATTTATTTATTACAAAAAAGTATCTAAGTTCAAAGTTATAAAAAAAAAAAAAAAAAAAAACTGCACCGAAGGGAAAAACACAGGATCCACCAACACAACAAGGTAAGTGAGGCAAGGGAGTACAGAGACGGGGTGGACACAGTGAGGAACACCACACAGAAACATTGCATGTCATTCTGGCACAGGGCAGAGAACACGGAGAATAAAAAGTGGAGAACATCAGGAGGATAACAAGAGACAGTTGGTCTAAATGGTGGTTTACAAAAACAGTACAGTCAAGACAAATAGGGGAACACATTGCACATAAAAACAAACATTACATGTCAATTCAAGAGCACCCGACAATCGAAGCAGGTCACAAGTCAGGCGTTTGACAAAAACACACAAGACCTGACAAGTACACACAGTAAGAAAATGAGCACTAGACCTGTGTGCTCTCAACAAAAGACAAAACATGGGGCGTGAATGTCCGAACCCTGTCACTGAGCTTAAACCAAATTAGACAGAAGTACCAGAGGTTCTCTTACCTCAGCTGTGAGATGTAGGGCAGACACTGAAGGAAACTTATCATTTCACTCTCTTCCTCCGAACATCCTATCAGATTTACTGGTTTCTTCTCTGTTTGGAGTTTCAGTACTTCCAGGAGGATTGAGCTCTTTCTCTGTGTGAGGTCTATGATCCAGACATCAGGTGCTGACTGGAAAACTGACTGTAATGCTGGAAGGAAACTCCTGCCTGTTTGAGTCTCCCAGTCCTTCACATGTGAGCAAAGATCCAGCAGGAAATCACTCTGTTTAATTCTGTCAGACCACTGATAAGGAAAAGAGCTGTAGGTGCAGACTGATGATAACAGTTTCAGCATCTGCTCTCCTGTCTGTGTCTCAATCTCTGCTGCTTTAATGAAGAGTCTCAAAACAAACTGCACTGCCTGATTGTTGTTCCAATGATCAAATCTGTTTTTACAAAGAAACATTTTTTATACAAAGATAAAAACATCTAGGTTACCTATGTAATCATGTTGTTTAAGAAGAAAGCAAGATGCTCCATCATAGCATTGATGCTATAAGAATTCCACATAAACCGTTGTTTAAAGCATGTTCCAAAACACAGCAATTAATTGGCTGAGAACATGACATGACGTACCATGCCACATCATCGAAATTATTAATAGAAAAAATGCACATCATCAGATTCTAATTGTCTGAGGAAGACACACAGGCCTGACCGAGGTGTGGGAATGCAATGTTGCATCTTGAAATCTGATCAATAGAAGAAGGCACCTTATTCCTTATTATATATATCATATTGTTCTAAATATATGATGACCCTGATTATAATAAGCTACCCCCCCCACCTTTTCAAAATTAACCTTTTGCAAAAAAGTGTTTTTGAGGACTATATCTTATCTTGTCTTCACGTAATTAAAAAAAAAAAAGTAAAACGTTATACATACATAATACATTTCCTTTTGAAAATTAGGCAAATGCACAAAAATGGTTGACACAGCATAGGGTGAATAGCAGGACCTCACTTTGAGGAACTCTAGTTCTGTACCAAACAGGCATTGAACTGGATCAGACTGTCTTTGTTCATACCAATAAACAAAGTTTTGCCATTCTGCTGCATACAATTTTCTAGTAGAGAGAGCCCTCAAGCTCAAAATTATATCCACCATCTCATCTGAAAGACACAAGTCTATGAGCTGGCACTCTTCAGGGACTAGGCCCAAAACTTCTAGATCTTCAGCCTGAGATGGAAGATCATCCCCCAGACTTGAGACAGAAAGGAACATCACATGGAGTGCCATCCAGGAAAGAGATCAGGTCTGAAAACCAAACACGGGCTGGCCAGAATGGAGCTAAGATAAGGTGAACTTGTTCTTGGCAGACCCTTGCTAGAACTGTCAGAGCTGTGTACAAGTGTAGCCTCACACTTGTTCCGTGGTGTTCAGCCCTAGCAGAGCCTGCCTCTTTGGGATGTCTGCCCTCAGACTGATATATCCTAGAACATAACTATCTCTCAGGAAGTAAAATTTGGTCTTTGACCAAAACAGAATCTGCTGTGTCTGTCTGAAAAGAGGACCTAAATGCAGTTCATCCTGGTGATTAATGTAAGAGACTACTGTAGTGTTGTCTTTGCAGACTAACACATGGTAGCCTTGTAAATGATCAAGAAAGTGATGCAGTGAAAATGAAAGTGACGTGACATTCAGCCAAGTATGGTGACCCATACTCAGAATTTGTGCTCTGCATTTAACCCATCCGAAGTGCACACACACAGAGCAGTGAACACACACCCAGAGCAGTGGGCAGCCATTTATGCTGTGGCACCCGGGGAGCAGTTGGGGGTTCGATGCCTTGCTCAAGGGCACCTAAGTCGTGGTATTGAAGGTAGAGAGAACTGTACATGCACTCCCCCCACCCACAATTCCTGCCGGCCCGAGACTCGAACTCACAACCTTTCGATTGGGTGTCCGACTCTCTAACCATTAGGCCACGTGTGAGATATACCACCCTAATCTTGAGGCAACTGATCTGCCAGGAAAGTTGAGAGCCACTCCAAAACCTTGTTGACCATCAAGAATCATACCCCAGTCTGAGAAAGAAGCATCTGTTGATAGAGACAAGAGAAGCACTAGCAACTGACACTAGTCTTTAGCCTCCTTGTTAATGCACCTGCCTACCATGACCCACTCGGAACAAAAAGGAGGTGTGGCAGCAAGGACCCGGGAGAGAGGGGTTACATTGGTGCCGTGACCCAGATGGGAGTGAGGTTTAAGGGGGTGACTGTAACGGAGGCCAATGAGTATGTGCTGTGCAGGTAAAACGCACTCTCCTGATCTCAAGAGACGCACTAGTGACTGACGCTATACTCTAAACCCGGATTTTGTTTTAAATAAACATTTTTAGTCATCATTAATTATTCTAATGAATTAATTCATTCTTGTTTTTGTAAAAAAAAATTGACATTACTAAATATAATTTGTTGTTTTAAGTATTCAGACGAAATATTGAATGCAGTGATTATGTTAACTAGATATAGCTTAATGTGTTAAATTTCTGTAAGGGGAGGAGCCCTGTTTGAACACATTTGAACAGTGAGTAAGGGATCTTTGAAGATTCCAGCTGATGATTCACGCAATGGATTTGGAAAGCAGCATGTAATGGTGAGTATGTTAACTTCTATATATTTATCTTTCCGAGAAAATTTATTTGGAGAAAGAGATAAAGAGATAGAAGCCACAATTCATTCTAATGAACCACTGTGAAAGAAAGAGAAATCTGCCTGTTTGAAAACGTATTGGGCTGACGCAGCGGCCAAAGCAGAATCAGGGCTCACTCCGACGGACAGTAATTATGATGCAGCTATCGAATTGTTACAGAACAAATTTGGAAGGAAGGATATTGTTATCAGTGCTCACATGTCTAAACTGCTTAATTTGACTCCTATAAAGAGATCGTGAGACGTAAACGCGTTGAGAAGTTTATATGATGAATGTGAAATTCATATTAGTAGTTTGGAATCTCTGGGTGTTCCATGTGACACGTATGGCAGTCTTTTATGCCAGTAGTAGTGATATAGTCCCTCTAGCAAATCCGTCAAAAGTGGACAAAGCAGAAAAATCTCAGCACACTCAGGCCTACTCTTTAATGTCAAGCGGCAAATGCTGAAACAATGTGAAGGTGGTCATCGGCTATATGAACAAGAGCTCTAGATGTAGGGGTGATATTGTTATGCTGTAAAATTCCTATGAACAGGCAGTGTATGTTTGACCGCGGTCAGAGAAAACTCTACATCGGAAAACTGCAAAACAACGTGTCAACAGATCGGTCGACTATCTCTGGTAAAAAAAATAAAAATAAAAATAAAATTATACATGTTTATGAGTCACACATTGACAATTTTTGTCTTATGTGCTCATTACGGCTAAAATCACAGAATTATGAAATGCAAAAGTGTGTACGGCATTTTTCTATAACCGTTACAAAAGTGAGAACGTCGTAGTTCTCAAATGTGTTTGTATTACAACGGTAGCCCATCTAACAAATCTGGAGAAGTGGAGAAGCAAAGATGTTTAGCACATACACACGTACACTAGAGATGTTGCTTTATTTGAATCAAAGAAGATGACCGTAGGAACTGATAACATTGTTTAATGTCGTCGTGTCATGTTTTGTAATAAAAAAGTCTGGGCAAATGTTTAATAATTTTTCTTAAATGAATAGAATGCGCTCACCCCGCTCTCTGTCCCACGCGAGAGTTAGCATGGACTTTACAGGAGTCTTAAAACAAAATGTGAATTATGTCATCGGCTATCCGAACACGATGACTAAATCTAAAGGAGTAATAAAAATATCATTTACAAATCAACATTTAGCAAAAAAAAAAAAAAAAAAAAAAAAATACTTTAAAAATTGTATTCTGATTTCTATATGCGTTGTAAACGTTAGTTTTCTTGCTATACTCTTTCTTAGTGATTTGGTCGCTCGAATACACAAAAAGTTGGATAAAATGTATCTCACAAGAGTGTGGAAACTTTAACGAGTGTACCGTTTGATTTGTATAGGTTGTAATAGTTTTAAGTGTAAAACAGATAGACTTCATTTTTGCGTCGATGCTTAATGCTATCACACTTTTTGGACAGGCACAAAGTCACGCTAAAAGAAATATCTCAAAGAGAAAAACTTAATTTCTTAATTTTCATTTATTCCTATTACGATGACGCCGCACAAAGATCGCCTAAAAACGTACGGTCCGACAAACAAATTGCGAACAACCGTCCAAAATCTTGATACGGCTAAATCTCGAGGTGTAAGAAAAATGTCATTTACAAAACATCGTGATTCTTAGATGTGAAACACCCTTGAAATGATCTGCTGGCCTGCAAAAATAGTCATAAATGTTTTTAGCACGGCTATTTACACCAATAGTATGAGAACTGTATATTGTGTCACTTGCATAGAAAATTAATTACCGGTTCATCCGGGTCAAAGGGAAATGATGATAATGGTTGAAACATCCTTAGCTCGTACATTTCTTTCATTTTGAAAATCACAGCTGCTGGTGATTACAGTTTTTATTTTTTTAGTAAACCATTTAACATTACACGATGCATACAAAATAGTCAAAGCGTATGTTTTCTGTTCTAGGTAAGAACATTTACACCGAGTGTTATAGCCCGGGTAAATAATTTGAAAATAGTATTTCTGTCGAATGAGAAAAGTTCAGTCGTACATTTAAAACATTTTCTGATGTAGAAATTATGTTTCTGGCAAACACATCCAAAGACAAAGAGTTTTCTACTCGTGTGAGAAAAGCACGTGGCTGCATAAATTATATGAAGAGACGATGCCGGTCATCCGGTTATTTAAAAAATAAGACGATAGACGGTGTGCCTTGCCTTAGTGAGACGCCATGTGTTTAAACACGTTTCAAATTGTAGGTGTAATTATTTTAGTCACTTTAAGCAAAATGTATATTTGTTATTTTACAGTACACATACAATCTACAGGATAGAAGGATGGGGATACAGTAAAATAAAACTTAAAAACTTAAAACTTTAAGAAAAGTTAACTTTCATTACACTGGTGTAAAGGGATCTTACAGTAGGCTAAATGAAAAGCACTACGTAATAAGGCTGAAGGGCAAACAACTGATGGAAAACACACGTTGGGGGGGATACTGTCGGTTAAATATATTGTTTTAAATAAAGAATATAATATGGATAATAAGGATACTTTTAATATAAAATATATTATATAGAACTACAGCCTGTTAGATGTACAGGCGGTCATTTTTACATTTTATTTTTGCTTTTAAATGGAGGTATTTTGGGACGGCTAAGCAGAGGGCCTGCAAATGTCTTTCCTGCTCTGTGTCTGAAAGTACCATAGATATGTGAAAGGTTTACGACCGTAGCAACGCACATAAATTACATCTCTAGGACGCGTGGGTCTTTCCTGAACCATCTTTAATGCTTGAATACGATCAAGGGTCTTTCTTCTAAAAGATAAAACAACTTCATCTAAACTTCACAGTCTATTCTGACAAACAAACGAGCTCCTCAGCATAGATTTAAAGCAGAATCAATATTTTTTTTTATTTTTAAAACATACAGAAAGGGTGAAGCACTCCTTCAGGTCTCACATAGATTTCACTACGAGGACCTGTGAGATTCTGTTTATCATTGAAACATATTATTATTTTTTTTTTTAAGTCGTATTATTTTATTTTGGGGATATTTCATTCATGTTTGGACATCTCTCACCGGTCTAAAAATGTAAGGGGATAATTTTTTATATGTATCATCAGAAATGTTTTATATACTATGCTATCACATTTAAAATAAGTTATCTTTTTTTTTTTTTTTTTTTAAAGAAGAGTATGGTGTGTTTTATAAGTTTGATTAACTTAAATGTTGAATACTTTTTTTTTTTGTTTAATGATTTGCTTTAGTAGCCTGATGTCATTATACAATTATTTATTTAAATATTCTTTAACCCCTGGAGTCTGAGTGGGTTTTTGGGGACTGGAGTTATTTTAGCATCCCCCAGACGTTGGTGTTTTTCATTATCCTAAAACGTATTAATGGCTAAAAGTCTGAATATCCCATAATATGTGATCAGCATGATTGTACGTGTCTGTAATTTTGAGAAGGCGCCGTTTATGATTAGTTTTTGTTTAAAATATGTTTAAAACGTGTTGTCATATATAATTTTATTTATTTATTTTTTCATATTGTTTAAAATAGAGATAGGTCTCTTTTTAACTTGATATGTCCACGCGTATGTCCGGTTGTTTATATGGTTTATCAGAATACAAATTTGTATAGTGGTTATTATACTGATATAACAAGGTACGTGTGGTTTAAAACCTAAATTTAATTAAAAAATGTACGAGCATGCAGCATTTTTATTGTGTGGTGGTACTGTAGGTGTACGGTTAAAATAAATAATTAAACAGCTTTTTGAAAAAGATCAGTTATACTACCTTTACTGCGTTGGTAGGTTTAGGGCTGATACAATAATCATTAATATGTCGTGCGTATGAATTCCACAGGAGGAAGCAGTTTCACTAAGACCGGTAGAACCGTGCATTCCTAACCAGGAGCGCTTACAGCCCCCCCGCGATGTCGTGTTCATAGATGACAAACGGATAACGCGGTGGCAAAACGTCGATTTAACGGAGCAGAATTGTTTTTCTGAAATCCTATACATAGCATTGAAGCATGGAAAACTAAGCACACGTCAACAGTATGTCATCGTCTTTTCAAAATAAAAGTATTTTCAACAGGATGTCGTCAATATTTTTTCATTCATGATATTAAGTCAAATAACACATACTTTATGAATATAGTGTTAAAATATCTCTATCAGCAAATGACTGTGTAATCTGTTTAACTAGAAAAAAATTACAGGAATGACATGAAATATTAAGACGCCATAAAGACGCCATAGACTGTAAAAATAGCATAACAGGCTTTGATCAATGAATAGTTTTTTTTTTTTTACATATCTCTATCAGCAGATGACTGTGTAATGTGCTTAACATGAAGAAAATTACAGGAATGACATGAAATATGGTTTAAAGATGCCATAGACTGTAAAAATAGCATAACAGGCTTTGATCAATTATATATTTTTTCCCCGATCCTGGTAAAATGTATAATTTTAGTGATGACTAAAACTATTGTAAATGTTTTGTTTTATATTGTTTGCGAATGTATAATGTGTTTATATTCATTAAAAGAAGAAAATAAGACTTGAAGACGAATGTGTGTACACAGGCATTGGAGGGAGAGAGAGAGGGAGAGAGATGGGGTACAAGAGATGCTAGCCGCGCACCAACCGTAATTCATAGGTGAACCGTCAGAAAACTGTCAAAAACATGGTACTCCCGCGTGAGATACGGTGGTTTTAATAAAAAAATGGCTTTAAAGATATTATGATTGGTTAGTAAATTCCGACGAGTGTGCACTGTCGCGTGCAAACGCAGACGCTGGATCAAAGGTGTGTGAAAATACCTACTTTCTGCCATCTAAAAAAAACAAAAAAAAACATGGATCTTGTTTTATCTGAAACAGTCGGTTTCAGTATATTTTTTATACAGTTTAATTTATAACCTTTTTTAAAAGAACAATGTTTTTCAACCTTAGTTAAATTGCTTTACATTATATAAATTATATAAGTTTTTATATATGAATGTGAAATAGCTAAAATGTGCTTTTCAACCTTTAATTGTTTTATATATATAAAAAATATAGAATGTTATATATATATATATATATATATATATATATATATATATATATATATATATATATATATATATATATATATATATATATGAAGAACACACCGATCCCATTTATACACTGCTCATGAATGTAGTGGGAGGGGGGAGAAGCCATATAACCACACACACACACACACACACACACACACACACACACACATAACCGTATAACTGTGATAAAGTTCAAACAAGCTTACTGACACAAATTCAAACAAACTAACTGACACAAAGTTCAAACAGCTTCTTTCAAAACCATATGACCGATGCGTGGGGACTGTTCATATACCATTATAATTTAGAACTAACTAGGTCAATAGGGTAAAACTTTCTGTCAAAACCACATGATCGATGCGTGGGGAGTCTTTCATGTACCATTTAAACTAGCCGTCAAAACCATGATTTAGAACTAATTAGGTCAATAGGGTAAAACTTTCTGTCAAAAGCACATGATCGATGCGTGGGAAAAGGTCATAGGTTAACCCTTGAACTCATTCGGAAAGTTCCGCCCATCCATCATAAGGTCACCGGAAGTTCAACCTGTCAAAAGGTCAAAGGTCAAAGTCATAAATCATCTTGACAGAAGCAACATCATAATTACTACTTATGCCCTGTGTTATTGCAATTGATGCAAGAGGACATTGCTTTAGCTTATACTCGTCAGTTGGACTTTGATGGTGAATGGAAAGTGCCTGAACTTATTCAATTTCTACAAAAGAAAGTGCAAAGCTGAGAAAGAGCACTGCAACTAACTAGACTAGAAAGTTCAAAATGGGACAAACAGTTGAGTAATAGATCTTTCGCCAAACCTGAGATGACTCATGAACCAAGGCATAAAAATGGATAATGTCTTCTGCAGTTACCCTGCACACTGTTAGTCATGTTCCCAAGGCTTGTATATATTGTGAGAACCTGAACCATAAGCCTGAAAATTGCTTTGAGTATTCAGTGTCTGCTCGAAAAGACAAGCTAAAAAATGGGGAAATGTTTGTAATGTAATGTTTTGTAATGTCTTAACACATAGCAAAGTTCTGTAGGGTTAAAGGAGTTAACTGTGCTAAGTGTGGACGTAAGCACCATCAGCCAATCTGTGAGCAAAATGTCAAGCAGCCTGTGGACAACAACGACAGTGTGGAAGATAGTAACACTAGCTCTGAAGCTGTAGTGTCATCTGTGTCGAACACTGTAAAACCAAAGGCTGAAGGACAACCAACTGTGCTGCTTCAGACAATTAAAGCATGGATAGAAGGTCCAGCAGGTAAAAAAAATTAGTATGTTGTTGTATAATACGTATTGGACGGAGGCAGCCAAAGAAGCTTTGTGCGAGAGAGTCTAGTGAAAACACTAGAATTACCAGTGCTGAAAAAAAGAGACTTTGAATCTTTACACTTTCGGAGCTGAGTGTCCTGTGAGTACAGAACACAACATCGTGAAATTGACACTTGAAAGTGTATGTAATGAAAATCAAAGAATAGAAATCGCAGCAATAGGGACGCCTCAAATCTGTACTGCTGTTATGATAGTTCCTGGAGAACATGTGCAAAATAAGCTTAAAGCTAAAGGTCTGCAACTTGCAGATTTTTTCTCTGAGGACACCAATGATTCTGAGCTTTCAGTATTAATAGGAGCAGACTACTACTGTAAAGTAGTTTCAGGTAGAGTTGAAAGATTAACTGAATCTCTTGTAGCCCTGGAAAGTATTTTCGGATGGACTGTTCAAGGACCAATTCCCATGTTGAGTGTAACTGACACAACCTGCATGCAAATTTGTTTAGAAGAAGATACGCAGATTTCAAAACAGTTGCGTGACTTTTGGGAAGTAGAGTCTTTGGGCATAATGAACAAGACGACTGAGAGTCCAGAAGAAATAGAAGCCGTGCAACACTTTAACCAGACAGTAAGGTTTAAGGATGGTCGTTCTCAGGTTGAATTACCCTGGAAACCAAATAAACAAGAACTACAAAATAATTTCAAGGTGGCTAAGACGAGGTTTGAAAGGCTGCAGAAAACCCTAAAAGCTGATGTAAACTTTTACACAAAATAGACGTAATACAAGATTATTTACAACAAGGCATTTGTGAATATGTTCCAGCCAATGATTCACAAGCAAAGGAAACAGATGCTGTTTAATATTATATACCACACCATGCTGTGCTCAGAGAAGACAAACCAACAGCTAAACTAAGGGTAGTGTTTGATGCATCCTCACATGAGGAGGGTTGTCCATCACTAAAAGACTGCTTGCTTGCTGGACCAAACTTGAATCTTGACTTGATAGATGTGCTTGTCAAGTTCAGATGGCAGAAAAGGAGAAGGATGCTGTCAGATTTCTGTGGCTACACGGTCCTCCAACTGATGATAAGAAAAATGAGATGCGCATTATTCAAATGTGTAGAGTGGTTTTCGGAGTGTCCCCAAGTCCATTCCTGTTAGCTGCAACTATTAGGAATCACTATTAGGGATGGTACTCAAATGGTTCAGGTCATACTTAGAAGGGAGAGGCTATTATGTGAATCTAGGAGACCATAAGTCTAAGTGGACATCCATGACATGCGGAGTCCCACAAGGGTCAATTCTTGCACCACTCTTGTTTAGCCTGTTTTTGCTCCCACTAAGTCAAATAATGAGACAGAACCAAATTGCCTACCACAGCTATGCTGATGATACCCAGATTTACCTAGCATTATCTCCAAATGACTACAGCCTCATTGACTCCCTCTGCCAATGCATTGATGAAATTAATAGTTGAATGTGCCAGAACTTTCTTCAGTTAAACAAAAAACTGAAGTCATTGCATTTGGAAACAAAGATGAAGTTTTCAAGGTGAATGCATATTTTGACTCTAGGGGTCAAACAACTAAAAATCAAGTCAGGAATCTTGGTGTGATTCTGGAGACAGACTTTAGTTTCAGTAGTCATGTTAAAGCAGTAACTAAATCAGCATACTATCATTTAAAAAACATTGCAAGAATAAGATGTTTTGTTTCCAGCCAAGACTTGGAGAAACTTGTTCATGCCTTTATCACCAGCAGGGTGGACTATTGTAATGGGCTCCTCACTGGCCTTCCCAAAAAGACAATTAGACAGCTGCAGCTAATCCAGAATGCTGCTGCCAGGATTCTGACTAGAACCAGAAAATCTGAGCATATCACACAAGTCCTCAGATCCTTACACTGGCTTCCAGTTACATTTAGGATTGATTTTAAATTACTTTTACTCGTATATAAGTCACTAAATGACCTAGGACCGAAATATATTGCAGATATGCTCACTGAATATAAGCCTAACAGACAACTCAGATCACTAGGATCGAGTCAGTTAGAAATTCCAAGGGTTCACACAAAACAAGGGGAATCTGCTTTTAGTTCCTATGCCGGCCGCAGTTGGAGTTAGCTTCCACAAGAGATCAGATGTGCTAAAACACTAGTCACATTTAAATCTAGACTTAAAACTCATCTGTTTAGCTGTGCATTTATTGAATGAGCACTGTGCAATTTCCGAACTGATTGCCCTATATTTTCACTGTTTTTTTTATATAAAATCATTTTCTAACCGTTTTAAATTCATTTTAAATAAGTACATTTTTTATTGTAAAAGTTTTAAAATTGCTTGTTTTATTCTTGTTATTATTTTCTTAATTATTATTTTACTTTCTTTCATGTAAAGCACTTTGAATTACCATTGTGTACGAAATGTGCTATATAAATAAACTTGCCTTGCCTTGCCATCACATTCAACAAAAAGAGTCAGAACAGTCTAAGGCAGTGGAAGCCTTGAGAGAATCACTCTACGTGGATGATTTCATTGTGAGTTCTCATGAAGTGGATGAGGCACACACTATTTCTACAGCTGCCAGAGACATCTTACTGGATGCAGGCATGAAATTGTGAAAATGGGTGACAAATTCACCAGAACTGAGAGGAAGATGGACAGGAAATGCAATGGAGCAAAACCTAGTATCAGATAGTAGTGGAAATGTACTAAAGGTATTAGGTTTAGTATGGAGACCAGAAAGCGATGATTTTGTATATGATTTCAAGCAACTGTTGAGTGTTTTGGAGAGAAAAGAAAACACAAAGAGAAATGTGTTGCAAACATCAACCCGTATCTTTGACCCCATAGAATTCCTAACTCCCTTTACTAAGAGTGAAATGTCTTCTTCAGGAAATGTGGGAAAGAGGACTTAGTTGGGATGAACATTTGCCTTCTGAATTGACAAGGAAGTGGAATCAGTGATGTAGTAAAGTGCAACAGCTTCGTTTGATTGCTATACCAAGATGCTACAAAATAGAGATTTAACCTAATGTTCAAGTGTACAAATTGCATGTGTTTTGTGACGCTAGTGAAAAGGTGTACAGCGCAGTTGCATACCTGCAAGGAAAAAATGAAAATAGAGAAACTGTAAACAGTTTTGTAATACAAAGGCACGAGTTGTTCCTTTGAAGAAGCTTACTTTACCACGGTTAGAGTTAATATGGGAGCTCTAATGGGAGCCAGAATAGGATATAATCTGCTTCGTCCCTTGAAGATGGAGAAAAATCTAATTCACATGTGGACAGATTCAGTAATTGCACTGGATACAGAGTTCTGCACAAAAATGGAAACCATTTGTAGTTAATTGAGTAGCTGAAATACAGAATCTCACAAACCCTGAATCGTGGTCCCATTGTAATGGGAAAGACAATCCCGCTGATTTAGCCACTCGAGGAAAGAGCGTAGATTATCTCATACAGAGTGAACTTTGGTGGTATGGCCCGTCATCTTTAGTTCCAGCTCACTTGGAAGAGCCTGAGCAAAATTGTGTTGCTGAAATGAACACTGAACTGAGGTCTAAGTTTCAGGTCACCGTTCAGTTTGGTGGTGTTGCAACAACAGAACCTCTTTTGGATTTATCCAAATTTAGCAGACTGAAGACAGTGCTGCGAATAACTGCATGGATAAAGAGGTTCATAACTAATGCCAGATCCAGATGTAAAATCCAAGGCGAACTCACAGCAAAATAACTTCTTGCAGCTGAAATGTATTGGGTAAAGATAACTCAGGAACAGAGTTTCAGCAAAGAAATTAATTTGCTCAAACTAGGACAAATGGTTGACAAAGACTCAAAGATCAAGGATTTGAAACCCTTCTTAGATGAAAATGGACTCATTAGTGCAGGTGGACGATTACAACAGTCTGAGTTCAGCTTGAGAGAACGGCACCCATAGGTGCTCCCCACAAAGCAAAGATATTCAGAATTACTAGTTCAGAGTTATCATGAAAGAGTGATGCTTCAGGTGCAAGTGATAAACTGGTTCAGGTTAGAGAGAAACATTGGATTTTGCATGGCTGACAGCTTGTGAAGCAAATAGTAGGACACTGTCATGTTTGTAATAGATTGACAGCCAAGGCAGCTCGGCAAACTACTGCAACTCTGCCAAAGGACAGAGTTACTGAAGCACCACCCTTTGAAGTCACAGGGGTCGATTTTGCCGGCCAATTATATGTCAAATCTAATGGTGTACCAAAAAAAGTCATATATTGCACTTTTTACTCGGGCAGTACATTTAGAGTTTGTGTCTGATCAGACCACAGAGAAAGTTCTCCTTGTTCTAAAAAAAGATTCAAAGCAAGAACTTCTAATTATAGAAGACTTCTAACTATATCTGTGCAAAATAATATACTCGGACAACGCAAAAACATTCAAAAGGGCAGACCAAGATTTAAAGGAACTGTGGAGATCATTTAAAATCTCTGAACTTACGGATTTCTTTTCTTCAAATTTGATTACTTGGAAATTTATTGTGGAGCGCGCTGCGTGGTGGGGCGGCTTTTGGGAGAGACTTTTTAGATCAGTAAAGAATTGTCTGAAAAAAGTCCTAGGAAAGGCCTCACTAAGCTTTGAAGAGATGACTACTATTTTGACAGAAGTAGAAGCAGTTCTAAATTCTAGATCACTTTCATACATACACAATGTGCGGATGAGCCCCAACCTCTAACGCCTTCACATTTCCTGGTAGGGAAAAGACTTACCTCTCTGCCACCAGAGACGGTGGTCTCAGAGTCCTATTTTTCTATTCTGACTAAAGAGCATGCTGTTCGCCGATGGAAGTACCGACAGAGACTTCTAACTATATTTTGGAACCGCTGGCGAAAATACTATTTGATGGATTTAAAATCAGCTCATAAGAGTGATTCAATAAAAGCAATTATGCTGAAGGAAGGTGATGTTGTCCTAGTTGGAGATGACAAAGTACCCCAACAAACTTGGAAAATGGGAATAATTGAAAAAACTGAATTCAGGAAGAGATGGCCTGGTACGCTCATGCATTGTCCGTACTTCCGTACTTCATCAGGCAGTGTGTTAAGAAGACCTGTGCAACTACTATATCCCTTGGAATTAGTTTAATTCAACGTCCTTAAAATGAGTATAGATGAACCTAGTTCATCGGGTGGGAGGATGTTGTAACTTTTGTTGTTGAATAATTATTTAATTTTCTAAACTGAAGCATATGTGATGCTAAGTGTGAATAATTAGAAACACATTATTATTTTTATTATGTTTGTGTTTATTTTGAAAGATTGCAATGATGTGTATCTCACCCTGATATACTTCAAGTACACACTAAGTATGCTGATATCGTTATTAATAATTTAGCCTTGTCAAGTAGGTGAGTTGTGTGGTTTTTTTCTTCTTGTGTTCTGAAGTAAAAGAATGAGAAATATGACATTCGTGTAAGCGTCTCAATTTTCTAGAACTTTCACCAACAATGACAGTTTCCATTGACTGTTTTATATCAATCACCAAGGACCACAGTTTCAGCTAATAATTTTTTAATTTCCACTGAAGAAAAACGCTACCCCTAGGATTGCCTGAGAATGTGTAAATTAACAGCAGATTTTCATTTTTGAATGAACTGTTTTGTAATGGAACATCATAAGTTTCTGTTACTTAATTAAAAGTCCATGTTACCAAAATGTAAATAATCATTGTGAAGACAGGACTCCAGCAGTCATAAGTTGCTTAACATTATTGATGGTTATGTAATGAGGAATTTCATGATTGTGCTCTTATGTTGTTAGGACTCTGATGATCATTACTGATGACATTGGAATCTTTCTCATTGAACATGAAGGTAAAATTACATAAAAAAAAAAACTAGAAATCAAGAAAGGTGTTCCTCAGGGATCCATTTTAGCACCAATTTTATTTTCAATTTGTACCAATGGTTTGGGTCAAGATATAACTTCAGCTAAACTGCATTTATATGCCGATGATACAATTATTTATACGGCTGCACAGTCCATGGAAAAAGCTGTAGAACTATTACAAGATTCTTTCCAGGTATTGCAATCTTCATTGTTAAATTTAAAATTGGTTTTAAATATTAAGAAAACTAAATATATGCTGTTTACTCGCTCTCGTAACAAACTCGTGATTCCACCCATTTTAACTTTGGAAGGGGACTGTGTAGAAAGAGTAAATACCTATAAATACCTGGGCATATGGCTTGATGAAAGGTTAGGTTTTAATATTCATATTGACAATCTTTCAAAAAAACTTATTTTTCGTTTAAAGAAATGTTTTTCTTTTGAAGCCAAAAAGAGAATTATTCAAAGTTGTTTTCTTTCTGTGCTGGACTATGGCGATGTGATTTATATGCATGCTAATGTATCTTCACTAAAAAAATTATGCAAAAATTGCATATACCATGCTGCAATATGATTTGTGACAAATGCTCCTACACGTACCCATCATTGCACTTTGTTTGATTTGGTTGGCTGGCCCTCCTTGTATCAGAGGAGAAAAATGCATATGTTGATGTTTATTGCCAAAGCTCTAATAGGTAAACTGCCTCTGTATATCTGTAGTCTCCTATCTTATTGTTCTGGTAGTTATAAAACTACATCGTCTTTTAAATTACTTTTAACTGTGCCTCGATCATACACCGAGTTTGGTAAAACTGCCTTTTGCTGTTATGCGCCCAGACTATGGAATGAAATGCAGAGTATTTTGAAGCTAAACATGCTGCCATCGTTAAATATTTTTAGAAACCTTTTGATGTCACATTTGAAAGAATCATGTTCCTGTTTTACTTAACTTAAAAATAGTTACAATTGTTAGTAAGCTGTTTCAAAGCTTATTTTTACTTGTCCAGTGGCTGACAAGTTTAATGCATTGTCATGTTACCATTTCAATGCAAACATTTGTGCATTGAAATCTGTTTTTCTTTTTCTTCCCAATTTATTTGAAACCATATTTAATACAATAAATCTCAAAATCTATGTGTAATTAGATTGACATTACATAAATATAACATTTAGTATTACTTAAATATATCTGTCAGTGTTATCTGCTAATATACAGGTGCTGGTCATTCCATTCAAAAAGTGAAACTTGTATATTATTTTAATTTGTTACACAAAGAATGATATATTTCAAATGTTTATTTCTTTTAATTTTGATGATTATAACTGACAACTAAGGAAAATATCAAATTCAGTATCTCAGAAAATTTGAATATTACTTAAGACCAATACAAAGAAAGGATTTTTAGAAATCTTGGCCAACTTAAAAGTATGAACATGAAAAGTGTGAGCATGTACAGCACTCAATACTTAGTTGGGGCTCCTTTTGCCTGAATTACTCCAGCAATGTGGTGTGGCATGGAGTCGATTAGTCTGTGGCACTGCACAGGTGTTATGAGAGCACAGGTTGCTCTGATAGTGGCCTTCAGCTCCTCTGCATTCTTGGTTCTGGCACATCACATCTTCCTCTTCACAATACCCCATAGAAAATCTATGGGGTTAAGGTCAGGCGAGTTTGCGGTCCAATTAAGAACAAGGGGTACCGTGGTCCTTAAACCAGATACTGGTAGCTTTGGCACTGTGTGCAAGTGCCAAGTCCTGTTGGAAAATGAAATCTGCATCTCCGTAAAGTTGGTCAGCAGCAGGAAGCATGAAGTGCTCTAAATCTTCCTGGTATAATGCTGCATTGACCTTGGACCTCAGAAAACACAGTGGACCTACACCAGCAGATGACATGGCACCCCAAACCATCACTGACTGTGAAAACATTAGACTGGACCTCAAGCAACATGGATTGTGTGCCTCACCTCTCTTCCTCCAGACTCTGGGACCCTGATTTCCAAAGAAAATGGTAAATTTAATTTCATCAGAGAACATTACTTCGGACCAATTGTAACAGAAATGACTCGAACCAGACAAATTAAAGAGTCTATCAAAGCTGTGTGCATAGAAACACGAGCTGAATCCCTCAGGAAGTCATAAATCAGTTCTAGTGCCACAAGAACAAAGCAAGATGACCAACCAACTTGTTCACACAACAGCTTTCAACATTAACACCACTAAAAACAATTATTTACAATTTCAATTCGAAGAAGAGAAATTTGGTGTCAAATTTGTTGTTCGTAATGGAAATGCAACGCTGGACATCACATGTAAACCTATGAGATCGAGTTACACACTTCCATTGACTTCCCCCCACCTAGCAAAACCAGACTGAAATTCCTAAAGGGGGAAGGGCTTTAAACCTCTGTCTTGACAGAACATCCCTTTGCCAGAGAATGGCAAAGAAACTGCTTTTTGTACACATATATGGACCAGAATGAACTCAAAAAGACTTATAAATGAATCATTCCATTGCTTAACTCCATATTCATTTATGTGTAACCCACACATTTGACTATCATGTATAATCACTTATTGTGTATGTCTTTTGATAACTATAGGATACATAGTCATGTCTAGTATTGATATAATCGAATTTTCTTGCTTGATATTGTCCTGATAATCGTGTTATAGGAATCATGTCCAAAATTAGACCCTGCGAGGCAGGAACCACATGCTTGGTAAGATAAACAAATGATTTATGATACCCCCGAGCCAAGACCATATCTGATTGGTCAAGACAACATTTGAGGTGTGGCCAACAGGGAAGTTTAAATACTTTGGACACCATGAAACTTGGCTTTTAGTTCTAGTCTTGCTTGTGCTATCAGTCATGCGGGCTTTCAGTCTGCTTTTAGCGGGCTTTTCAGTCTTTAGCTATGCTGCTGCTATCCGTCATCCCAGTTTCTAGTCTCTAGCTATGCTTCGGCTAGCTTGTAGCATCTAGCCATGCGGTTTAGTCATCACTGTTTGAGCGCGGTTCCTGCGTGCTTCGGCCTGCCTGCTGCTACTTAGCCACGATGAGAAGGAACACAACCTAGTCTCGGCAAACTTTATTTCTTTTCTTTTCCGTTTGAGAGTTTCGTGTTCTGAGTTAAGTTTTGTAACGTCGAGTCTCCGACGCCTGACCTCGGGTGCCCGTTCAACTTCGACCAGACGTTACACAATCAAAAGCAGTCCAGTCCTTTTTGTCTTTAGCCCAGGTGAGACACTTCTGACGCTGTCTGTTGTTCAAGAGTGGCTTGACACAAGGAATCCGAAACTCATGTCTTGCATACGTCTGTGTGTAATGGTTCTTGAAGCACTGACTCCAGCTGCAGTCCACTCTTTGTGTATCTCCCCCACATTTTTGAATGGGTTTTGTTTCACAATCCTCTCCAGGGTACGGTTATCCCTATTGCCTGCACACTTTTTTTCTACCACATCTTTTTCTTCCCTTCTCCTCTCTATTAACCCCTTTGCGTGCAAACATCGCTGACGGCCCCAGTTTATTATTGTTTCACTTTGAAGTCTTTGAAGTCTTGAAGTAAGACAGTTCACTGTTATCAACATCACTGTCTTACTTCATCTGGACAAACTGTGCATCAATGGAAAGTTTAAAGACTCAAGCTTCGATATTTGACCAATATTTTGATAAAACATTGTTGCAGTGACAGATATTTAGTGATTTATGTCAGGAGTGCAAAATAATAAATCCGTATTATGCCACATTTTGAATAGAAATTCACAACTCACTCATATTCAGTCACGTCAAGAGCGGTTTATTTGTGTTCACATAGACTCACTGAACAGCGTCAATAAGGATTTACAGACCAAAGATGCATATCTGCGGAGATATATGGATATATTTACTGATGTTTACTTCATATTTCTTCAGACAGAATCGTCATTTCTATTCATTTTCCACGGATTTACGCGATCAGATGATAAACAGCCTCTCCCAGCGATCTGTGTGTGCGTGCAGTAGTCACAGCTCGTGCGGTGTGTGACTCAGACTCTGATTGGGTCTTTCAAACGTCAATCTTAGAGTTTCATATCTGGACACCGCCCCATCGTGTCACATGCTTCCTGCACACTTCCTGGTAGTTATCTGGCCAAAACAACACTGAAACACCTCTGTACACACAAAATATCCGAATAATAAACCCGCGATTACGATAGTAAAGCTTGGTATGAGAATTTCTTGAGATCTGGGGCGTTTTTATAAAAAAAATCGAAAATGTACATCGGAAATGCTAACTTGTGCAGCGATGAAAAAGGCTACAAATAACATATTTTTACAACAGTAAACGACCAAATTCCACCCCTGATCGCTAAAGGAAGTTATTATAAACACTCGATCGGGGTTTAAAGTGAGTTTTGAGTAAAAGTGTACTAATAATTTCATAAATTGTCAGATGTAGCTTGATGCTAACGTTAGCACCAATGCTACTAATAGCAGGTGCTTTTCTTCTTCATAATGCATTTTTGTCTCAATAATTCACGTAAGGTCGTAAGAAAATGTTTTGTTGTATTTTTATAGTAAGACTTTTGATAAATAAGGGCTAAATGCAAAGAGAGACTGAAGTGAGATCGCTGCTTTGTTGCTTTGTAAAGCCTGAAAAACCACAATCAAGGCTAATAAAGGTGGAATAAAAACAAAAGAATAATGATAAAAGAATAATGCGGATAATGTGTCATACTTGGCGGAGGTGTGAAACAACCGTTTGGTGAGAACAATACAATCATGATGCGGGCAGTTTTCAAGAGTGAAACCTACACAAAGAGCACAGGAATGTTTACATGTGAGATCTTACAGAGATGACAAGGGCCATAAATCAATCTGATTAGCCTTCTCTAAAAACACACATGACATGGCCTTAGAAAATATTTCATAAAATTCACAGTTTTACAGATTCGATTATTTTTATGAAGTCTTGGAAGACTTGTGGCCTTAGCTACACTGTGTTTTCAAACTCATTTCCTACATCAACATTTTTTTAAATACATTTAAAACATATGTTTTTAATATTTTTATTTTTGTTTTTATGTTTGAGCTTATATATCTCTATTATCATAACAGTCTGAGTGATTCTGATTCCTGAACAGTAAACTTTAAAGTGTCAGCTTTGTGAACAAAGGTTGATTATGTATCTAGTCAGAAAGAATCATGAGCAGAAACCTTTTTATTTTGGGTATGTAATTTCGACTCCATGCCAAAAAAGGGGGGTTACTAGTAAGGGGTTAATGTGTTTGGACACAGAGATCTGTGAACAGCCAACCTCTTTTGCAATGACCTTTTGTGTCTTGCCCTCCTTGTGCAAGGTGTCATTGGTCGTCTTTTGGACAACTGTCAAGTCAGCAGTCTTCTCCATGATTGTGTAGCCTACAGAGCTAGACTGAGAGACCATTTAAAGGCCTTTGCCAGTGTTTTGAGCTGATTAGCTGATTAGAGCCCACACGACTCCATCTTCAGCCAACGCCCAACAACCATGGGCTTACCAAGACGTCACTTCAAGGACTACTGAACTTCCAGCCAATCAGCGACACCGGGACACCCCTTTCAACGGGAGTCCCTTTCACAGGAAGCGAAGGCAACGTATCCCCAGATATTTGTTGTGCTGGTGTATCTAATATAATTTAAGTCACATTGAGGAACTCAATGCGAGGGCTAATTACGTGATTGATGGTTGTTCATGTCTATGCAATTTAACGTATTGCTGTAAACTTGGGATTCCATATTTCCATTCTCTTAAACTCATCTTTCCCTAACTTCGACCTTCCTGCAACTTGTGTGAATGTGTGAGTGCATACGTTTATGTGTTAGATTAGCTTGTATGTCTTAGATTTATCTAATAAAGCCTTATTCATATTGAAAAACGAAGTATCTTGTGTTTTGTGCTTACAAGTTAATGTCTTAAACTGCCGATCTTGTTACTGTGCTAATTGATAGTTTCACTATAGTTTGGATATTAGTATCCAGCGCAGATTTGATGTTAAACGGCTCGTTCACTGAACCGCAGCGCGTCTCATTGATCAGCCGTGAAACAGTGATTCTGTTCAAATTCCCTTTAAATTATTAAATGATTCCCTTTGAGCTAAATTGACCTGTTTCCCTTACACAATCCCTTACACACTTTTTTTCTACCACATCTTTTCCTTCCCTTCTCCTCTCTATTAATGTGTTGGACACAGAGATCTGTGAACAGCCAGCCTCTTTTGCAATGACCTTTTGTGTCTTGCCCTCCTTGTGCAAGGTGTCAGTGGTCGTCTTTTGGACAACTGTCAAGTCAGCGTCTTCTCCATGATTGTGTAGCCTACAGAGCTAGACTGAGAGACCATTTAAAGGCCTTTGCCAGTGTTTTGAGCTGATTAGCTGATTAGAGTGTGGCACCAGTTGTCTTCAATATTTAACCTTTACACAATATTTTAATTTTCTATACTGAGATACTATATTTGGGATTTTCCTTAGTTGTCAGTTATAATCATCAAAATTAAAAGAAATAAACATTTGAAATATATCAGTCTATGTGTAATGAATGAATATAATATACAAGTTTCACTTTTTGAATGGAATTAGTAAAATAAATAAACTTTTTGATGATATTCTTATTATATGACCAGCATCTGTGTGTATATATATATATATATATATATATATATATATATATATATATATATATATATATATATATATATATATATATATTTTTTTTTTAGTTGTAACTTACAATAGTTATTTAATACAACCTACAGTATACTCCAAATAATAATTGATGTGATGCTGGAGACCCGGGTTCGAGACCCACTCAGAACAAGAACGAGGTGTGGCGGTAAGGACATGGGAGAGAGGGGTTACACCTGCATCAGTGTAGAATCATATAGACTACCAACATATCTGGTTCTGTGAGCAGGAAAAACACACACTTTTTCTGATTCCCAAATACTTAATGTAAGCAAGCAAAACATCTCAGTGTTGTTTTGAAATTTATTTGTTGTTTATTTGAATAGGGACAGATACAAAATTAAACATAGATTATTACAAAGAACAATCTGATGCATGTATCATAGTGTTTATAGCCATGACTAATTCGCAACACCTGTCCCTAGAAGAGCTTTTAACAGTCAACATAATGAAGAAAGAAAAATTTAAAAATAAAAATAAAAATTACAGCGAATACAATGAAATGTCCGGAAACCAGTTAGCACCAATAAAGATAAGTATAATAAATAAACACATTCACTCGAACTCACACAGATGCACACCTCACATACACCCAGCTACACATCTCATATGGCATGATCACACATGAAATGTCCTCTGATTGTGCCAAAATAAGTCAATGGTCTATGTAATGGAGTACAAGAATGCCCTGAAGGTGCAGAGGAACCAAGGCAACATCCATGTACTTTGTGAAGGCTAAGAAGATTTCGAAAATGATGAGGTTTGCCCTGAAAGCTAACCTGAGAAGCTTCCTCGGCTCTGGCTGAATCTTGATCTGAAAATAAGTGTCCTTGATATTTATTGTTACAACAAATCTAAGATTGAATTTAAGACACAGTGAGCTTGAGCACTAACATCCTAAATATGAATGTCCTCAGATTCAGGCAATGCAGATCTAATACTGGATGTACACCCCATCCTTATGAAGTACCTGCAGTAAACGTGTGATTCTCTCTTTGGAGGAGGTACTTACAATTTTCTATGGCCCCTGGCCCCTTTTCCAAGAAGCATTGCGGTTCTTGATTTTAATGGCCAAGATGAGCCCAGTCCAGTTGCCTTCCAGGTCGCTCCGCTTAGACGCTGCTATAATGTATTCTGAAAACTTCTCTGTTTTACGGATGGACAGGACAGCCAAGGCCGGCAAATCCAAAGGTGGAGGAGTGTGTTTCATGATTAACAAGAAATGGTGTGACCCCAGGAATATCTCCACTTGGTCGCACTCCTGCTCGCCTCATCTGGAACATTTATCCATTATCTGGCGCCCATTCTATCTTCCCCAAGAGTTTTCATCGATCATCGTTACTGCTGTTTACATCCCACCACAAGCAGACACCAGGGGCCCGTTTCACTAAGGAGGTTCAACCAATGAGTTTAAACTTGAACTTGAGTTGACTTACCCTGAGATGGGAAACTCTGAGTTTTCAGTTACAGAACGGCTAAAATTCGTTTTTTTAATCAACTCTAAATTGACTGACTCTGATTTAAGCAACAACTATATAGCAACAACTATAAAAAGCCATTATCAATGGAGTGCCGATTTTACTATTTACCATGGCAGCAGCTCCCATCAAAAAGCCTTCTGCATACTTCAGACTCAATACAAATGTAATTTTTCTCAGTGTTATTGTTATTTGTGAATTGTGCGCTATTGGGAGAGTGATTTCACCTACTGGGCAAGTTAGGCATTGCATGTTTTCCTCTCTTGCTCTTTCTGCCTCTCTCTCCGTTATAGATCGCTAATTGGATTCCAGCTGATGTCCATCATTCATCAGTACTGAGTGAATGCTACAGAGATCCAAGGTGTATAAGACGGCAAAGAAATAATGCTGGAGGACTGACTGCTACGCGCTCACTCTTTGTCCTGATCCAGATTGGTGTTATTTTGTGTATCTCAGTGTGACCAAGTGTGGTCTTTATTACCTCTTAACTTTGTGAATGAACTTGTCAATTACAAACTATGAGAGAGTGTGTGAACGTTATGGTGGGTGTGTTTATGATTATTTTGTGTTATTTTCTAATTTATGTAAATACCTTTGTTTGTCTTTCTTAGGAAGCGGTAGGGAGAGGGTGCCATTTTCTTTGAATATAAAATTTTGTTTGTTTATGGTAGACAGGGAGATAGGTAAGGCTCTGTCATTTCTTTTCTTTTTTTTAGTTAAGGTTATTTCTTTTAGTTAAGGAGTTTCTGTGTTTAGTTAGAGGGTTTTTTGTTTGTTATGTTGGCCTGGCCCTCTCCTGAAGATTTGCTTCCTTTTGTTATTAATAAATTAAGTTACTTGCTTAATTTAGTGTTTGTGCTTTTCTGGATCTGGGGATTGATGTGAACGTCAGACTTTTTTAAAATTTTTATTTACATTTTGTTACGACTTCATTTAACCCCTAGACTAACAGTGAGGTTCGTAACAGTTATATCACAGGTGAAAACTGGCAGAACATTAGATTATGAACTAATAGCTAATCATTTTATGTTATCTCATGGACAAAAAATATATATAAAATAATAATATTAATAAAAATATTTTAAGTGCATTTTTCTTATTTTACAAATGATCAGCCAATAGAGTAAGAAAAATACGGCAGTGGCTATTTACACTTAGTGGAATTAACATACTTTCTTAGCGATACATCTTATTTACCTACACCATTGAAGCCTTTATTCACATGTGTCGTATTTATCCTTATGTGTCGATGGAGGGCGGCGCTACAGTTGATTTGCACTTTGTAATAGAAACTCTAAATAATCTTGTTTACCATTTGCAATAAGATTATTTTTATTACCACACTGGCATATAATTTGACTTAAGTAAAATGCACTTAATTTAGATCCACCGAGGAAACAAGACTAAGTATCTTGTATCATTTTCTTATATAAAAAATCAATCTTTATTTTATTAATTTCTTTTATTTTTGTACTTGGTGTAAAAAAAGAAGAAACAAAAAACACTTAGTAAGAGGAGGATTTTTTCCAGCGTGCATCAATGAAGTGTTTAAAAAGGGGGAGGAGACCAAAAGAAACTCTGGGTTTATCGAAGAAAACCTGTTCCTGACCAGGTTAGGTTCATAGAGTAAGTTACCATGGTAAGTGACTCTGAGTAGAAGTTACCTCTTTTTCAGAAATGGGCTTGACTTACCCTGCTTTCTCAGGTTTGACAAACATCCCATTATGAAACAGAAAACCTAGAGTTTCCCTCATTTCAGGGTTAACATACTCAGAGTTTTCACTTAACCTCCTTTGTGAAACAGGCCCCAGTTTGGCTTTGTCTGAGCTTCGTGATGCGCTCAGCGGCAATATCAACAAACATCCTGACGCTGCTATTATCATCGCTGGGGACTTTAATAAAGCCAACCTCATGCAAGTTATGCCTAATTTTTATCAACTTGTATCCTGTCCAACCAGAGGGTCGGGCAAGTTCATCTGATGTCAGCGAGTTCACGGATGTAGCATTAAGCTTTGTAAACACACTAGCCGAACAAGCTACAGATACAATAACTATAAGGACCTTCTCTAATCAGAAACCGTGGGTGGACAAAACAATCCGTGCAGCAGTAAACAAATGCACTGCTCCTTTCAACGCCGGTCTTCTGTCGGGAAACATGAGCGAGTACAAAGCATCATGCTATGCTCTCCGACGCGCAGTAAGGGCTGCCAAACACAGATACAGGGAAGGCTTAGAGTCACATTTCCAGCTAAATCACTCCCAACGCATGTGGCAAGGACTAAGGACCATCTGTGCCTTTGGAAACAAATCCTCTGCAGAGGTGAGAGCAAATCTGTCGCTGACTGACGAGCTAAACTCTTTCAACGGCCACTTTGAAAGCAATCTAAGCAGCGCGAGTTTGCCAATCAGCGCATCAGGAAGCAGCAGCCAGAGCAGCGATCATCATGTGATCACCGTGTCGGAGGACGAAGTTCGGAGGGCACTAAAGCGAGTGAACGTCAGGAAAGCAGCAGCACTTGATGGGATTTCTGGCCATTTTCTGCAGTCCTGCGCTGATCAGCTCGCTGGTTTGTTTACATTCATTTTAATGAGTCTCTTGCTACATCGGTGGTTCCCACCTCCTTCAAAAAATCTGTCATCATCCCTGTACCTAAGAACAATAAACCCTCTTGTCTGAATGACTATCGTCAAGTTGCCCTTCACATCAATAGTCATGAAGGTCTTTGAGGGACTGGTTAAAAACGTCATCTGCTCCTCCATCCCGGATACTTTAGATCGACCCAAACAGATCCACTGATGATGCTGTAGCGATGGTTGCCCATTAATAAACATTTATGTTTACTTTTATATTTAATTTGGTTTGTTCGGGCGCCAGCCAGGCGTGTAATCCTGGCAAAAAAATTAATTCTCACAACCCACCAGCTACATATGAAGACATTGAACACACTTCCATGGAAAACAAGAAAAAAGGGAAAAACAATCAGTATAAACTATAAAGAAATATACATTTTCTCTTTATAAGAGGGGAAAACAGGATCTGCACAGAGACAGCAATGATGTTAACACTGGCAAATTCTATGAACTTTCTCAGACAGTCACGATATACGAGGTAAAATAAAGTCTATGTCCAAGCAACCCATCATCTGATGAATTCACAGCTTAGTTTCAATTAACACTCTTTTTATACTCTCCGACAGTCAAAGAAAAAGTTCGTTTAATTGTGTGTGCGTGTTGTGGTCGTGTGCATGTATTGTGAGTGCGTCAAGTTTGTACCCGATGCTGCTGGTCTTCGTTTTGGGCCTCTTGTAAGTACAGGAACTTCGTTTTCAGCACCATCCAGGAAACGCAAATCTCCCGACAGCTGAGATAGAGAGCGTCTAAGCCGCTCACAGTTTCACTTTCATTCCCGCCGTCACATCATCCGCACCCCGATAAATCCCACCTCCAGGATACTGCAAACTTCTGTCATACTTCTCTCCCAGGTAGGTCAATTTCTCATACCAAAGCACGATACTTCTGTACATTCCTCGAACAAACAACACCTTCCTCGAACAACCAACACACTTCACTTCCCCATTACCAGTCCTCTTCGGCTCACAATTCCCCTCCTTAAATAGTTCGTCACACTGATTATCTTCTTCTGATTGGTTAAAGAGAAAACAAAAAAAACAAAAATAAAAAATAAAGTGGCTAACGGATTCCGTTCTGCCACAATGCCACCTCTCACATCCTGCACTCTTCTCTCACACACATTTACAGCAATAACAGGAACTATGTAAGGCTGCTATTATTTATTTATTTATTTATTTATCTATTTATTGACTATAGCTCAGCTTTTAATACTATAGTCCCCATAAAGCTAGCTTCTAAACTCATGGACCTCGGCCCTAATTCCCCTAAGTGGATTCTTGATTTCTTCACTGGAAGTGACCTCAAGAGTTGAAACTAGGCCAGTACACCTCCAATTCCATCACCTTGAACGTAGGAGCCCCACAGAGCTGTGTCCTGAGTCGCCTGCTCTACTCTCTCTACACACCTGACAGCGTGTCTTCGCACAGCTCCACATCTATAATCAAATTTGCTGATGATACTGTGGTTCTGGGCCTCATTCACAACAATAATGAGACCACATACTTGGATGAGGTAGCTCATCCAAGTATTAACATCATGGTGCCAGGACAACTGTCTCTCTCTGAATGTGAGCAAAACTAAAGAACTGATTGTGGACTTCAGGAAGAGACAGCAGCAGCCCTATACACCTCTTATGATCAGCGGGACACCTGTGGAGAGGGTGAGCAGCTTCAAGTACCTTGGTGTAAACATCTCAGAGGACCTGACTTGGACTACCCACATTCAAACACAGGTTAATAAAGCCAGGCAAAGACTGTACCATCTGCGACAGTTGAGGAAATTCAGGGTCTCACCAGCATTCCTGAAAACTATTCAGGGGCTATAGAAAATGTATTGACTCAGTGTATCTCAGTGTTTTATGGGAACAGCTCCAGTCAAGACTGCAAAGCCCTGCAGAGAGTTATGCACTTAGCTGAGCGCATCTCCGGGTCCAGGTCATGCAGGACATTTACCTCAAATACTGCAAAAGCAGAGCTGTTAAAATCAGCAAGGACTCTATCCACCCCAGTAACCATCTTTTCACTCTGCTGCCATCTGGTAAGCGCTTCCGTAGCCTGATGGCAAAAAAAAAACGACAGACCCAGGAGGAGTTTCTTCCCCCAGGCCATCAGGTTCCCAAACTCATAACCAACCTCTTAACATCTTCATGTCTTCACTTAATGTTCAATTTATCAATGAGATATTCTTTATTCACTACCTCACATTGACACACTGACAGTATCAACCTGTTTGCACATTTGCCTCTTGTACATTCCTGTGTATCTTAATATTTAAGACTACAGTATAATGCACATATGCACATTCTACATCCCTGTATCTTAATATCTAAGACTACAGTTAACTTTCATGCACATTTGTTGCATTCTATATTTAAAGGGGGGGTGAAATGCTATTTCATGCATACTGAGTTTTTTTACACTGTTAAAGAGTTGGATTCCCATGCTAAACATGGACAAAGTTTCAAAAATTAAGTTGTACGTTTGAAGGAGTATTTTTGTTCCCAAAATACTCCTTCCGGTTTGTCACAAGTTTCGGAAAGTTTTTTTCGAGTATGGCTCTGTGTGACGTTAGATGGAGCAGAATTTCCTTATACGAGTCCTAAGGCACTTCTGCCGGAAGAGCGCGCGCTCCCGTATAGCGAGGATGAGCCTGAGCAGCACAGACATTTCACTGATCAGAGCGATTCACTGATCAGAGCGAGAGCGTCGCGAAAAGTCACAAAAGAAGTGTGTTTTGGTTGCCAGGGCAAGACAACCCTGCACAGATTACCAACAAAAAAAAACAGCATTAAGGGACCAGTGGATGGAGTTTATTTTTACAGAGCATCAACGGAGTTGTGCAAGTGTTTTTGTGTGTTCCCTGCATTTCGAAGATGCTTTGTTCACAAGGCCCAGTTTGACGACAGATTTGCGTATCGTTTATTTCTTAAGGATGATGCAATCCCAAGGAAAAAGGGTCACGATCGTGTGTTGGAACCTCAGGCGGTGAGTAAAACTGCTTCTAATATCTCTGCCTCCTTGTTAGTGCGTCCCCTCCCATGTCAGAGACCCGGGTTCGAGCCCCGCTCGGAGCGAGTCGTTGCTGCTGCTGCTTTCGTTCAGTTTCAGCCTCTGGATCTGATTCTGGATCATAAATAAACGGCTGAATCTGACTGTAAGCCATGGTTTGTTTAGGATGATGGGTTTTCCCTCACGGTAATGTCACAGCTTCCACATCCTCTCAACGCAAAAGCTTATTCGCGCTCGTGATTCTTTAGCTCCGCCCACATGTCACGCCTCCAGCCGGTCGTGTTTTTCCGGGAAAAATCAGTACAGACTATCTTTCTCTTATGAATATAATAAAACTAAAGACTTTTTGGATTTATGAAGGATGCAGTACTACTCTATATGTACTCAAGATTAACAGGATATTGAGTGAAAACGAGCATTTCACCCCCCCTTTAATTCTACAATATAATTTTTTTTCATATTTTATTCTTATATTTTTATTGTTTACTTTTATTTCATTCTTTCATTGCTATATTTATGTATATTTTCATCTGTGTTGTATTCTTTAATAATTACACTGTCCATGGAGTGGACCTGACTCAGATTTCACTGCTGGTCATACATGCTCTATATTACTGTGTATGTAACGAATAAAAATATGGAATCTTAAAAATGTTGACGGAACTTGAATCAAGGTAAAAAGGCAAACTGAATTCTGGAACATTTCTTCACAATATTAAGATCCAGGTGCGTCGCTAGGCCCTTTTTAGGGGGGCTTCAGCCCCCCTAAACTTATGCCCAGCCCCCCTAAAAATTATTTGATTAATTAATTAGTGATCGCTTCAGTCCCCTTTAAAAACTCATTTGAGAAGGTGGCAAGCTGCATCAAGTTCCGGCTCCTCCCCTTATCTGAGTCTGCATGGATTCAGCGCGTTTTTCAATCCACAGGGGCGCCGAGCAGAGCGAACATCAGAGAGTACAAGGTGTGTGTGTGTGTGTGCGTGCGTGTGCGCGGGTGTGTGTGCGTGCGTGTGTGCGTGTGTTCTCGCATCCAATACCAGTACGTCTTCGCTGCGTTCACTTTCAGCCTTAATCACAGTGTGACAGATGTTTTTTCTTCCAACAAAAATGAAGCGATTAACACCCATGAAAACATACTTTAGAAAATCATGATTTATTTTAAATTACTTTTTGAAATTGAAAACATATTATTGTGTATTTCGGCATTACATTATGCAGCCATGCAAAATAAATTATTAACGACACACATCATTGTCTGAAAGTACTAAATGGCACAGAGAGAGAAACATCAGGTGGAGTTATTTTGTTTTCTATTATTAAACATAATTTTGTATTAAGTAATAATTAATCATTAGTGTATAATGATACATATATTAGAGTAAGAGTAAAGGGATCTGTGATTTTTTTTTTTTAAGTAATTGATTTATAGAAGTGGCAAAATGATAATTATGTTATTTTTAATAAATATAAATAAATATAGAACAGATTAAACATATTGCCAATAGACAATTACATTAATACATGTTTTGTCTATATTCTTAATGAATATTAGCTGGTTAGTTAAATGATTTGAAATTAAATAAATGTTCAGGGGCTGACTTGATGTATAACCAACCGTATTGTTGATTATAAAGGCTAAAAAGCTAAAAATTATGAATAATAATAATAATAATAATAATAATAATAATAATAATAATAAAATATAATAATTTATATTTCATTGTAGATGGATATACAATTTTTTTTTTGACGTGCGGGAGTAGGTCTGCAAATGAGCAACAGTCAGGTGAGAATAGAACAGACAGCCTCACACACACACACACACACACACAATACCACTGTGTTCCCAAGATTCATTGCCAATTTCCACGTACATTTCATAAGAAAAAGCAGTGGTATCACCAAAGGATAAACATGAATGTCCTAATACTGAATCAGGAAGTCTTTATTGTAAAAAAAATAAAAATAAATAAAAAAATCTACATTCCCAATTCAAAATTTTCCAGTGACTGGTCACATGTAAAAAACTGTATTAGTTTTTTTTACAGTTTTTTTTACAGTGTTATATATGGCTCAGTCAGTACTCCTACTCCCATATATGAAATACAGGGAATACAATGGAATAGTGGATTGCAATAAGGTTAGTAGTATACAACCCTACCCTAATAGTAAAATAATATATTTTAATCATACCCTTATTGGGGGCTGAGCCCCCCTAAAATCAAAATCTTAGAATCGCCCCTGTTAAGATCCCACCGAGAAATCTTGGACAAAAGTTGCCACACTGCCACAAAATTTGACAGAGGGATAACTTTTTCGATGGTATTGATCTGTTTGGGGCCCTAAAGCAATGCATTGGCAGGGATCACTTAAACAAGCCTTAGAGAGAGAACTTTGGTGAGTGCACATAGGGATAGGTACACATACCCTCTAAGGGCATCCTGGATTGTCATTTGGCCTCCTGCTATCAGTGGTTGAAGGTGTTTACTTAATCACCAAACAGTCCAGAAGGTCTCTTATCTCTTACCCCCATGTCGTTCCAAACCCGTAAAAGTGTATCTTGTTTGAAACACAATTTAAGAAATTTTGGATGAAATATCTTAATACGGAACAGCAACATGGAGGCCTATGACTGTCCCATAGACTGCCAACTAAGTAACAGAGTCAAGGTCTGTACAAAAATCCTTGCCTCATGCATGTGTGAGTTTAACTTGTCCAGACTCGTCTGTGTCACAGTGTCTGGGTTGTGTTCCCTGAGTATCCATTAGATGTACTCCTTTCCCACGGCGTCTGTCACTTCATTAACCACATACCTCACGTCCCTGCCTAAATCATTGCACCCAGCTGTCACTGGTTATCAATCATTACACTCTGTCAATTTCTCATTAGCATTAGTCTCTCCCTGTGTATTTAACCCGGTCTGTCTTAGTATGTGTCACGGAGTCCTTGTTCATTTCCATCATCTTGTCGTGCTCTTGCCTTGTGTCCTTGTTTATTTATGTTTGGTTTGGTTTTGTTTGGTATCGACCCCTTTCTGGACTGTTTATTCTCTTTGGATTGCCCCTTAAATAAAGACGTACTCGCATTTGGATCTCTCCCTGTGTCTCCTGTATCCTGGTCATGACAAAGACTCCGTCCCAGCAAAGAATCTGAACAAGTTAAGATTCTTTGTTTCAGACTTGCCCAACCAGACTCGTGCTCCTGTTGGTCCGGCCGCACAGATGTGGTTGTCTTCTGCTCCGCCCTGGGGGTCTTCGGCCCCGACCACAAGGATGTGGTGGTCTTCTGCTCCGCCCTGGGGGGCTCTCTTCCTGACCACACGGTTGTGGTGGTCTTCTGCTCTGCCCTGGGGGGCTTCCGCCCTGACCACACGGTTGTAGTGGTCTTCTACTCCGCCCTGGAGGGCTTCCGCCTTGACCACAGGGTTGTGGTGGTCTTCTGCTCCGCCCTGGGGGGCTTCCGCCCTGACCACACGGTTGTGGTGGTCTTCTGCTCCGCCCAGGAGGGCTTCCGCCTTGACCACAGGGTTGTGGTGGTCTTCTGCTCCGCCCTGGGGGGACTCCGGTCTCGACCACAAGGATCTGGTGCCCCACCCCCCCCCTTGTTCATTCATGTCCGTCATCTTGTCGTGCTCTTGCCTTGTGTCCTTGTTTATTTATGTTTGGTTTGCTTTTGTTTGCTATGGACCCCTGCCTGGACTGTTTATTCTCTTTGGATTGCCCCTTAAATAAAGACATATTTGCATTTTGGATCTCTCCCTGTGTCTCCTTGTATCCCAGTCGTGACAGTCTGGTGCATGTGCATAAAGTTTTCGGTTTGGCAGCATCCAGCATAGCAGAGTAATACTGAGTTTCCCTAGCTTCATACCTTCTAGTTCATTTTTTTCTTTCTGTGGTATTGCTTTGCGTTAATAATTAAGTAAGTAACAATATTTATTTTACCTCAGGAAAATTATTACATTGGTATAAATACAAAAAGAATTTGATGAATTATTCATTTATTTGCAATCAAAGATGCTTATTTATTAACTTATAAATGTGCTTATTTATAAGTGCGTTGTTTGTCATGTGTCAATGTAAATAATTATTCAGTCTCTGATCAGCATAAACTAAAAACTATTACAACAAGCACACAGGAGCACTAGAACAGTGCGCGCATACACACAGTGTAATTTGACACCACCATTAGCAGCCCCGGTCTGTTTCTGGTCAGGAAGCAGACAGACTGGCTAAACCGACCGTCTGCTAGCTGCCTCACGTCACAGAGGTCAGCTAATTCTCAGCACATAGAGACTCTTTCACCTATATATCAGACTATACAGACTGTGTCTGTTCCCTGAACTAGAAAATACAAAAAACGTCCAAACCAAGTTAAGATTAACAATTTAATTGAGGTTCAACAAATAAAAAACAGATGCAATATGGATAAACAAATGATAAAACTTGGTTTATTGAATATCAGATCCCTTTTTACGAAAACACTTTTTGTAAATAATATGATCACTGATCATAATATAGATGTGCTCTGTTTTACAGAAACCTGGGTAAAACCTGATGATTACATTATTTTAAATGAGTCCACCCCCCAAGATTTCTGTTATAAACATGAGCCGTGTCTAAAAGGCAAAGGGGGAGGTGTTGCTTCAATTAATAACAACATTTTCAGGATTTCTCAGAGGGCAGGGTTCAAGTATAACTTGTTTGAAGTAATGGTGCTTCATATAACATTATCCAGAGAAACAAATGTTAATGATAAATCCCCTGTTATGTTTGTACTGGCTACTGTATACAGGCCACCAGGGCACCATACAGACTTTATTAAAGAGTTTGGTGATTTTACATCCGAGTTAGTTCTGGCTGCAGATAAAGTTTTAATAGTTGGTGATTTTAATATCCATGTTGATGATGAAAAAGATGCATTGGGATCAGCATTTATAGACATTCTGAACTCTATTGGGGTTAGACAACACATTTCAGGACCCACTCATTGTCGAAATCAGAAATCATACTCTAGATTTAATTCTGTCACATGGAATTGATGTTGATAGTGTTGAAATTATGCCGCCATGTGATGATATCACAAATCATTATTTAGTTTTGTGCAAACTTCATATAGCCACAATTGTAAATTCTACTTCTTGTTACAAGTATGGTAGAACCATCACTTCTACCACAAAAGACTGCTTTTTAAGTTATCTTCCTGATGTATCCAAATTCCTTAGCATATCCAAAACCTCAGAACAACTTGATGATGTAACAAAAACTATGGACTCTCTCTTTTCTAGCACTTTAAATAAAGTTGCTCCTTTATGCTTAAGGAAGGTTAAGGAAAACAGTTTGACACAATGGTATAATGAGCATACTCGCACCCTAAAGAGAGCAGCCCGAAAAATGGAGCGCAGCTGGAGGAAAACAAAACTAGTGGTATTTCGTATTGCTTGGCGGGAAAGTAACCTATCCTACAGAAAAGCATTAATAACTGGTAGATCCGATTACTTTTCTTCTCTTTTAGAAGAAAACAAACATAACCCCAGGTATTTATTCAATACAGTGGCTAAATTAACGAAAAATAACGCCTCAACAAGTGTTGACATTTCCCAACACCACAGCAGTAATGACTTTATGAACTACTTTACTTCTAAAATCGGTACTATTAGTTTTATTGGATCTTTGTGCTGCGTTTGACACAATTGACCACAACATTCTTTTGCATAGACTTGAACACTTTGTTGGCATTAATGGAAGTGCATTAGCATGGTTTAAATCGTACTTATATGACTGCCATCAGTTCATAGCAGTGAATGAAGATGTATCATATCGATCACAAGTGCAATATGGAGTACCTCAAGGTTCAGTACTAGGGCCGCTACTCTTCACGCTTAATGTTACCCTTGGGAGATCTCATCAGGAAACATGGTGTTAGATTTCACTGTTATGCTGATGATACTCAGCTCTATATTTCTTCGCGGCCCGGTGAAACACAACAATTTGAAAAACTAATGGAATGCATAGTCGATATAAAAAACTGGATGACGAATAATTTCTTACTGCTAAATTCTGAAAAAACAGAGGTGTTAATTATAGGACCTAAAAACTCTGCTTGTAATAACCTAGAACACTGTCTAAGACTTGATGGTTGCTCTGGTAGATTTTAAAATATTGCTTATTTCTTATAAAGCCCTGAATGTTTTAGCACCTCAGTATTTGAATGAGCTCCTTTTATATTATAATCCTGTACGTCCGCTACATTCTCAGAACTCAGGCAATTTGATAATACCTAGAATATCAAAATCAACTGCGGGCGGCAGATCCTTTTCCTATTTGGCGCCTAAACTCTGGAATAACCTACCTAACATTGTTCGGGAGGCAGACACACTCTTGCAGTTTAAATCTAGATTAAAGACCCATCTCTTTAAACTGGCTTACACATAACATACTAATATGCTTTAAATATCCAAATCCGTTAAAGGATTTTTAGGCTGCATTAATTAGGTAAACCGGAACTGGGAACACTTCCCATAACACCCTATGTACCTGCTTCATCATTAGAAGAATGGCATCTATGCTAATATTTGTCTGTTTCTCTCTTATTCCGAGGTCACCGTAGCCACCAGATCCAGTCTGTATCCAGATCAGAGGGTCACTGCAGTAACCCGGATCCAGTACGTATCGAGACCAGATGGTGGATCAGCACCTAGAAAGGACCTCTAATGCCCTGAAAGACAGCGGAGACCAGGACAACTAGAGCCCCAGATACAGATCCCTGTAAATACCTTCTCTCGGAGGAGCACCAGGACAAGACCACAGGAAACAAATGATTCTTCTGCACAATCTGACTTTGCTGCAGCCTGGAATTGAACTACTGGTTTTGTTCTGGTCAGAGGAGAACTGGACCCCAACTTAGCCTGGTTTCTTCCAAGGTTTTTTTATCCATTCTGTCACTGATGGAGTTTCGGTTCCTTGCCGCTTGCCGCTGTCGCTGACTTGATTGCAAATAAATGCACAGACACTATTTAACTGAACAGAGATGACATCACTGAATTCAATGATGAACTGCCTTTAAAGCTGCAGTAGGTAACTTTTGTAAAAATATATTTTTTACATATTTGTTAAACCTGTCATTATGTCCTGACAGTAGAGTATGAGACAGATAATCTGTGAACAAAAATCAAGCTCCTCTGGCTCCTCCCAGTGGTCCTATTGCCATTTGCAGAAAGTCATCCGCTCCCGGTAAGAAACAACCAATCAGAGCTGCGGTCCGTAACTTTGTTTGTGTTCAAAATGTAGAAAAATGTATATAATAAGCGAGTACACCATGAATCCATTTTCCAAACCATGTTTTTAGCTTGTCCTGAATCACTAGGGTGCACCTATAATAAGTGTTTATATTCTTGACTATTTTAGATTGCTTCGGGGTACCGCGGAGGAGTAACCCTGTACCTTTGTGATTCTTCATAGACATAAACAGAGAGAAGTAGTTCCGGCTACGATGTTATTCCGCAAGACGCAAGCAGTTCTGTTTATTAACCGCTAGAGCGTCAAAAGTTACCTACTGCAGCTTTAACTATCATTTTGCATTATTGACACACTGTTTTTCTAATGAACGTTGTTCAGTTGCTTTGACACAATGTATTTTGTTTAAAGCGCTATATAAATAAAGGTGACTTGACTTGACTTTAATAAAGCTGCATTTTGTGCTCATATGTGAAAATATGTCTCTCGACATGGCGTTAACGCCTTGGGGACTCCCTTCCTTCCTAACCTACCTGAAATCCTATTGCACAACGCCAGTGAAGTTGCAACTCTCACTGGCCAATGCCAGTCAAGACGGCAAATATGGGCGTGGCCTCGCCACTATATATTGTGCCGTGTTGGCGGCATAACCTCAGAATCTTCCTCTTTCAATTATCCTACGAGACAGCTGTTGAGAAGACGCAAGAAGATGGATTTCCCTCTTGGCGTTCCAGCATGTCAAAAGTTTGCACGCTGTGCTCGAGGCCTATCGAGGCCCCGGACACTCACGAGTTCTGCATCCGTTGCCTGGGTCTCGCCCATGCGGAGGCAGCACTCAACGGGTCAGGCTGCCCACACTGCGAAGAATTCTCAGTGCGGGTGCTTAGGGCCCAGAAGAATATCGCCCTCTGTGATTTCTCTCTGCAATGTCCCACCGCCGCCAGCGAGCCGCTGGTGGGATCACAGCCGCACGTGGGCGACCGCGCAGAATGGCGCGATTCACCTCCACGCGACGATTTCGACGAGGCACTGTCCCTAACGACGTCCGAGAAGGACTGGGCCCGCTATCCGGAGGAGCGCTCTGAAGTGGAGGGACACGCTGCATTCCAGGATGAACTCGTCCGGATTCTCACTAAGGCCGTGAGTGGTCTGGGCTTAGAGTGGGAATCCCCTGACGAACCAGCTAAGAGCAAGCTGGATTCTTGGTCCTTTTACACGGGCCGCCGAGCTGCTGCTCCGAGGAAACGAGCCCCATTCCTCCCAGACCTGCATGACGAGGTCGCTAAGGCGTGGGCTGTGCCCCAATCGGCTCGCGCTCCCGCTGGTGGGTCAGAAATTTTCACCAAAGTCGATGGAGCGGAAGCCCGTGGATATACGCGCATTCCGCCCGTCGAGGAATCCATCGCTGCGCACCTCTGCCCCTCCTCTGCTTCCCTGAAGACAGGTGCTACGCTGCCGTCAAGGCCCTGTCGTTTGACCACACACGTAGCGGACAAAGCGTACGCGGCCTCGGGAGAAGCAATTTCTGCTCTGCACACGAGGGCAGTGCTCCAAGTTTTTCAGGCACAGCTTCTGAAATCCCTGGACGAGGGCGGGGTGGATCCGGAGGCGTTTAAAGATTTACGCGCAGCAACGGATTTCGTGCTCAAAGCCACAAAGAAGACGGCCCAGGCGATCGGACCCCCCGCTGCTTCCACTAGATCAGCACCAGATCCTGAGCCGTCTGTTCGTGCCAAAACCCGTGGCAGAGGACACCCGAAAGAAAGGCGTCACGGCTTCAAGAAAGGCGGGAACCGTCCCAGGGGAGCCCCTCCGTCGGATCAAAAACCTCGTTCCTGACGAGCGGGCGCGGAGGAGGAGAGCGTCTGAGATATTCTTACGAAGTCCCCTTGGCGGTTGCAGGCGACTACGAGAATGTCTGTGTTGTGTATGTTCAAAATGCAATAAAGTCTGTGACACCCTCACAAAAAGAGCATTTTTCTCCTCCTCTAGTGATAACGGCCTCACAAACAGCCGTGAAACCGTCAATAGAACCGGGCTCACAGCTTCCCCGTGTATCTGGCAAGGCTCACGCCCAGGTGTCAGGTGTCGGACCTCCGCAGCCGCGGTTTGCTCTCGACATCTCGCACACATGCACGTGCGTGTCATTCCATCATTCAACAGGAGACTCGCGCTCCCCGCTGATCGGCGAAGCACGACCCTCCCTAACACACAGCGCTCCCACTCGTCCCGTGAGATTTCTGACAACGACCCCGGTACACAGCAGCGTCGTTCAGAATGCAGAGGGCGAGGCACTTCGCCCACTGTGTCTTTCCGCGAGCGCATGGCAATCCATTCCGGGCATTTCGGTTTGGTTGCGGAACGTCATAGAGAACGGCTACACGCTTCAGTTTCGACGCAGACCACCCCGGTTCAATGGCGTGGTCATGTCGACGGTTCCGGCTCACAACGAGCTGGTTTTGAGGCAAGAAATTCTCAATCTCCTCGCGAAACGCGCGATAGAAGTGGTCCCGCCGAGCGAGAGAGAGAGCGGGTTTTACAGTCGGTACTTTGTCGTTCCCAAGAAAGGTGGTGGTCTCCGTCCAATATTAGACCTGAGACCCATCAACCGTGCGTTGTACAAACGGGCTTTCAAAATGACAAAGCTAAAGCAGATACTGGCACAGATTCGACCCGGAGATTGGTTTGTTTCGGTGGACCTGAAAGACGCATATTTTCATATTCAGATCGCCCCTCGTCACAGGCCCTTTCTGAGATTTGCGTTCGAAGGCATAGCATATCAGTTCATGGTGATGCCGTTCGGGCTAGGGCTTGTGCCTCGTACGTTTACGAAATGTGTGGATGCAGCACTTTCCCCTCTGAGAGCGAGCGGAATGCGCATACTGAACTATTTGGACGATTGGCTGATCTTGGCACATTCAGAGGATGTGCTCAACAGCCACAAACACGCTCTGTTACGTCATCTGGAGAGTTTGGGTCACTGTGTGAATGTACAAAAAAGCGTGTTACGCCGCAGCCAAACAATCATGTATCTAGGGGTACAGTTGGACTCGATAACAATGAGGGCGCGTCTGAGCCAGGAGCGCATACAAGATTTAATGTCCGCTCTGAACGCATTCAGACTGGGCCGTTCCGTAGCACTGAAGGAATTTCAGAGGCTCTTGGGGCGGATGGCAGCGGCCGCGACGGTCTGTCACCTCGATCTACTCTATATGCGCCCACTCCAGTTATGGCTGAAAACACAAGTACCCAGAAGGGCGTGGAAATTGGGCCGTGCCCGCATTGTGGTCACTCGCAGGTGCTTAAGCGCGCTGAAACCATGGCAGAACCCCGACTTGTACCAGCGCGGCGTCCAGATGGGTCTGGTCATGCGGCGGAAAGTGGTCACGACGGACGCGTCGACGACGGGCTGGGGAGCTCACTGCGATGGCTTACCGGCTTCGGGCCACTGGACAGAGTCGGAGAGAAAGTGGCACATAAATCGCCTCGACTGAGGAGAACACGCATTGCCCTCTGTTCTTCTCGCTGTCGCGCTCTCCCCTGGGCGGGGATGCACTCACAATGCCGTGGCCGAATGCCCGTCTGTATGCATTCCCCCTGCTAAAGATTTTGTCACAAGTGCTGCACAAAATCAGAGGAGAAAGCGTCAGTGTTATTAGTCACTCCGCACTGGCCGAACAGGCCTTGGTTTCCCGATTTTCTAGAAATACTAACAGCTCCCCCGTGGCCGATCCCGCAGAGACGAGATCTCCTGTCTCAGGCAGACGGCTCGATATGGCACCCCAACCCAGAATGGTGGAAACTTCATGTGTGGATGGTGTGCGGGAACCGGTAAACCCGGGTTCGTTGTCTCACCGCGTGATGTACACGATTGCGGAGGCACGAGCCCCTTCTACGAGACACCTGTACGCTTGTAAATGGGCAGTCTTTGAGAGGTGGTGTGAATCGAATGGTCGGGACCCAGAAAGCTGCCCCGTGTCTGACATTCTGGATTTTCTGCAACAACGAATGGACGGCGGCAGTATGCCCTCTACGCTTAAGGTTTACGTTGCAGCTATCTCAGCTTTTCACGCTGCTATTGACGGGCGCTCAGTTGGGAAACACGTTCTAGTGATCAGATTTTTGAGAGGCGCGAGAAGACTAAAACCCTCCCGCCCCCATACATTGCCATCCTGGGATCTGGCTACGGTGCTCGGAGCACTAGCCCTCCCGCCATTCGAGCCACTTCAGTCTGTCGGCTTGAAGGAGCTCACGCTTAAAACCGCGCTGCTGCTCGCCCTTGCTTCGTGCAAGCGCGTGGGGGATTTGCAAGCGCTCTCGGTGAATGCAGACTGTATGCAGTTTGGACCAGGTGATTGTAACGTTTGGCTATGTGCCTAAATCGCTCTCGACACCGTTTAGAGCGCAAGTGGTGGCTCTTTCTGCCTTCTCTCCGGAATCGGAGACCTCATTGGACGGCATCCCGAGTCAGGTGTTGTGTCCGGTAAGGGCTTTACGACTCTATGTCAACCGCACGGCTGCGTTTCGGCAATCCGAGCAGCTGTTTGTATGCTTCGGAGGCAGCACCAGAGGACAGCCTGTCTCTAAACAAAGGCTGTCACATTGGGTGGTCGACGCTATTGCTTTGGCATATTCTAGCCGTGGTATGGAATGTCCTATTGGTGATCGAGCCCATTCGATGAGGGCTGTCTCCTCCTCGTGGGCGTGGACTAAGGGAATTTCTATCAAAGATATTTGTATGGCGGCTGGATGGTCTTCGCAGAATACCTTCCCCAGATTCTACAACTTGGACGTGCAGTCATTAGCCTCACAGGTTCTATCGGTGAGTACAACCTGTGGTTCTTCCTGCAACCACTAGCCGCTCGACGGCGCTGGTGGTTTCGACCAGGTCCTGTAGGGAGAGGTTCAGACTGTAACGCCTCATACGGTCATTCCCTATGTGTGCCCAACAATTCATTCTAATGGTTGTTGCACTGTTTTGCTATACGCTTATATGTGGGTTCACAGGATTGTGTCATATTTGTATAGCTATAGGGCTGCGCCTCTTTCAGACATGATTTTTAAATAACCTGATTGGTTCCCCTCACGGGAATCTATATCCAATCCCTTCGAGGCATGTCGCAGGGTCGTATCTGATTGGCTGGGGATTAACTTTATCTTAATGTATACAATAATTATTTATGATTGCTCCGCCGAGGCTGAGCCTTTTTAATCGCTGTTCCCACGGCATTGTTCTATACAGTCCCCAAGGCGTTAACGCCATGTCGAGAGACCGTTCTCGAGAGGGAACATCTCCGGTTACTGTCGTAACCTCGGTTGCCTGAGAGACGGGAACGAGACATGGCGTAGGCGGCCGTGTTCACTGCTCGGATCTGCTGTACTGTCAATTCAGTCTGAAGATTCTGAGGTTATGCCGCCAACACGGCACAATATATAGTGGCGAGGCCACACCCATATTTGCCATCTTGACTGGCATTGGCCTGTGAGAGTTGCAACTTCACTGGCGTTGTGCAATAGGATTTCAGGTAGGTTAGGAAGGAAGGGAGTCCCCAAGGCGTTAACGCCATGTCTCGTTCCCGTCTCTCAGGGAACCGAGGTTACGACAGTAACCGGAGACGTTTTTTTTATTATGCCTCAGACAATTATATATTTCTATATAGAGTAACTTTTTTTTAAGTTTTATCTTTGCATTTGTCATTTAATATTATATATTAAATATAATATAAATATTAAATCATCTTCATTTGTTCTCTGACAGAAACCACATTTTGTGCATATTCACACGAACCAAAAAACCTTGAGATTGGAAATGTTCACTCTGGAGTAGCTGCAGTTCTATCCACCAAATAACAAGTTCCAACCATCCAACTGTGCACAGAATATCCCATAAGGTCCAAAAATGTTAGAAAGTTGTTGTCAGAATACTCCATCTGCCATCAGACACGAAATCTTGGTTATATAAAGCAACAGGAATTTTTTTTTAAGCCTAATTATATTTTTATTCAACAATTCCTTTGTCAACAGTCTCCTCTGTGTCTCTCTCCATATCATAGTATGCTGCATATACTCTTCTGTATCATCCGTGCCACAAAGATGTGCTGTTTTCTTTCAAATAAAAGCTAAATACACGTAGAAACAGCGGATCCTTGTGGCGCAAATGATCTGTTATTTACTTGGCAGTCTATGGGACAGTCAAAGGCCTCCAGGTTTTCATCCAAAATATCTTAAATTGAGTTCCAAAGAAGAACACAGCTTTTGTGGGTTTGAAACGACATGGGGGTAAGTGATTAATGACTAAATTTTCATTTTGGGGTCGAGTATCCCTTCCAGTATGTATTCAGACAGAGTACATATGAGTACATAAGTGGCGTTAGTATGTACTCAAACAGAGTTTCATAATCTTGACAACTCAGTGTGGAGATCAGGAAAGAAGGGGAGATGGCAGTGAAAAGTTGTTCTCTACAGAATGTAAGAAAACAATCATGTAGTTTAGAATAGACAATCGAGGACCGTGCATGCTACTTACCCATGCAGACAACACACAACTTATGTGAGTTGTCCCTCCTAATAAAGTGAGGGCACAACTGCACACACTTTGCCTGACATTATACAGACTGACATTATATACTCTAATTCCTGATCTTATTGGAAGCAGCGCGCACACACTATGTATGATTCATTTGCACACAAGCTCAGGAGCTCAACTGACATGCAGCTCCTGAAGACAAAGAAGCTGGTGATGTGCATTTCTGATGTCTATATATGATGTGACATGCTATGCTAAATGATCATGTCATGCTGCCTGCCAACTGACTGATGTGTTTTGATACATGCTTCAGACACTGGTTCATGTGCAAAAATTCCCATAGCATCAATGCCATGGTGCAACAACAAATCACAACTCAAAAAAGGGGAGTATTGTGTTTGTTTGCAAACTTAATCTTCCTTTGTTAATAAGCTTCATGAGTACGGTATATCAGATGAAAGAATAAAGATACATGTAAAACCAATCATTAACAAAGAGTTTTCTATTCTATTTAAAACAATATATATTTGTTACATAAACAAATAAAAAAATGAAGTGATACTGATTTAAATGTTGAAAAATGAATATCCAAAAGTTCAGGTACCTCAGCTGTGAGATGTAAGGCAGACACTGAAGGAAACTCATCACTTCACTCTCTTCCTCTGAACATCTGCTCAGCTCTACTGGTTTCTTCTCTGTTTGGAGTTTCAGTACTTCCAGGAGGACTGAGCTCTTTCTCTGTGAGAGATCTATGGACCAGACATCAGGTGCTGACTGGAAAACTGACTGTAATGCTGGAAGGGCACTCCTGCCAGTTTGAGTTTCATAGTTCTTTACATGTGAGTAAATATTCAGCAGGAAATCACTCTGTTTTATTATGTCAGTCATTTCATAAGGAAAAGAGCTGTAGGTGCAGACTGATGCTAACAGTTTCAGCATCTGCTCTCCTGTCCGTGTCTCAATCTCTGCTGCTTTAATCAAGAGTCTCAAAACACTCTGAATGGCAAGACTGCTATTCAAATAGTCAAACCTGTTTGCCAAAGGAAAAAAATTGTTTAAACCGTTTAGTACCACAGAATCTGACAAAGATAAAAACTCAGAAGTTCTATATGTGTACTTGTATGAAAATGTAATTTTCCTTTTTATTAACAGTTTTGTAAGTTCATCAGATGAGTTTATAAAGATTAATATAAAACTGATAATAAAAAAAAAAAGAATATATTTTAGAACCCAAATTTGTTACATAAACCAATTCAAAATACAGGGAAGTGATATTGACTGAAAGTAGTTAAGCGTATCTTCAAAAGTTCAGGTACCTCAGCTGTGAGATGTAGGGCAGACACTGCAGGAAACTCATCACTTCATTCTCTTGCTCTGAACATCCGCTCAGCTCTACAGGTTTCTTCTCTGTTTGGAGTTTCAGTACTTCCAGGAGGATTGAGCTCTTTCTCTTTGAGAGATCTATGATCCAGACATCAGGTGCTGACTGGAAAACTGACTGTAATGCTGGAAGGACACTCCTGCCTGTTTGAGTCTCATAGTCCTTAAAATGTGAGCAAAGATCCAGCAGGAAATCACTCTGTTTAATTCTGTCAGTGCTTTTATAAGGAAAAGAGCTGTAGGTGCAGACTGATGATAACAGTTTCAGCATCTGCTCTCCTGTCTGTGTCTCAATCTCTGCTGCTTTAATGAAGAGTCTCTGAACAAACTGCACTGCATGACTCCTATTCCAGTGATCAAACCTGTTTCCCAAAGGAATTAAATTGTTGTATGAATAAACATTTCACAAAACTCTGAAGGGATGAGCTACAAGGCTGTTTAAAATTCTGCCTCACTAGAGTACCATTATATAACAGTTTTTTTTAATTGCATTAAATGTATCTAAATTCATTAAATTTGTTACAAACTGTCATTAATGTGCATACAGACTTCACCCTGTTCTGCAAGATAGATTTCACAAGTTCACAATTACATATAATCAGATTGAGTGAATAATATGTATATTTGGTTTGCTGTCCGAGGAGAGGGTTCAAAGTGTGAAATAAAGTCCCAACATATCCCCATACCCCCAAGCTGGGGTAAGAATAATTAGGTGTGAGGAGTTGGGGTGGAGAAGGGATGCCGGAAAACCAATATTGGACAGAGGTGAGTTGGCTGTGTATATATTTACTATTGTGCTAATTAAGTTGATTATCTGAACGACCTCAACATGTGCTGAATTAGTTGATTCTCTGAATGTGCTATTCATGGACTTTATTAAAACAATTTATATTTACAGCATGAATAAAATATGAACATATAGGAGAAAATGCATAATAAACATAGCCCTTTCTAATCTTTCATTTTGCCGTGTTGTGCCTTTGCTATTATTAAACTAAAATGTATTACATTAATAAATAACATTTGGTTACTTTTATGATCACATATTAAGTTTATTATTGCATTGTTGACTTCGAAATTGAGCTTGCATGCATAGAATGTGCACATCCGGGGTCTTATACGTCTGAGTCATCCTAGATAAAGACTCAAAAATTTGTGTGCATGCATGCAAATTTGAGCTATTCCTTTGATATAAAGAGTTTAATAAGTGCATCAAATGAAAGAATAAAGATTAATTTAAAGCTCAGTGCCCGGTTGCATGAAATTCCTTAAGTGAGGGTTTCCCTGAGGGAGAAAAAATCCCTGAGGTAAGGGATTTCATTAAGAGCGTTGCAAGCAACCTCTTAACTGTCACCCTTACCTAAGTGTTTATACTAAGCGTTTCACAGTAGTTTCTGACAACATATGGCAAAGATCGCCACGGTTGCTATAGTTAAAAAAGCCACAAAGCCAAACCCTTACTAAAATCACAATTGTATTAATATATTTTTGATATGGAGAGTACAAACATAACAGAAAAAAAAAAAAACATAAACCAAACTGGAAAGAGGACGAAAAGGCAATTATTGTTTTCGCAAGTGGTTATAATAATAATAATAATAATATTTTCATCCTTTCATCAACCATTCATCGTCTCCAAGGGATTATTACGATCATTAAATACACGCCTTGGTATATCCTCCTCTTCAATTAACACTAAATCAGCCATCGTATTTTGTGTTTAAGTTGACTTAAGGGAGCTGTTTTGGTCCCTTAAATTTATTAAGGTGAAATGGTCACTAAGGACTTTGTAGCAACGCTTAAGGGAACACTTAGATAATTAAGGGGAAAAACTTAATAACAGCCTCAAGTTCCTTAAGGAAACCCTTAGGGTTTTTTCATGCAACCCAAGTTTCACTAAGGGTACCCTTAACCTTATATCTAAGGGATTTCTTAGCTTAAGGAGTTTCATGCAACCGGGCACAGATCATTATAAAATAGTATATATTTTAGTATAAAAACAATTCTACAACATAAACAGATTCAGGATATAGTGACATTGACTGCAGTAAGTAAAAATCCAAAAGTTCAGGTACCTCAGCTGTGAGATGTAGGGCAGACACTGCAGGAAACTCATCACTTCATTCTCTTGCTCTGAACATCCGCTCAGCTCTACTGGTTTCTTCTCTGTTTGGAGTTTCAGTACTTCCAGGAGGATTGAGCTCTTTCTCTTTGAGAGATCTATGATCCAGACATCAGGTGCTGACTGGAAAACTGACTGTAATGCTGGAAGGACACTCCTGCCTGTTTGAGTTTCATAGTTCTTTACATGCGAGTAAATATTCAGCAGGAAATCACTCTGTTTTATTATGTCAGTCATTTCATAAGGAAAGGAGCTGTAGGTGCAGACTGATGCTAACAGTTTCAGCATCTGCTCTCCTGTCTGTGTCTCAATCTCTGCTGCTTTAATGAAGAGTCTCAAAACACTCTGAATGGCAAGACTGCTATTCAAATAGTCAAACCTGTTTGCCAAAGGAAAAAAATTGTTTAAACCGTTTAGTACCACAGAATCTGACAAAGATAAAAACTCAGAAGTTCTATATGTGTACTTGTATGAAAATGTAATTTTCCTTTTTATTAACAGTTTTGTAAGTTCATCAGATGAGTTTATAAAGATTAATATAAAACTGATAATAATAAAAAAAAAAAAAAAAAACAACAACCTGAATTAAAAAAAAAGAATATATTTTAGAACCCAAATTTGTTACATAAACCAATTCAAAATACAGGGAAGTGATATTGACTGAAAGTAGTTAAGCGTATCTTCAAAAGTTCAGGTACCTCAGCTGTGAGATGTAGGGCAGACACTGCAGGAAACTCATCACTTCATTCTCTTGCTCTGAACATCCGCTCAGCTCTACAGGTTTCTTCTCTGTTTGGAGTTTCAGTACTTCCAGGAGGATTGAGCTCTTTCTCTGTGTGAGATCTATGATCCAGACATCAGGTGCTGACTGGAAAACTGACTGTAATGCTGGAAGGACACTCCTGCCTGTTTGAGTCTCCCAGTCCTTCACATGTGAGTAAAGATCCAGCAGGAAATCACTCTGATCAAAAGGTTCATACTGATCAAGCGCAAAAGGAAATGTTTTGTAACTGCACACAGATGACAGAGTTGTGAATCTTGTTTCTGTATCTGTGTCACTTTCTACCGCTGCAACACTGAGAGTCCGCAGGAATCTTACTGCAGACATCCGTCTTTCTTGATTATAAATGTCCCCAAAACTGATAATATAAAAACAAAAATGAAAATTTCTTAATTAATTTCAGAAATCTTACATCACATAATATAATACTTTACATCCTACACAAATACATAGTTCAGCAAGTAGACCCAGGGCTTTAATTTAAATAAAGTATCTTAACTGGAATGCAGTGCTATATGTCATTTGTGCAAAGTCTGTGGTACGATAAAAGAGGCTGGAAATTTTCTTGGACGTACCCAGTAAATCTTAAGACCTATTTACACCAAGAATGATAAATGTAACAACAAAGTTTTATTAATCACTTATTCTATGAAAAATAGTAAGTCTACACCACAGTTATAGCAATAACACAAAGGAACGATATCATTGGAATCACTTTCAGAATGATTTTTCCAGCCGATGAATAATAAAAACACTGACAGCCAATAAGAATCCACCCGACTTTTAAGAGCTTGAGCATTTAAAGTGGCAAGTGACAAAATGATATCACTCACTTATAATAAACAGAACATTATTGTCTTTTGGTGTGGATGTTAGTATAATTATTCTTATAGTAATAATTCTTGGTGTAAGCGAGTCTTTATGCCCATTTGGACTGGTGAAATCAAAAGCACAAAGCTTGAATTAATTTGGTAAAGTGCAATTTAATGAGGAGCTTATTCCCTGCTAACAACAGTTATATAAATTAAGTTTCATAAGTCAATTCATAAGAAGTGAATAGAGTGAAAGTGATGCATTAGAAGAATAGAAAAAAACTGTCTTATGTTTGTTTGTTTTTTTAAACATCCTTCTTGAATAGCAAAATACAGTGCTCAAGAAGACTAACTGGATGTTGGCTCCATTAAATGATATAGAATGGAAGTATAATTAATAATATTGATCTACTGAAATACACTGCCATGACTAGTGTTAACTGTTATTGTCAGCTACATCACTTAGCACATATATTTTGGCATCTGCTGGTTCATCTACAAGGACCTCCCATAAATGCACCTATAATTTGTGCTTGTACATCCACAGATATGTTGAGCACTCACATCCACTCACAGTTGTGAGTTGCCCTGCATGAAAATTTCACTTGGTTTTAGGTATTCACACAAAAACGAGACAAGATTTAGTGAATGGTCAGAATGCATCCCCATATACCTAACACTGATAAAAACAGAGCCCATAATCTAATAACACTCATTAACACCCTAAAAACATGTTCCAGCTTACACAGATATCATATTTCACAATAACTGTAAGTTTCTAGAGATTCTCTTACCTCAGCTGTGAGATGTAGGGCAGACACTGCAGGAAACTCATCACTTCATTCTCTTGCTCTGAACATCCGCTCAGCTCTACAGGTTTCTTCTCTGTTTGGAGTTTCAGTACTTCCAGGAGGATTGAGCTCTTTCTCTGTGTGAGATCTATGATCCAGACATCAGGTGCTGACTGGAAAACTGACTGTAATGCTGGAAGGACACTCCTGCCTGTTTGAGTCTCATAGTCCTTCACATGTGAGCAAAGATCCAGCAGGAAATCACTCTGATCAAAAGGTTCATACTGATCAAACGCAAAAGGAAATGTTTTGTAACTGCACACAGATGACAGAGTTGTGAATCTTGTTCCTGTATCTGTGTCACTTTCTACCGCTGCAACACTGAGAGTCCGCAGGAATCTTACTGCAGACATCCGTCTTTCTTGATTATAAATGTCCCCAAAACTGATAATATAAAAACAAAAATGAAACACTTCATTAATTTCAGAAATCTTACAACACATTATATAATACTTCACATCCTACACAAATACATAGTTCAGCAAGTAGACCCAGGGCTTTAATTTAAATAAAGTATCTTAACTGGAATGCAGTGCTATATGGGATGTCATTTGTGTAAAGTCTGTGGTACGATAAAAGAGGCTGTAAATTTTCTTGGACGTACCCAGTTAATCTTAAGACCTATTTACACCAAGAATGATAAATGTAACAACAAAGTTTTATTAATCACTTACTCTATGAAAAATGGTAAGTCTACACCACAGTTATAGCAATAACACAGAGGAACGATATCATTAGAATCACAATCCACTCGAATTTTAAGAGCTTAAGCTTTTAAGTCATGGCCTAGTGGTTAGAGAGTTTGACTCCTATCCCCAGGGTTGTGGGTTCGAATCTCGGGCTGGCAATACCATGACTCAGGTGCCCTTGAGCAAGGCATTGAACCCGGCATAGAATGCGTTCTAAGCTCGTTCACACATGTAGCTCTGTTCTGCTGCATTTAGGAACTTCCTTGCTGCACATAGTTCGAGTCACGGGATCCACAATTGCATCTTCGGAGCAACACAAGATCTAGCCAGAAGAAAGGAGACATACGATTGGCCAGTACTAGATTCTGTACGTAGGTAGGCTACCATACCATAAGACTGTTCTGTTGAGTCACAGAATATGCAGATCTCTCTAATAGCAAAAGTCTCAATAGTGTGAGGGGTATAGCACCAAGGAGGCATGACATTGGACAACATATGGAGTTCTGTTTCCCTTGATCGCCAGGCCTTCAAGAGCTCATGAGGTTAGCTGGTTCATTAGTTTGTTGATTATTTTTAATGCCATGTCAGCATCTAAGGCTATCTTTATGGCAAGATTGACTCAATGGCTCTGTGTTGTAGCCAAAAACATCTGAAAGACAGTTCCATTAAAGATTCAAGGTAGACTCTGGTTTGCTCATAACCTTTCTGTTGATTTCTGTTTGTTCTAATGGCTTCTGAAGGCAAGTTTTGGATAACATCAAGATCACTACGTGCTCACAGCTGAATTTCAAAATCTCAAAGCCAATACTGAGCAGAGATCATGACTGAGACTGATCTGAACTCAAACATTATTTAACCAGGTAAAAAAAAAAAACTTTCTGAGATTAAAAATCTCTTTTACAGAAGTGACCTGGGGCCCGTTCTCTGTATCTCACTTAATACATATGAGATGGAAAGATGCCTTCTGATCTTCTAATCATGATAACTGATCTCTGGCTAATTTGGTTCTTCAAACGAATTTGCGGATCTTATTAAAATTTCAGGATTATACATCATATATTCAAAAAAAGACACCTGCCAAAACTTGACACATTTATGGAACTTTGTAAGGAAACAGCCAAGTGAACAAAACTACATAAATGTTATAATAGATAAATAAAATGTGCACTGTTTTTATTTTATTTTATTTTACAAGATTCCCAATTATTTATATTCACGATTTCTAGTATTTGTACACGCATTACATTTGTATTTCAATGTTGTAATAAGCAATTCTTGTAATTTTATCTTCAAAACAGATTTGTCATGTGACAGCATTAATTACAGTTTTTTAAGGGTCAAGATCAAGTTATCTGCATCTCCTGTGCTCCATAATTCTGTCACCCCTCAAATTAAAGGGTTAGTTCGCCCAAAAATTATGTCATTAATAACTCACCCTTATGCTGTTCCAAACTCGTAAGACCTCCATTTATCTCCGGAACACAGTTTAAGATATTTTAGATTTAGTCCGAGAGCTCTCAGTCCCTCCATTGAAGCTGTGTGTATGGTATACTGTCCATGTCCAGAAAGGTAAGAAAAACATCATCAAAGTAGTCCATGTGACACCAGAGGGTCAGTTAAAATTTTCAGTTCAGTCAGTGTACTGTTGAGTGCATGCATTACTCTGGGATATTGGTTTGTTTGAAGGGAGTGTCAGCCACATTAAAAAAGTTAACAGCTTAAGTCATTTGTGGATTAATGCGTATTAGAGATGCGAACCGTTTAAAACGATTCAGTTCGATTTGGTGAACTGAATGATTCGTTCGCGAACCGGATATCCAGACTGCTTTGATTTGAACTCTCTCTCACAACAGACACGGAAGAGAAGGCAATGCTGAATAAAGTTGTTATTTTTGCTATTTTTGGACCAAAATGTATTTCCGATGCTTCAAAAAATTCCAACGGACCCTCTGATGTCACATGGACTACTTTGATGATGTTTTTCTTACCTTTCTGGACATGGACAGTATACCGTACACACAGCTTCAATGGAGGGACTGAGAGCTCTCGGACTAAATCTAAAATATCTTAAACTGTGTGGAGGTCTTACATGTTTGGAACAGCATAATGGTGAGTTATTAATGACATAATTTTCATTTTTGGGCGAACTAACCTGAACTTTAATGCATGATTCCGATTAACTGTATAGCATGTGTGACTCTGACTCTAATGCAATTATAAGTAATTATTCTATCACAAATAAATATTTCAATTAGTAAAACTGGCTGTGTATATAGTATTATTACACAAAATCATACTATTATTTTCAAATTATTTTTATTATTATTATTATTTTAAATGACTGTCCCCGGATTAGTAGGGTCCTCATGTAATAAAGTAGCAGTGGCTTTCAGTAGTTTCAGACACTGCAGGAAACTGCACTGAAAATTTCACTTGGTTTTAGGTATTCACACAAAAACGAGACAAGATTTAGTGAATGGTCAGAATGCATCCCCATATACCTAACACTGATAAAAACAGAGCCCATAATCTAATAACACTCATTAACACCCTAAAAACATGTTCCAGCTTACACAGATATCATATTTCACAATAACTGTAAGTTTCTAGAGATTCTCTTACCTCAGCTGTGAGATGTAGGGCAGACACTGCAGGAAACTCATCACTTCATTCTCTTGCTCTGAACATCCGCTCAGCTCTACAGGTTTCTTCTCTGTTTGGAGTTTCAGTACTTCCAGGAGGATTGAGCTCTTTCTCTGTGTGAGATCTATGATCCAGACATCAGGTGCTGACTGGAAAACTGACTGTAATGCTGGAAGGACACTCCTGCCTGTTTGAGTCTCATAGTCCTTCACATGTGAGCAAAGATCCAGCAGGAAATCACTCTGATCAAAAGGTTCATACTGATCAAACGCAAAAGGAAATGTTTTGTAACTGCACACAGATGACAGAGTTGTGAATCTTGTTCCTGTATCTGTGTCACTTTCTACCGCTGCAACACTGAGAGTCCGCAGGAATCTTACTGCAGACATCCATCTTTCTTGATTATAAATGTCCCCAAAACTGATAATATAAAAACAAAAATGAAACACTTCATTAATTTCAGAAATCTTACAACACATTATATAATACTTCACATCCTACACAAATACATAGTTCAGCAAGTAGACCCAGGGCTTTAATTTAAATAAAGTATCTTAACTGGAATGCAGTGCTATATGGGATGTCATTTGTGTAAAGTCTGTGGTACGATAAAAGAGGCTGTAAATTTTCTTGGACGTACCCAGTTAATCTTAAGACCTATTTACACCAAGAATGATAAATGTAACAACAAAGTTTTATTAATCACTTACTCTATGAAAAATGGTAAGTCTACACCACAGTTATAGCAATAACACAGAGGAACGATATCATTAGAATCACAATCCACTCGAATTTTAAGAGCTTAAGCTTTTAAGTCATGGCCTAGTGGTTAGAGAGTTTGACTCCTATCCCCATGGTTGTGGGTTCGAATCTCGGGCTGGCAATACCATGACTCAGGTGCCCTTGAGCAAGGCATTGAACCCGGCATAGAATGCGTTCTAAGCTCGTTCACACATGTAGCTCTGTTCTGCTGCATTTAGGAACTTCCTTGCTGCACATAGTTCGAGTCACGGGATCCACAATTGCATCTTCGGAGCAACACAAGATCTAGCCAGAAGAAAGGAGACATACGATTGGCCAGTACTAGATTCTGTACGTAGGTAGGCTACCATACCATAAGACTGTTCTGTTGAGTCACAGAATATGCAGATCTCTCTAATAGCAAAAGTCTCAATAGTGTGAGGGGTATAGCACCAAGGAGGCATGACATTGGACAACATATGGAGTTCTGTTTCCCTTGATCGCCAGGCCTTCAAGAGCTCATGAGGTTAGCTGGTTCATTAGTTTGTTGATTATTTTTAATGCCATGTCAGCATCTAAGGCTATCTTTATGGCAAGATTGACTCAATGGCTCTGTGTTGTAGCCAAAAACATCTGAAAGACAGTTCCATTAAAGATTCAAGGTAGACTCTGGTTTGCTCATAACCTTTCTGTTGATTTCTGTTTGTTCTAATGGCTTCTGAAGGCAAGTTTTGGATAACATCAAGATCACTACGTGCTCACAGCTGAATTTCAAAATCTCAAAGCCAATACTGAGCAGAGATCATGACTGAGACTGATCTGAACTCAAACATTATTTAACCAGGTAAAAAAAAAAAAACTTTCTGAGATTAAAAATCTCTTTTACAGAAGTGACCTGGGGCCCGTTCTCTGTATCTCACTTAATACATATGAGATGGAAAGATGCCTTCTGATCTTCTAATCATGATAACTGATCTCTGGCTAATTTGGTTCTTCAAACGAATTTGCGGATCTTATTAAAATTTCAGGATTATACATCATATATTCAAAAAAAGACACCTGCCAAAACTTGACACATTTATGGAACTTTGTAAGGAAACAGCCAAGTGAACAAAACTACATAAATGTTATAATAGATAAATAAAATGTGCACTGTTTTTATTTTATTTTATTTTACAAGATTCCCAATTATTTATATTCACGATTTCTAGTATTTGTACACGCATTACATTTGTATTTCAATGTTGTAATAAGCAATTCTTGTAATTTTATCTTCAAAACAGATTTGTCATGTGACAGCATTAATTACAGTTTTTTAAGGGTCAAGATCAAGTTATCTGCATCTCCTGTGCTCCATAATTCTGTCACCCCTCAAATTAAAGGGTTAGTTCGCCCAAAAATTATGTCATTAATAACTCACCCTTATGCTGTTCCAAACTCGTAAGACCTCCATTTATCTCCGGAACACAGTTTAAGATATTTTAGATTTAGTCCGAGAGCTCTCAGTCCCTCCATTGAAGCTGTGTGTATGGTATACTGTCCATGTCCAGAAAGGTAAGAAAAACATCATCAAAGTAGTCCATGTGACACCAGAGGGTCAGTTAAAATTTTCAGTTCAGTCAGTGTACTGTTGAGTGCATGCATTACTCCGGGATATTGGTTTGTTTGAAGGGAGTGTCAGCCACATTAAAAAGTTAACAGCTTAAGTCATTTGTGGATTAATGCGTATTAGAGATGCGAACCGTTTAAAACGATTCAGTTCGATTTGGTGAACTGAATGATTCGTTCGCGAACCGGATATCCAGACTGCTTTGATTTGAACTCTCTCTCACAACAGACACGGAAGAGAAGGCAATGCTGAATAAAGTTGTTATTTTTGCTATTTTTGGACCAAAATGTATTTCCGATGCTTCAAAAAATTCCAACGGACCCTCTGATGTCACATGGACTACTTTGATGATGTTTTTCTTACCTTTCTGGACATGGACAGTATACCGTACACACAGCTTCAATGGAGGGACTGAGAGCTCTCGGACTAAATCTAAAATATCTTAAACTGTGTGGAGGTCTTACATGTTTGGAACAGCATAATGGTGAGTTATTAATGATATAATTTTCATTTTTGGGCGAACTAACCTGAACTTTAATGCATGATTCCGATTAACTGTATAGCATGTGTGACTCTGACTCTAATGCAATTATAAGTAATTATTCTATCACAAATAAATATTTCAATTAGTAAAACTGGCTGTGTATATAGTATTATTACACAAAATCATACTATTATTTTCAAATTATTTTTATTATTATTATTATTTTAAATGACTGTCCCCGGATTAGTAGGGTCCTCATGTAATAAAGTAGCAGTGGCTTGGACAGATTTTAAATATTAATTTCACTTAAAAAGATTCAATCTAATCCTGTTTACAGGAAATAAGCCTGCTCCTGAGCAGGACTTGTTGCTATGACTCCGGTATGAGATTCAAAGAATCAAAGAATCCAAGATCATACCAAATCGTCAACATTCAAATCCACTGAGTTAGGGCCCCTGGCCAAGATGCAACCAATATTATCAGAAGAAAAACTTAAAAACACAGTATCAAAACACATTTAAAATATTTAGAAATTGATTCTTCCTTGAACAGCTAACTAATCAAAAATCTAAAAGTGTTAATTTACACCAATGTCTGCATCTTCAAGTCATATTGTAAATAAGCTTGTTTTCCAAATTCATTTCATAAATGGAACCAAAATAGTATACAAGTCCTGTGAGAGCATGAGAATAAGCTCCAGGAGGTTAGAGTTGGGTGTGAGAACAGCAATATGAAGGCAGTAGACCCAAAATTGATTGCAATATGGCTGCCCCCTGCTCCGGGTGTGTCTGTGTGTGTTCACTACTTGGATGGGTTAAATGCAAAGCACAAATTTTGAGTATGGGTCACCATATACTTGGCCTCACCTTCACTCACTATTATAGTACCCTGTAATGTTTTGAGTGATAGTTGATTTGCAACTTGCTTCTTTGATCTTAAAAAATAACATAACTTTAGTTTTGGTAACATTCAAAGTCAGGTTTAGCCACAAAGCCTTTTTTGCACAACATCAAAAGCACTCTGTAGTGAGGACACAGCTTGATGTAACTTGGATGCACTACAATAAATCACAGTGTCATCAACATAAAAATTAACTCAACTAATATTCAGGGCCAAATGGGTGCCCTAAGCTGAATTTTACTGTTGTGCCAAATATTATGGAACTAAAAAACAAAAGACCCACTATAGGGGTCAAAATAGAACAGTGACATGACATACAGCCAAGTATGGTGACCCATACTCAGAATTCGTGCTCTGCATTTAACCCATCCAAAGTGCACACACACACAGCAGTGAACACACACACAAACTGTGAACACACACCTGAAGCAGTGGGCAGCCATTTATGCTGCAGTGCCCGGGGAGCAATTGGGGCTTCGGTGCCTTGCTTAAGGCCACTTAAGTCGTGGTATTGCCCGCCCGAGACTCGAACCCACAACCCTAGAGTTAGAAGTCAAACTCTCTAACCACTAGCCCATGACTTCCCTTTAATAAAATAATTTTGATAAAATTAGGGATGCATGATCATGATTTTTCATGGCCGATTCCGATACCATTTTTTTACAAGCAAAATTGCAGATTCCGATACCGATTTTCGATTTATTTTTATTTTTTTTATGCAACAAACAAGAAAAAAGGAAAGTATACAGAAACAAGATGTTTATTTTGTATTTAATAGGCCAAACTGGCTTTTGGCTATTGAAAACAATAACCATAACCATATATTTTTTTTACTTGAGACAATGAAAAAGAAATAACTATTGGCTCAAGTTAAAAAAAATATAGATGTGAATCATTAACCTAATTTCTTTAATTGGATGAATGAAACACTAAAAATCAACAGTTTTAAATCAAATTAAGTGGATGTAATTTTAAGGTAAAATAAAAATAATCATCCTATACAGAACTGATGTTTACTTCTGGCTTTTCAAACATGTATGCAAGTACTTTACAAAAAAAAGAAAAAAAAAGAAAAAAAATGGATTTCAGTTTTGCCCCTGCATTGTCTACGCTTGTGCAGGGCGGGAAAGGTATAGTACACTTGCGCAGCTTCAGTGAGCGCAGGAAAGGGGCTCTTATTTTGTGCAGTCGGCTGTTCGCTTCCTGCTATCTGTGCCTCAGACATGTAGCTCTGCACTTCCAGTGCTGAACGCAGGACAGTAGCTGGGTTAGAGGGGCCCGGGTGCAGGTTGTACCAGTGGGCCCTATTTGAATTTGTTTAATTTGTACTGTATGTTTTTTTTTTTTTTTTTAAGTTTGCAGGTGTCCAGGTGCAAAAACGGAATCATTAAATTTAAAATAGCACTGCCTAGTCTTCACTGTAAAATAAAATACACAGTCAAATTAAAATATTTTCAGACACCTTCGACATTTCTCACATTATCACAGTTTATTTGTTATAGTTTAGAAATTGGTAATAAAATATGACAAGAACAAATTCATCTTGATAATGTCAGATAACTTTGATAGAAATATATGTAATTGGAATCAACCAAAACTTCAGACAACTGCTGGTATGATAATATTTACACAACTATCCATACTTTGTTGAACAGTTACCAAGCAAGCAATGCTTAATTTTGTTCAGTTTGTGGTTTGAAAAGGTTGCATTAGCAATGAAAGAAAGAAACACTTATTTTTAGTCCCTAATTTAATATGCCACATTTCGCTTTATTTTGCTATACTCACATAAATGATAGTGTCCTGCACCCACCAGTAAAACAATATAATCAATTTTATCTGATTTTTGGTTTGACTGAGGATAAATTCTTGTTAAAACTACTAAGTAATTCAGTCAAGAGCAGTGAGTGCTTTACTTTCATTTTCTTGGATTATTAAAGACACTGACAGCAGAGCTAGTTAGGCGCGGTCACTTTAAGAGACAATGAATGCATCCATTATAATGAAACGCATCCGATTTCTTTCTCAACTGTTTACTTTCACTTAAGATATAACCACAGGTTATTTCAAACACACTTCCCAAGACAGGTATTTTAACATATTTTGTATGTATTTGTCGGTACAAAAGCAAGAAGAGGTATGTTCGTTATTTAAGTGCTTTGAGATGGTCTCTGTGTGCGCCCTGAACACCAGAACACTGCGGTGCTTCTTTTCTGTTTGTTTAAACTGTGATTTGTATGTATTCATTCAGGTTGGAGGAGGACACAAACTTCCTGAAGGACAGCTAGGGCTCGGTGTGGCTGTCCGTGTGACGTGGCTCTCTGCGTTTGCACCAAACACAGCGCGCGAGTTGCCTACTCAGTTGAGCTTCCTCCCGTCTTGTGTTTAAATGCTTTAAACTTATTTGAATGTTTAAATTGGCATGGTTTAAAAACAAAATGATAAGTTTTCGACACTACATGCAGCAGTGGCACATCAACTGAATGGCTGCCCGTGCCCTGCACAGTGCGCACAGATTTTGAAATACTTCCACACAAATGACATGATGTGCCACGTTTCCACCAAAATTACCCGGAACATTTGTACCAGGAACTTTTTGGCTTTCTGCTGAGGCTGGGTGCAGGACTTGGTAAGTTTCTTCACATGCGTTTTAGTGTGTTGTAATTACATAGAATTTAGCAGACCCTTCTTGACAAAAATGACAAAGTAATTAACTGCGACTGTTTCGTAAACACTAGATTAAAGAGATGTTCAATGTACACAAACATTTCAAACATGTTTTGATGTAGGCTAAAGCAGTGTAAGTTTACGTATATAGTTGTAATTTGATTTTATCCCAATGATACATACTGTACCAGGATTTTGTGTTGGGGGCTGCAAAGTAGACAAACCAGTTCTGGGCTGGCTAGTGTAGTTAAATGTGTGATTGCAAGATGTAAATGTCCTGGTTAGATTAAAACCATTAACAGTGTGAATGCAAGGTGTATGAGATTCAGACGAGGCTGCAGACTGATGCTGTGTCCATTTTGGTAACCTAAAAAACGATTCCTTTGTTCCTGTGCTTTCCATATGTATCGTGTGAGGTACTGGAGCAATTTTTAACGCAGAAGTGACTTCTCTTAACTGACACTCCTGCTGCTCCTGTGATTTTGGGGCATCCCTGGCTAGTGCTCCATAATCCCCACATAAACTGGGGAAAAAATTCTGTCTTGTCGTGGAGTGAATATTGTCATGAGTCATGTCTGTTGTCTGCATGTTCTCCTGTGTCTTGTTCTGTGTTTCAGGATGATCACACTGATCTGTCTAACGTGCCACGTGAGTACCTCGACTTGAAAAGAGTGTTTAGTAAGTCTCGGGCTGCTTCTCTACCTCTGCATCGTCCCTATGACTGTGCTATATAGTTATTGTCAGGTTCGTCTCCGCCTAAAGGCAAATTATATTCGCTTTCCAATCCGGAGAGGGAAGTCATGGAGAAATATATTTCTGATTCTCTTGCAGCCAAGATCATCCGCCCCTCTGCCTCTCCAGCGGGTGCAGGATTTTTTTTTTCGTGAAAAAGAAAGATGGCTCTCTTCGTCCCTGTATTGATTATCAAGGGTTGAATGACATCACGGTGAAGAATACTTATCCTTTGCCGTTGATGTCGTTGGCATTCGAGTGTCTGCAGGGGGCGTCATTTTTCACGAAATTGTAAGAAATTCAAAGTGCCCCCTGGGGATATTAAAAGCGGTCTTTCAAGTTCAAGTTCAAGTCTGCTTTATTGTCAATTCTTCCACATGTACAGTACATACATACAGAGAATCGAAATTGCGTTACTCTCAGACCCTGGTGCACACAGATAACATTAACATTAAAGCCTAAAAATCTAGATCAAAATATAAAATGTAGATACAACTATACAATAAGGGAATGTTAAAAAAAGACATAATAAAATTAAAAATAAAGTTAAATAAAGCAGCACAAGGCAAAAGGCAGATAGAGTGCAAATCAATGAAGTGAACAACAGTGCAGATAAAAGATTATTTAGTGCAAAAACAAGAGCTTATTAAGTCTGATTAAAGTGGCAAAGAGCTCAAGAGCAGTTATATTATTAAACTGACTGATGAGGTTGTGGAACGACATCAGTTCCATGGAGAATGAGGTATTGAGCAGACCAAAGCTGCACAAAGTGACTGGTGCATGTCATTGTATATTAGTGGGGGGGGGGGGGGGGGGGGGTCATAGTTCAGTGGTGCTTGGGGCAGAAAAGGGGAGGGGGGGGCAAGTTCGGGAGCGAGTTCAGCTTCCTGACAGCCTGGTGGATGAAGCTGTCCGTCTTCCTTTCATTCCCCTCTCATATGCAAAACCAATTGATAAGTGTTACGGAGGGGTTATCATCTATCATTCGCTTATCATTTGGTTTCGCATAAGAGAGGGGGATGACAGGAAGACCGCTTTTAATATCCCCTTTTTATTTTTTCCTTTAATAAAACAACGTGCACTTTTGTTATTCGTTACCTGTCCTTTAACTTATTGGGGAAAAAACATTTGTCTGTAAACTGATTAAGAAATTGTTGCATGTTTAAACTTGAAGCACTATATAATTTCGTTCCCATTATTTATGCCTAATTAGCCTAAAACAAGAAACGAATAAAATTAAACCTGCATGATTAAATCTTTGAAACTCTAATAAATGGACGGATTAATAAACTGTCCTCAGGATTAAACTCAAGTTTTCTCATTCAACAAAATACACAAGATGTAAAAAATAGCTTTAGTAATTGACAACTTAAGTGTTTTTAAAGGGAGCCTTCTTTACTTGCTTTTAAAGTTGGGCAATAGCATATGGCCTAAAAAACATAGAAAAAAATCCCAGATTTTTTTTTTATTTTAGAAAAGAAATAAACAGATTTATGATTTAAACCAATTTTTAAATCAATATTCAAATGACAAGGAAATTTTACAAAACAAGTTTTAACAGTTCTTTATCATTCATTCAGCAGTCAAATTTATAACTGCAACAAGATGATAAAAAAACAGTGATGTTATTAACTTAATGCTGGAAAGAACTTTATTTTATTTATTTATTTATTTATTAAATACTAGCCCATCATGCATCTAACCATCCACTCGGCGTTATGAGCTGTTAAGATTAAAACTGGCAGCTCTGCAGTGAGTCAGTGTCATGGACGGAGGACCTGTTAATATATTTTCTAGTCTATATTTCCATCTCGTTATGCCACTGGTATAGTTTATATTTTATTTTTATAGAACTTATTTGTAAATAGAGCAGACCCTTTCTGTGTGTCTACACCAGACATGAGAGTTGTCATCTGTGCCCCACAGCGAAAAGTGTGTCTAAACTTGATGACATCACACTATAGTGTCAAATCATCTGAACACAGTGTCAGAACATTTTGTCATAAACAGAACGAGCATCAGTTCACTGATGAGGATCGTGTCCAGTGTATCCATCACTGGGTTCTGCTGTCTTTTGTTGGATCACCCCAACCAATGTGTCCGGTGTAGACCTGGCGTGCGTTTTTTATTGTTTTATTTTACAGCCCTGCTTATTTTAATGTTTTTATTAAATATCTGTATTGACTGCATGGTCATATTATCGAATTATTTATTGCCATGTGACCTACAAAAGTAAAGCTTGGCGAGTCGATCAACGAGCATTGCTGCAGGTTGATTTTTGGCAGATGTGCTGTGCTTGTGTTCCTGCAGTCATCTTCATTTCCTCAGGTGAAACGTCTCTCTCACTCACAGCAGTCTATGAGCAGCAACAATTTCCCCTCAGCGCACACTGATACCAGAAACACGCTCCGCCTTCACTCCGTGAACAAAGTATTTCAGTATGTTTGAAATGTTATGTTCATAATGTAGAATATAAGATAATAATAATAATAATAATAAAAAATAACAGGAGAGTTTCAAAGTGGTTTAAGCTATTTTTTGTAAACTTTTTTCCCTATATCACATGCCAAACTAATAACGTTGTAAGCATTAGATCTTTAATTGCTGCTTTCTGTTGTGAAAATTTTGTTTGTGATGAAAATAACAGTACTTTTTTGTCAGTTAATTTATCTAAACAGATTGATTAACTTCTTCAAGAATTCAAAATCAGATAGCATTTGTTTGAATGAATTGTTGCGAAAGCGGGACTCGCGCTCAGTGATGCAGCTTAACTGTTTGCGGTTTGACTTCACTAAATCAGATTGAGGCCAATACAACTTATTGATCATGAGACCAACATTTACCAAGCCGGAAAACATTCATTCTAACGGAAGGAAGATGTATTTCATTGAGCTAATGCTGTTAAATAGAGAGAGAGAGAGAGAAACTAGTCTAGGGCTATTCTCAAACTAGGAGCTCATTATATTGAAGTACAAATCCAAACACCAGAAACATTATGCATTTTATCAATAATGAAATGTTATGAAAAGTATGCCTTTTATTTTTTTCACATGCCTTATGGTTGAAATAATATTTTAGTTCACAACTTTAAGTTCCGTTGTTTAAAAAATGCTTTGATTGGCTAATGTTCATACACCTTCAGTTGTTATGCTCTAAAATCCATGCCATTAGTAATTTCACAGTATTTTTACCATCCAAATCACTAATCTTTAAAGTCACAATTCTATAATGGTCAAAATTACTCAGGCCAATGGTATTTTTTAATGACATTATTTTATTATTATTATCATTATTATTATTATTATAATTGTAGCCTACATAAATAGGTGAAGCAAAACAAATATTCAGATCGTCCCTTATTTTTACCTTATTTTCTACAAGAATTAACAATATAACATATTATTAATTAATAAAAAATAATTTAAGCAATTAAAACCTTTATTTTAAAACTTGAATTTAAATACTATTAAACTAACTTTAAATTCTCAAGGAGTTTATAAGTAAAAAAAGGATAAAATGTCACAGTACATGTTAAATAGTCTAAATGAACTTGTGTTAACAATATAATTAGAAATATAGCTGCAAGCAGCGATGTCGGGCTCAAGCCATCAGTGCAACGCCACCCCGGTGGCATCAGGATAACTGTGCCCAGCGGGCATAAGCATTTACAGTAACCCTCTGACAATCAAGTTTTAAGGGATGTGGCAGTTAAAGGGTTAATCCGACCAATCTAGACTTTGAAATCACATACACAGAACAATATATATAACTTTAGTAACACTTTATTTTAATATCTATAAAAAATGTATAAGGTGTGCATTGTAGCTGACACCTATATGAACACATTACAATTTTTTTTATGACTGCAAGTCTTTCTTCTCAAATGCTATTGAGCTTCAAATTTGCATTTTAGCCCATGTGAAAAAGTAGCATAATTTACATATGACTTACAGTTTGTTGTAATAAATATCAAACATTCAATTTAATTGTGCATTATAGCTGTCACCTAGATGAACAATTACAGTTGTTTTTATGACTGTAAGTCATTCTCTTCAAATGCTACTGACGTTAGAAAAGTGTATAACAATATCACATGTAACTTTAGAGACCGGCCCTAAATTTGAGACTCTAGAAAGTCCAATGTCAAGACAACTTTATGCCTGTTTTATTTTCTTTAGTTTTATTTTCTCTGTGCCGGATTGCTGATGTCCTATACCCAGGCATAGATGTCCATCCATCAACTACGAACATTCAGCCGCAAACATGAGGTGTGAGCGGTCGCGAGCGCGGATGGGAGAATGGCGCATGTTTTTTTTTTTGTTTTTTTGAGCAACTGGGATGTTGCTCCCTCTGGGAGTTGGTGCCCTACGAAGACTGCATACTATGCATATAGGGAGCGGCGGTACAATCTCGAAGATATATTCCTCAAACCATTGTACAAGAGGAGGTGATGCTAATCCTTCAAGAATCGCATAAAAGCTATTCAAGTGTACAGTTTCCTTTTATTGCATCTTGAAATAAATATTTCTGAATTCTGAATCAAACTGGGTTGTGTTTATTTATTTATTTTATAAGACAACTGAGACTTTAATCTCCTTTGTAATATATGTGCTTTTAAACCAAGAACAATTTATTTATAGATGTATTACTGCTTAATAATGACTATTATTAAGGGAAAAGGATTTATAATCATGAACTATTTACTAATGCTTAGCTAATGAGTGCAATTATTATAAAGTGTTACCATTGCATATACTAATGTTAACAAATTAGACATTATTTTACAGTGTTACCAAATCCTTAAATAATGTATTAGTGTTTTGTAATGATTTTAATGACCTATAAGCATTTGTGAAATAGTTTTGCTTGCATTGCAGCTTTATCTGTCAGTTGAAGAGTTTTACTGTTACATCCATGAGATTAATAAATGTCATGTCACGTCACAGGTTGTCATAGGTCAGTATCAAATGAGTTTGAAATTATTATTTGCAGCACAAATTAGGGTTCTTAGGATGTTTTTAAATCCCTAAAACTGACAGAAAAGGATAAGGCCTAAGAGATTTCTTAACCTGTAATGAAAGGAAAAAACACCACCATTAGCAACAACAAAAACAATAACAATTTAAAATACAGATTTTTTTTTTCCTGATTATTAAAGGGATGATTAGGTCTCTCTCTCTCTCTCTCTGCCAGACAGCCCCTCCCTACAGTCCACACACACTGTCACAGTCACCAACCCCCTCACACTCCCCCTCCCTCTCCCCCTCCCTTCCCTCACACAGACAGGGTGGCCAGAGTTAGATCATGTAAGTTGAGAAGTCTGACAGTTTTTTAATTTTCTTTTATCCATACAGTGTTGTAAAGTCGTGAAACTATGCATATTTCCTCAGAATGATTTGATCTTTGTATGAAAAAATGCTTTGAAGTGTTTGGAAGCTGCAATTTAAACATACAAGACAATTAATGTTTCCCTTTTTACTGTCATTTCAAAAATTCACCACGACAAAACCGTTCAAGCTAACCAAAATCCGTTCGCAATTTAAGTTCCTCAATGGTTTTTTCTTAATGTAGACAAAGTTTGGTGTGTATAGTGTACTTCCCCTGGGAGGAGTATGCATTAATTCACAAAAGAAAATTCCCAAAAATCCATATTCAAGTCAAAATAGCCAACTTCCTGTTGGTCGTAGCTTATGACTGCGAATTAGAAAGTTGTCCGTCTTGATAAGAACAATTTATGTACCAAGTTTGGTGTCTGTAGATAAAACTAATCCCCCCACTTTTGACAAAAGGTGGCGCTATAGAGTGCCTCTTCCACGCCCTTTTAAAAGCTTTTGCCATGGTCTAGCTATCTTTAATACTGATATCTGTTTCGAGTTTCATGTAAATCTGAGCTAGTTATCTGCCTAAAAATCACCAGAACAGAACATTCAAGTTTTCACGTTGCCATGGCAACACTATATTAGATATAAATATCCCCACGACAGATTGTCTTCGGCCGTGTTTTGTCATTATTCTGATGAAGTTTGAAGCAAATCAAGTAAAAATAAAATGCTGAATTCAAAGCGTTCTGAAAATGATTCACTTCCTGCTGCCAGTTGGTGGCGCTATAACTTTGACTCCTAAAAGTCACATATATACGATCGGTATCATACAACGAACAAACCAATTAAGTTTGATCAAATTCAGCAAATGTATGTGGATGTTATTATACATTTCCTGTTTCTCATTTCTCGCCATAATTTCAACGCCTCGCCACGGGCAAACCGTTCGAGATATCAAAAATCTCTTCGCAATTTAGCATCCCGAATGTCTTGAGATCGTGTTCACCGAGTTTTGAGGTGAACGGGTGGAGTTCCTCAGAGGAGTATATCAAATTCCAGAGCATGTGTTTTTCATAAAACCCTAAATAGCCAACTTCCTGTTGGGCGGAGCTTATCACATGCAGTGTGAAAGTTGTTTGGTTTGATGAGTTATATATATGTACCAAGTTTCATATGTATACGTGCAAGTATGCATGATATATGGCCCTCGGTACTACAGGGGGCGCTGTAGAGCCCCTGTGCCACGCCCTTGTATCAGACTCTGCCCGGCCCTAATGGCCGCAGGTTCCAAGGTGTGTGCCAATTTTCAAGAGTTTTTGAGCATGTTAAGGACCCCAAAAGCCCCCGAAACCTTAGAAAAAAATTAGAAGAATAAAAAAAAAAAATAATAATAATAAATATAGCTGCAAGCAGCGATGGCGGGCTCAAGCCACCAATGCCATCGCCACCCCGGTGGCATCAGGTAAACTGTGCCCAGCGGGCACATGCATTCACAATATCCCTCTGGCAGTGAGGTTTTAAATGATATGGCAGTTAAAGGGTTAATCCGAATCATCTAGACTTTAAAATCACATTCACAGAACAATATATATATATATATATAACTTTAGTAACACTTTACAATAAGATTTCATTTATAAACATTATGTTAACATGAACAATATTTATATAGCATTCATTCATGTCAGTTAATATTCCAAATTAAACATTAAAACATTGTTTTATTGTGATTTTTTTCCAAGCACATTTTACCAATTCCAAACCATATCAATCTTAATAACTACCATTATTTTTTATTTAATCATTTATGAGTGCTATACAATAGTCCAGGAAAGCTGGAAGAGAAAAACAGGTCAAGAAGAACTGACAAAAAGAATTGCAAAATAATTAGGAATTAATGTGAAGATTAATTTTTAGTCAATTCTGCAAGACAGACTTTCAGGAAAGGAGGTGGAATAAAAATGAGCTCCTAAATCTTAATCCCGGATTCTGGAAGATATATTCCTCAAACCATCGGACAAGAGGAGGTGGTGCTGGTCCTTCACGAGTCACTCTAATCTGTTCATAAAGCCTATATATAAAGTCTTAATATATAGTATTTCACAATACTTCATAGTATTCTAATTAAATAATTTTTTGGAATCTTAGATCTCTCAGAACCTGGCACATTGTAATTCTGAGACTCCAGGAAAGTGGCAGTTCTGTAAAATGTTGGCGCTGGAGACTAAATGCTCCCTGATAGTTTCACACCTAATTCACTTAACACACACACAAACACACACACACACATTAACCACAGTGACAGAGGGACAGAGTGACATCAGATGTATGATAGTTTTTTAATTTTCTATCATCCATATAATGTTGTATAGTCATGGAACTATGCATATTTCCTCAGAATGACTTGTCTGCTATGTGTACATTTTTTTTGAAGTGTTTAGAAGCTGCACTTTAAAAAAATAAAAGACATTTACTGGTTACTTTTTTACTGTTATTTCAAAAAATCACCACGCAAAATCATTCAAGCTATCCAAAATTCATTCACACCTGTTCTGTAAGATAAATTCTTTAAACAGTGGTAAAAGAGGATGTGGTGCTGAACCTTCAAGAGTCACTCAAAACGTATCTGTCCATAAAGCTTATAAAGAATTATTCTTAATATACAGTTCACAATACTTCAGCTTGTTATTCTAATTAAGTGAGGGTCATTTTATCAGTAAAATACATAAAATACATATTATTTTTCTTTGAAAGATTTCTATAAATGATTTAAATCATACTTGTTTTACAATAATTATTTAAAAGTGATCCTATAGCTCCATCTGGTGGCCATTATTGGTACTAAGAATTGCAAGCTTGATTTATATGTTATGATAGTTTTAATTTTATGCTGGCTCTTGAAAATGATAAAGCTATGAAACTTACTGTGCTTCCTTCAAATGATGACTTCTACGTATATAAAAAATTATGAAGAGTTGTAATGAAAAATTTTAAAGATATAGTAAAATAACGATTGTATTTTTTTATGTTACTTTAATAAATCGCTATGGCCACACCATTTAAGCTATCCTAAACCCATTCGCAATTTAACATCTTCAGTATATTAGCTTCATGTTAAAAAAGTTTGCTGTGAACTTGTGTCTTCTTGGAGGAGTATGAATTCATTTACAGGCTGATTTTATCATAAATCCACAATAAAATTTCTGAGTTCTGTATCAATCTGTGTTGTTGTTTTTTTTTTTTTTTTTTTTTTTTTTCATAGGAAGATAACTGACCCTTTACTCTCCTTTTTAATAAATGTGCTTATAACCCAAGAACAAGCTTTTTATAGCTGTATTTATAAACTGCTTACTACTGACTATTAATATTGGGACAAGGCTTTATAAAGCATGAACTGAATATTTACTGTTTGAGTTTGAAATTATTATTTGCAGCACAAATAAGGTTTTTTAGGATTTTTAAAAATCCCTAAAACTGTCAGAAAAGGATAAGGCCTATAAGATTTTATGTGAGTGGCTAAATTTATTTGTTTTTATAACTATAATGCATAAACTATGAAATTATACAAAATGTATAAAAATGTACAACAGTTATTCTTTTCCAATGTTTTTTATTTATTTATTTATTTAATTTGTTTTTATTTTATTGACATTTCAAAACATTTGCCTACTGCAATCATTCTAAATAGCTTGAATAAAACCTGTCAATATTTATTATAGACCACTGTAACTGTGTATAATCTAACAAACAAGTTTATTATGAAAATAAAAGTGTACACCAGATAAATTGGACGATAAAGAAATTGCTAACAATAGTATAATAGAGCATGTTTTAGGTTTTTAGGCGTTTAGATGCAGAAATGGACAAATCAAATGTAAAATAAAATGTAATTGATTTAATTAAATATAGATTAATTTTTGTTAGAGCAAAATAATAAATAAATAAATAAATAAATAAATAAATAAATAAATAAATAAATACATTAAAAAAAGCAGCCAATATGAATGAGTTTCATTTTTTATATGGATCAAAATTGAAGACAGAAGCAGCTGGTATATGCGGTCACTTAATATTAAAATCCAGTAGATCCATTTCAGATTTATTTCTCAACAGTTTATGTTCACGTGGCTGTTTTCGTTTATAGTCGCCAAGCTATTATGTATTTTGAAATAATCTTGTCCGTGATGTGTTCGTTCGTACGACGAAAGGCAGAATCCTGAGATATATGTTATTCTGCCAGTCGCGCTTTCAAATAGTCTTTCACACTTAAACGAGTCACAAACACCTGCATTTAGCTCTTGTAGTGTTACAATGGGTTTATTGTGTGCATTTGTGGTAATATTTTATTTAAAAAAGCTCTTAAACAAGAATAAATTCGTTTGTTTTGAGCTCAACACTGTACGCGCTGATCGGAGGCGGTGGTTTCAGATAGGCAGCCGCAAATAATTCATTTTCACACAAACAGTTCAAAAACATCTGAATTTAGCTCTTGGTGTGTTCTAATTGGTTGATTGTGTGATATCGCTGTAATAATTTATTTTTAAAAGCTTTAAAACAGGAATAAATTCGTTTTTTTCTGAGCTCTTTACTCCAGACTCTCGTGATCACAGCGGTGATTCATCTCTCCTATTTCTCACGTATCTCTGGCCAGAAATAATTTATCCATGAGCCCTGAACCGGTAATAATCAGATATGTTGGTTTAGCTTGTCAGTGTGAATTAAATCTAAGTATTTATTTGTATTTTTAACCGATTTAAAAGTGAAAGTAAAAGTCCGGTAATTGAACCTGTAGGGGCGCAATTTCTCTCAGACAATGGAAGTCTAAGCACACACACACTCAAACAGAGGGACAGAGTGAGATGAGATGTCTGACAGTTTTTTAATTTTCTGTTATCCATACAGTGTTGTAAAGTCGTGAAACTATCCATATTTACTCAGAATGACTTTTTTTCTGTACGAAAAAAGGTTTTGAAGTGTTTGGAATTTAAAAATGCAGGAAAATTAATAATTCCATTTTTACTGTCATTTAAAAAAATCACCACGACAAAACCGTTTAAGCTATCCAAAATCCATTGGCAATTTAAGTTGTTTAAAATGTTTTGGCATCATGTAGACAAAGTTTGGTGTGTATAGTGTTACTCTCCTCTGAGCAGTATGCATTAATTCACAGCTAAATGTAAAAAAAAATCCACATTCAAATCAAAATAGCTGACTTCCTGTTGATCGTAGCTGATGACTGTGAATTAGAAAGTTGTCCGTCTTGATAAGAAAAATTTTTGTACCGAGTTTGGTGTCTGTAGCTAAAACTAACCCCGCCACTTTTGACAAAAGGTGGCGCTATAGAGTGCCTCTTCCACGCCCTCTTATGAACTTTTGCCAGTGTCTAGTTATCATAAATACTGATATGTGCTCTGAGTTTGATGAAATTCTAAGCATGTTATATGCCTCAAAATCACCTGAGAAGTATTCCAGTTTAACATGTTGCCATGGCAACAATATTTTTAGATATCAATATCCCCCCAGCAGATTTATATCGGCTGTGTTTTAACATTATTCTGATGAAGTTTGAAGCAAATCGAGTAAAAATAAGATGCTGAATTCAAATCATTTTGAAAATGACACACTTCCTGCTGCCAGTTGGTGGCGCTATAACTTTGACTCCTAATAGTCACATATATGCGATCGACATCATACAACGAATAATCTGATGAAGTTTGATTAAAATCAGGAAATGTATGTGGATGGTATTAGACACTTCCTGTTTCTAATTTCTCGCCATGATTTCAACGCCTCGCCACGAGCAAACCGTTCGAGATATCAAAAATCCCCTGGCAATTTTTCATCCCCAGTGTCTTGAGATCATGTTGACCGAATTTGGTGGCAATCGGCAAAAAAACCTATGACAAGTATTTCAAATTCCAGAGCATGCGCTTTTTACATAACTCTAAATAGCTGACTTCCTGTTGGGCGGAGCCGAATGACATGCAGTACGAAAGTTGTTCAGCACGATGAGATCTATATGTGTACTGAGTTTCATATTAATACGAGCAAGTATGTGTGAGCTATACATCAACATTTATGACTGTGTTCCAGGGGGCGCCATAGAGCCCCTGTGCCACGCCCGGGTCCCAGCCTCTGCAGGCTCCTAAAGGCCACAGATTCCAAAGTGTGCGCAAATTTTCAAGAGTTTTTGAGTATGTTAAGGACCCCAAAAGCCCCCACAACTTTGACGAAAAATATGAATACTAAACCCTAAATATCCAACTTCCTGTTGGGCGGAGCCTATGACATGCAGTACAAAAGTTGTTTGGTTTGATGAGATCTACATGTGTACCGAGTTTCGTGTGTCTACGTGCAAGTATGTATGATATATGGCCCTCAGTATTCCAGGGGGCGCTGTAGAGCCCCTGTGCCACGCCCGTGTATCAGTCTCTGCCCGGCCCTAATGGCCGCAGGTTCCAATCTGTGTGCCAATTTTCAAGACTTTTTAAGCATGTTAAGGGACCCAAAAGCCCCCGAAACCTTGAAGAAAAATAATAATAAATATAGCTGCAAGCAGCGATGGCGGGCTCAAGCCACCAATGCCATCGCCACCCCGGTGGCATCAGGTAAACTGTGCCCAGCGGGCACATGCATTCACAATATCCCTCTGGCAGTGAGGTTTTAAAGGAAATGGCGGTTAAAGGGTTAATCCGAATCATCTAGACTTTAAAATCGCATTCACAGAACAATATATATATATACATATATATATATATATATATATATATATATATATATATATATATATATATATATATATACATATATATATATATATATATATATATATATATATATATAGTAACACTTTACAATAAGATTTCATTTATAAACATTATGTTAACATGAACAATATTTATAATGCATTCATTCATGTCAGTTAATATTCCAAACTTAAACATTAAAACATTGTTTTATTGTGATTTTTTTCCAAGCACATTTTACCAATTCCAAACCATATCAATCTTAAGAACTACCATTATTTTTTATTTAATCATTTATGAGTGCTATACAATAGTCCAGGAAAGCTGGAAGAGAAAAACTCCTTATATTCATGTGCAGAATTATTAGGCATGTTTTCTTTTACAGATGAAATGCGCTAAAAAAGAGTTTTAACTCAAACTGTTTTAACTCAAAGTCGAAAATTATGAAATACCCATGAGAAATGCAATACATGAAATGGATAAGTTAAGACTTGACCATTGTACAAAAATGCTGACTGGGTCATGAGGTCAGAAAAGAAGAAGAAAAAAAAAACAGGTCAAGAAGAACTGACAAAAATAATTGCAAAATAATTAGGAATTAATGTGAAGATTAATTTTTAGTCAATTCTGCAAGACAAACTTTCAGGAAAGGAGGTGGAATAAAAATGAGCTCCTAAATCTTAATCCCGGATTCTGGAAGATATATTCCTCAAACCATCAGACAAGAGGAGGTGGTGCTGGTCCTTCACGAGTCACTCTAATCTGTTCATAAAGCCTATATATAAAGTCTTAATATGTAGTATTTCACAATACTTCATGGTATTCTAATTAAATCATTTTTTGGAATCTTAGATCTCTCAGAACCTGACACATTGTAATTCTGAGACTCCAGGAAAGTGGCAGTTCTGTAAAATGTTGGCACTGGAGACTAAATGCTCCCTGATAGTTTCACACCTAATTCACTTAACACACACACATACACACACACACACACACATACACACACACACACACACACACACACACACACACACACACACACACACACACACACACATTACCCACAGTGACAGAGGGACAGAGTGACATCAGATGTATGATAGTTTTTTAATTTTCTATCATCCATATAGTGTTGTATAGTCATGAAACTATGCATATTTGCCCAGAATGACTTGTCTTCTATGTGTACATTTTTTTGAAGTGTTTAGAAGCTGCACTTAAAAAAATAAAAGACATTTACTGGTTACTTTTTTACTGTTATTTCAAAAAATCACCACGACAAAACCATTCAAGCCATTCAAAATTCATCCGCACCTGTACTGTAAGATACATTCTTTAAACAGTGGTAAAAGAGGATGTGGTGCTGATCCTTCAAGAGTCACTCAAAACGTATTTGTCCATAAAGCCTATAAAGAATTATTCTTAATATACAGTTTACAATACTTCAGCTTGTTATTCTAATAAAGTGAGGGTCATTTTATCAGTAAAATACATAAAATTCATATTAATTTTCTTTGAAAGATTTCTATAAATGATTTAAATCATACTTGTTTCTACAATAATTATTTAAAAGTGATCCTATAGCTCCATCTGGTGGCCATTATTGGTACTAAGAATTGCAAGCTTGATTTATATGTTATGATAGTTTTAATTTTATGCTGGCTCTTGAAAATGATAAAGCTATGAAACTTACTGTGCTTCCTTCAAATGATGACTTCTACGTATATAAAAAAATTATGAAGAGTTGGAATTAAAATTTTTAAAGATATAGTAAAATAACTATTGTATTTTTTTATGTTACTTTAATAAATCTCTATGGCCACACCATTTAAGGTATCCTAAACCCATTCCCAATTTAACATCTTCAGTATATGGCTTCATGTTAAAACAGTTTGGTGTGAACTACTTGTGTCTTCTTGGAGGAGAATGAATTCATTTACAGGCTGAGTTTATCATAAATCCACAATAACATTTCTGAGTTCTGTATCAATCTGTGTTGTTGTTTGTTTATTTTTATTTTTATTTTTTTTCATAGGAAGATAACTGACCCTTTACTCTCCTTTTTAATAAATGAGCTATTTATAGCTGTATTTATAAACTGCTTACTACTGGCTATTAATATTGGGACAAGGCTTTATGAAGCATGAACTGACTATTTACTAATGAGTGCAGTTATTATAAAGTGTTATCAATGCATTTGCTAATGTTAACAAATTAGACATTATTTTACAGTGTTATCAAATCCCTTAAATGATTTGTAAGTGTTTTGTAATGATTTTATTGACCTATAAGCGTTTTTGAAAGTTCTGCTTGTATTACAGCTTAGTCTTGATCTGTGAGCTGAACAGATTTACTGTTACATCCATGAGATTATGTAAATTCAAATAAATATCATGTCACAGGATGTCAGAGATCAGTATCAAATTAGTTTGAAATTATTATTTGCAGCACAAATAAGGTTTTTTAGGATTTTTAAAAATCCCTAAAACTGTCAGAAAAGGATAAGGCCTAAGATTTCTATGTGAGTGGCTAAATTTGTTTGTTTTTATAACTATAATGCATAAACTATGAAACTATACAAAATGTATAAAAAAAGTACAAGTTATTCTTTTCCAATGTTTTTTATTTATAAAAAAAAATTTTTTTTTTTGGATTTACATTTAAAAAATTTAGCCTACGGCAATCATTCTAAACATCTTGAATAAAACCTGTCAATATTTATTATAGACCACTATAACTGTGTATAATCTAACAAACGAGTTTATTATGAAAATAAAAGCGTGTACACCAGATAACTTGGACAATAAAGAAATTGCTAACAATAGTATAATAGAGCATGTTTTAGGTTTTTAGGCGTTTAGATGCAGAAATGGACAAATCAAATGTAAAATAAAATGTAATTGATTTAATTAAATATAGATTAAGTCTTGTTAGAGCAAAATAATAAATAAATACGTACACACATTAAAAAAGCAGCCAAGATGAATGAGTTTAATTTTTTATATAGATTAAAACTGAAGACAGAAGCAGCTGGTATATGCGGTCACTTAATATTAAAATCCAGTATATCCACTTCAGATTTATTTCTCAACAGTTTATGTTCACGTGGCTGTTTTCGTTTATATTAGTCAAGCTATTATGTATTTTGAAATAATCTTGTCCGTGATGTGTTCGTTCTTACGACGAAAGGCAGAATCCTGCAGCTCGAGAGATACATGTTATTCTGCCAGTCGCGCTTTCAAATAGTCTTGCACACTTAAACGGGTCACAAACACCTGCATTTAGCTCGTGTTGTGTTATAATGGGTGTATTGTGTGCATTTATGGCAATAATTTATTTTAAAAAGCTCTTAAACAAGAATAAATTCGTTAGTTTTGAACTTGTGACACTGTGCGCGCTGATCGGAGGCAGTGATTTCAGAAAGGCAGCCGCGAATATTTCATTTTCACACAAACAGTTCAAAAACATCTTAATTTAGCTCTTGGTGTGCTCTAATTGGTGAATTGTGTGATATCGCTGCAATACTTTATTTTTAATAGCTATAAAACAAGAATAAACTCGTTTTTTCTGAGCTCATCATTCCACACGCTCCTGCTCAGAGCGGTGATTCATCTCTCGTGTTTCTCACGTATCACTGACCACACATCAATTATTAATGAGCCCTGATCTGATAATAATCATATATGTTGGTTTAGCTTGTCATTGTGAATTAAATCCAAGTATTTATTTGTATTTTAACCGATTTAAAATCGAAACCAAAAGACAGTCTCCTCCCTTTTTAAGTCCGGTAACTGCACCTGTAGGGGCGCTATTTCTCTCAGACAATGGAAGTCTAAGCACACACAGTCAAACAGAGGGACAGAGTGATATGAGATGTCTGACAGTTTTTTAATTTTCTGTTATCCATACAGTGTTGTAAAGTCATGAAACTATGCATATTTACTCAGAATAACTTTTTTTCTGTATGAAAAAAGGTTTTGAAGTGTTTGGAATTTAAAAATGCAGGAAAATTAATAATTCCATCTTTATTGTCATTTTAAAAAATCACCACGACAAAACCATCCAAGCTATCCAAAACCCATTCACAATTTAAGTTCCTCAATGTTTTTTCAACATGTAGACCAAGTTTGGTGTGTATAGTGTTACTCTCCTCTGAGCAGTATGCATTAATTCACAGCTAAATGTAAAAAACAATCCACATTCAAATCAAAATAGCCGACTTCCTGTTGGTCGTAGCTGATGACTGTGAATTAGAAAGTTGTCCGTCTTGATAAGAACAATTTTTGTACTGAGTTTGGTGTCTGTAGCTAAAACTAACCCCCTCACTTTTGACAAAAGGTGGCGCTATAGAGTGCCTCTTCCACGCCCTCGTATGAACTTTTGCCAGTGTCTAGCTGTCACTAATACTGATATGTGTTCTGAGTTTGATGAAATTCTAAGCATGTTATATGCCTCAAAATCAACTGAGAAGTATTCCAGTTTGACATGTTGCCACGGCAACAATATTTTTAGATATCAATATCCCCCCAGCAGATTTATATCGGCTGTGTTTTAACATTATTCTGATGAAGTTTGAAGCAAATCGAGTAAAAATAAGATGCTGAATTCAAAGCATTTTGAAAATGACACACTTCCTGCTGCCAGTTGGTGGCGCTATAACTTTGACTCCTAATAGTCACATATATGTGATCGACATCATACAATGAATAATCTGATGAAGTTTGATTAAAATTAGGAAATGTATGTGGATGGTATTAGACACTTCCTGTTTCTCAATTCTCGCCATAAATTCAACGCCTCGCTACGAGCAAACCGTTCGAGATATCAAAAATCCCCTGGCAATTTTTCATCCCCAATGTCTTGAGATCATGTTGACCGAGTTTGGTGGCAATCGAGTAAAAAACCTATGACAAGTATATCAAATTCCAGAGCATGCGCTTTTTACATAACTCTAAATAGCTGACTTCCTGTTGGGCGGAGCCTATGACATGCAATACGCAAGTTGTTCGGCACAATGAGATCTATATGTGTACTGAGTTTCATATTAATATGTGCAAGTATGTGTGAGCTATACATCAACATTTATGACTGTGTTCCAGGGGGCGCCGTAGAGCCCCTGTGCCACGCCCGGGTCCCAACCTCTGCAGGCTCCTAAAGGCCACAGATCCAAAGGTGTGTGCAAATTTTCAAGAGTTTTTGAGTATGTTAAGGACTCCAAAAGCCCCCACAACTTTGACGACAAATATGAATAATAAACCCTAAATAGCCAACTTCCTGTTGGGCGGAGCCTATGATATGCAATACGAAAGTTGTTTGTATTGATGAGTTCTATATGTGTACCGAGTTTCGTACGTCTACGTACAAGTATGTATGATATATGGCCCTCCATATTCCAGGGGGCGCTGTAGAGCTCCTGTGCCACGCCCGTGTATCAGTCTCTGCCCGGCCCTAATGGCCGCAGGTTCCAATGTGTGTGCCAATTTTCAAGACTTTTTAAACATGTTAAGGGCCCCAAAAGCCCCCGTAACGTTAGAAAAAAATAATAATAATAATAATAATAATAATAATAATAATAAATAATCCTAAGGAAAACAATAGGGCTCTCGCCCTCCAGGCTTGAGCCCTAATAACAAAATATAGCTGCAAGCAGCGATGGCGGGCTCAAGCCACCAATGCCATCGCCACCCCGGTGGCATCAGGTAAACTGTTCACAATATCCCTCTGGCAGTGAGGTTTTAAAGGATATGGCAGTTAAAGGGTTAATCCGAATCATCAAGACTTTAAAATCACATTCACAGAACAATATATATAACTTTAGTGACACTTTACAATAATATTTCATTTCTAAACATTATGTTAACATGAACAATATTTATATAGCATTCATTCATGTCAGTTAATATTCCAAACTTAAACATTAAAACATTGTTTTATTGTGATTTTTTTCCAAGCACATTTTACCAATTCCAAACCATATCAATCTTAATAACTACCATTATTTTTTATTTAATCATTTATGAGTGCTATACAATAGTCCAGGAAAGCTGGAAGAGAAAAACTCCTTATTTTCATGTGTGCAGAATTATTGGGCATGTTTTCTTTTACAGATGAAATGCGCTAAAAAAAGAGTTTTAACTCTGTAAAGCCTGTGAGAAATATCAAACACAAATGCAATACAGAAATTGATAAGTTAAGACTTGGCCATTGTACAAAAAATGCTGACTGGGTCATGAGGTCAGAAAAGAAGAAGAAAAAAACAGGTCAAGAAGAACTGACAAAAAGAATTGCAAAATAATTAGGAATTAATGTGAAGATTAATTTTTAGTCAATTCTGCAAGACAGGAGGTGGAATAAAAAAGAGCTCCTAAATCTTAATCCCGGATTCTGGAAGATATATTCCTCAAACCATCGGACAAGAGAAGGTGGTGCTGGTCCTTCACGAGTCACTCTAATCTGTTCATAAAGCCTATATATAAAGTCTTAATATATAGTATTTCACAATACTTCATGGTATTCTAATTAAATCATTTTTTTGAATCTTAGATCTCTCAGAACCTGACACAGAGTAATTCTGAGACTCCAGGAAAGTGGCAGTTCTGTAAAATGTTGGCACTGGAGACTAAATGCTCCCTGATAGTTTCACACCTAATTCACTTAACACACACACACACACACACACACACACACACACATTACCCACAGTGACAGAGGGACAGAGTTACATCAGATGTTTGATAGTTTTTTAATTTTCTATCATCCATATAGTGTTGTATAGTCATGAAACTATGCATATTTCCTCAGAATGACTTGTCTTCTATGTGTACATTTTTTTTAAGTGTTTAGAAGCTGCACTTTAAAAAAATAAAAAGACATTTACTGGTTACTTTTTTACTGTTATTTCAATAAATCACCAAGACAAAACCATTCAAGCTATCCAAAATTCATTCGCACCTGTTCTGTAAGATAAATTCTTTAAACAGTGGTAAAAGAGGATGTGGGGCTGAACCTTCAAGAGTCACTCAAAACTTATCTGTCCATAAAGCCTATAAAGAATTATTTCTTAATATACAGTTCACAATACTTCAGCTTGTTATTCTAATTAAGTGAGGGTCATTTTATCAGTAAATACATAAAATTCATATTATTTTTCTTTGAAAGATTTCTATAAATGATTTAAATTATACTCGTTTCTACAATAATTATTTAAAAGTAATCCTATAGCTCCATCTGGTGGCCATTAATTGTACTAAGAATTGCAAGCTTGATTTATAAGTTATGATAGTTTTAATTTTATGCTGGCTCTTGAAAATGATAAAGCTATGAAACTTACTGTGCTTCCTTCAAATGATGACTTCTACATATATAAAAAATTATGAAGAGTTGAAATTAAAAATTTTAAAGATATCGTAAAATAACTATTGTATTTTTTTATGTTACTTTAATAAATCGCTATGGCCACACCATTTAAGGTATCCTAAACCCATTCGCAATTTAACATCTTCAGTATATTAGCATCATGTTGAAAAAGTTTGGTGTGAACTACTTATGTCTTCTCGGAGGAGTATGAATTCATTTTTACATGCTTATTTTATCATAAATCCACAATAAAATTTCTGAGTTCTGTATCAATCTGTGTTGTTGTTTGTTTATTTTTATTTTTTTTATTTTTCATAGGAAGATAACTGAAAAGATTACTCTCCTTTTTAATAAATGTGCTTATAAACCAAGAACAAGCTATTTATAGCTGTATTTATAAACTGCTTACTACTGACTATTAATATTGGGACAAGGCTTTATAAAGCATAAACTGACTATTTACTAATGAGTGCAGTTATTATAAAGTGTTACCAATGCATTTACTAATGTTAACAAATTAAACATTATTTTACAGTGTTATTAAATCCTTTAATGACTTATAAGCATTTGTGAAAGAAGCTTAGTCTTGATCTGTGAACTGAACAGTTTTACTGTTACATCCATGAGATTTTAAAAATGTAGATACATGTCATGTCACAGGATGGAATAGGTCAGTATCAAATGAGTTGAAATTATTATTTGCGGCACAAATAAGTATTTTTAGAATTTTGTTTTTAATTCCTGAAACTGTCAGAAAAGGATAAGGCCTAAGAGATTTTTAAGCTGTAATGAAAACAGCAATGTTAGCAACAGCAACAAAAAATAACAATTTAAAATACATTTTTTTTCTGGTGATTAAAGAGATGATTAAGTCTCTCTCTCTCTCTCTCTCATTGTGTCTGCCACTCAGCTCATGCCCATCCCCCACTCACACACACACACTCACACACACACATGCACTCAGTCAGCACACATACATTGCTCAAACAGAGGGACAGAGTGAGTTGAGATGTCTGACAGTTTTTATTTTTATTTTCTTTTAATCATACAGTGTTGTAAGGTCATGAAACTATGCATATTTCCTCAGAATGATTTGATCTTTGTATGAATTTTTTTTTAAGTGTTTGGAAGCTGCAATTTAAAAATACAAGACAATTAATGATTCCCTTTTTACTGTCATTTCAAAAAATCACCACGACAAAACGGTTCAAGCTAACCAAAATCCGTTCGCAATTTAAGTTCCTCAATGTTTTTTCAACATGTAGACAAAGTTTGGTGAGTATAGTGAACATTTCCTCTGAGGAGAATGCATTAAATCAGAGCTCAATTTAAATATTCAAATCAAAATAGCCGACTTCCTGTTGGTCGTAGCTGATGACTGTGAATTAGAAAGTTGTCCGTCTTGATAAGAACAATTTATGTACCAAGTTTGGTGTCTGTAGCTAAAACTAAACCCCCCACTTTTGACAAAAGGTGGCGCTATAGCATGCCTCCTTCACGCCCTTTTAAAAGCTTTTCCCATTGTCTAGCTATCACTAATACTGATATGTGTTTTTAGTTTCATGTAAATCTGAGGTTGGTGTCTGCCTCAAACTCATCATAACAGAACATTCAAGTTTGACACGTTGCCATGGCAACGCCATATCAGATATCGATATCCCCACAACAGATTTACATCGGCCGTGTTTTGTCATTATTCTGATGAAGTTTTAAGTAAATCGAGTAAAAATAAGATGCTGAATTCAAAACATTTTGAAAATGACTCACTTCCTGCTGCCAGTTGGTGGCGCTATAAGTTGACTCTTAATAGTCACATATATACGATCGGTATCATACAACGAACAAACCAATGAAGTTTGATAAAATTCAGGAAATGTATGTGGATGTTATTAGACATTTCCTGTTTCTCATTTCTCGCCATAATTTCCACGCCTCGCTACGGGCAAACCGTTCAAGATATCAAAAATCCCCTCGCAATTTTTCGTCCCCAATGTCTTGAGATCATGTTCACCGAGTTTCGTGGCGAACGGGTTGAAAACCTCAGAGGAGTATTTCAAATTCCAGAGCATGCTTTTTTTAAACAGCCCTGAATAGCTGACTTCCTGTTGGGCGGAGCCTATGACATAAAGTGTGAAAGTTGTTCGGCTCAATGAGATCTATAAGTGTACCGAGTTTCATATAAATACATGCAAGTCTGTGTGAGCTATGGTTCAAGATTTCTGAAGGTGTTCCAGGGGGCGCTGTAGAGTCCCTGTGCCACGCCCGGGTCCCAGCCTCTGCGGCGTCCTGATGGCCGCAGATTCCAATGTGTGTGCCAATTTTCAAGAGTTTTTGAGCATGTTAAGGCTCCTAAAAACCCCCGGAAGGTTAAATAAAAAAAAAAAAAAAAATATAGCTGCAAGCAGCGATGTCGGGCTCAAGCCATCAGTGCAACGCCACCCTGGTGGCATCGGGAAAACTGTGCCCAGCGGGCGTAAGCATTTACAGTAACCCTCTGACAATCAAGTTTTAAGGGATGCAGCAGTTAAAGGGTTAATCCGACCAATCTAGACTTTGAAAATCACATACACAGAACAATATATATAACTTTAGTAACGCTTTATTTTTATATTTATAAAAAATGTATAAGGTGTGCATTGTAGCTGACACCTATATGAACACATTACAATTGTTTTGTGACTGCAAGTCTTTCTTCTCAAATGCTATTGAGCTTTAAATTTGCATTTGAGCCCATGTGAAAAAGTAGCATAATTTACATATGACTTACAGTTTGTTGTAATAAATATCAAATATTCAAATTAATTGTGCATTATAGCTGTCACCTAGATGAACAATTACAGTTGTTTTTATGACTGTAAGTCATTCTCTTCAAATGCTACTGACGTTAGAAAAGTGTATAACAATATCACATGTAACTTTAGAGACCGGCCCTAAATTTGAGACTCTCAAGTATCCAATGTCAAGACAACTTTATGCCTGTTTTTTTTTTTCTTTAGTTTTCTTTTCTCTGTGCCGGATTGCTGATGTCCTATACCCAGGCATAGATGTCCATCCATCAATTACGAACATTCGGCCGCAAACATGAGGTGTGAGCGGTCGCGAGCGCGCATGGGAGAATGGCGCATGTTTTTTGTTTTTTTTGTTGTTTTTTTTTGAGCAACTGGGATGGTGCCCCCTCTGGGAGTTGGTGCCCTACGAAGACTGCATACTCTGCATATAGGGAGCGGATGTACTATCTGGAAGATATATTCCTCAAACCATCATACAAGAGGAGGTGATGCTAATCCTTCAAGAATTGCTCAAAAGCTATTCAAGTGTACAGTTTCCTTTTAATGCATCTTGAAATAATTATTTCTGAATTCTGAATCAAACTGGGTTGTGTTTATTAATTTATTTTATAAGACAACTGAGACTTTAATCTATTTTGTAATATATGTGCTTTTAAACCAAGAACAATTTATTTATAGATGTATTACTGCTTAATAATGACTATTATTGAGGGAAAAGGCTTTATAATCATGAACTATTTACTAATGCTTAGCTAATGAGTGCAGTTATTATAAAGTGTTACCAATGCATTTACTAATGTTAACAAATTAGACATTATTTTACAGTGTTACCAAATCCTTAAATAATTTATTAGTGTTTTGTAATGATTTTAATGACCTATACGCATTTGTGAAATAGTTTTGCATTGCAGCTTTATCTGTCAGTTGAAGAGTTTTACTGTTACATCCATGAGATTAATAAATGTCATGTAACGTCACAGGTTGTCATAGGTCAGTATCAAATGAGTTTGAAATTATTATTTGCAGCACAAATAAGGATTCTTAGGATGTTTTTAAATCCCTAAAACTGTCAGAAAAGGATAAGGCCTAAGAGATTTCTTAACCTGTAATGAAAGGAAAAAACACCACCATTAGCAACAACAAAAACAATAACAATTTAAAATACTGATTTTTTTTCCTTATTATTAAAGGGATGATTAGGTCTCTCTCTCTCTCTCTCTCTCTCTCTGCCAGACAGCCCCTCCCTACAATCCACACACACTGTCAGTCACCAAACATTCACAGTCACCAACCCCCTCACACTCCCCCTCCCTCTCCCCCTCCCTTTCCTCACACAGACAGAGTGGCCAGAGTGAGATCATGTCAGTTGAGAAGTCTGACAGTTTTTTAATTTTCTGTTATCCATACAGTGTTGTAAAGTCGTGAAACTATGCATATTTCCTCAGAATGATTTTATCTTTGTATGAAAAAATGCTTTGAAGTGTTTGGAAGCTGCAATTTAAACATACAAGACAATTAATATTTCCCTTTTTACTGTCATTTCAAAAAATCACCACGACAAAACCGTTCAAGCTAACCAAAATCCGTTCGCAATTTAAGTTCCTCAATGTTTTTTCAACATGTAGACAAAGTTTGGTGAGTATAGTGAACATTTCCTGTGAGGAGTATGCATTAAATCAGAGCTCAATTTAAATATTCAAATCAAAATAGCCAACTTCCTGTTGGTCGTAGCTGATGACTGTCAATTAGAAAGTTGTCCGTCTTGAAAAGAACAATTTATGTACCAAGTTTGGTGTCTGTAGCCAAAACTAACCCCCCCACTTTTGACAAAAGGTGGCGCTATAGAGTGCCTCCTTCACGCCCTTTTAAAAGCTTTTGCCATTGTCTAGCTATCACTAATACTGATATGTGTTTTGAGTTTCATGTAAATCTGAGCTTGTTGTCTGCCTCAAACTCACCATAACAGAACATTCAAGTTTGACACGTTGCCATGGTAACACTATATCAGATATCAATATCCCCACAACAGATTTACATCGGCCGTGTTTTGTCATTATTCTGATGAAGTTTTAAGTAAATAGAGTAAAAATAAGATGCTGAATTCAAAGCATTTGGAAAATGACACACTTCCTGCTGCCAGTTGGTGGCGCTATAATGTTGACTCTTAATAGTCACATATATACGATCAGTATCATACAACGAACAAACCAATGAAGTTTGATCAAATTCAGGAAATGTATGTGGATGTTATAAGACATTTCCTGTTTCTCATTTCTCGCCATAATTTCAACGCCTCGCCACGGGCAAACCGTTCGAGATATCAAAAATCCCCTCGCAATTTTCCATCCCCAATGTCTTGAGATCATGTTGACCGAGTTTGGTGGCAATCAAGTAAAAGACCTATGACAAGTATATCAAATTCCAGAGCATGCTTTTTATAAACAGCCCTAAATAGCTGACTTCCTGTTGGGCGGAGCCTTTGACATAGAGTGCGAAAGTTGTTCGGCTCAATGAGATCTATAAGTGTACAGAGTTTCATATAAATACATGAAAGTGTGTGTGAGCTATGGTTCAAGATTTCTGACTGTGTTCCAGGGGGCGCTGTAGAGCCCCTGTGCCACGCCCGGGTCCCAGTCTCTGTGGCGTCCTGATGGCCGCAGATTCCAATGTGTGTGCCAATTTTCAAGAGTTTTTGAGCATGTTAAGGCCTCCAAAAACCCCCGGAAGGTTTAATAAAAAAAAAAAATAATAATAATAAGAAGAAGAATAATCCTTAGAAGAACAATAGGGCTCTTCGCCCCTTCGGGCTTGAGCCCTAATAATAAGAATAATCCTTAGAAGAACAATAGGGCTCTTCGCCCCTTCGGGCTTGAGCCCTAATAATCCTAAGGAAAACAATAGGGCTCTCGCCCTCCAGGCTTGAGCCCTAAATATAGCTGCAAGCAGCGATGGCGGGCTCAAGCCATCAGTGCAACGCCACCCCGGTGGCATCGGGAAAACTGTGCCCAGCGGGCATAAACATCTACAGTAACCCTCTGGCAATCAAATATTAAGGGATATGGCAGTTAAAGGGTTAATCCGACCCATCTAGACTTTGAAATCACATACACAGAACAATATATATAACTTTAGTAACACTTTATTTTAATATATATAAAAAATGTATAAGTCGTAGCTGACACCTAAATGAACACATTACAAATGTTTTGTGACTGCAAGTCTTTTTCCTCAAATGCTATTGAGCTTCAAATTTGCGTTTGAGCCCATTTGAAAAAGTAGCATAATTTACATATGACTTACAGTTTGTTTTAATAAATATCAAACATTCAATTTAATTGTGCATTATAGCTGTCACCTAGATGAACAATTACAGTTATTTTTATGACTGTAAGTCATTCTCTTAAAATGCTACTGACGTTAGAAAAGTGTATAATATCACATGTAACTTTAGAGACGGTCCCTAAATTTGAGACTGTCGAATGTCCAATGTCAAGCCAACTTTATGCCTGTTTTTGTTTAGTTTTTTACTTTATTTTTCTTTTTTCTGTGCCGGATTGCTTATGTCCTTTACCCGGGCATAGATGTCCATCCATCAATTACGAACATTCATCCACAAATGTCCGAGCAGTCGCGAGCGCGGATGGGAGAATGGCGCATGTTTTTTTTTTATGAGCAACTGGGATGGTGACCCCTCTGGGAGTTGGTGCCCTACGAAGACTGCGTACTCTGCATATAGGGAGTGGCGGTACTATCTGGAAGATATATTCCTCAAACCGTCGTACAAGAGGTGATGCTAGCACTTCAAGAATCTCTCAAAACCTATCGGTTCATAAAGCCTATATATAAAGTCTTAATATAGTATTCCACAATATGTTGTGCTATTCTAATATTATTGTGTTTTTTATTGACATTGTTATTTGCCACCAATTATTAGTCATGTTTTCTTTTACAGATGAAATGCGCTAAAAAAAGAGTTTTAACTCAAACTGTTTTACTCAAAGTCGAAAATTATGAAATACCCATGAGAAATATCAAACACAAATGCAATACAGAAATGGATAAGTTAAGATTTGACCATTGTACAAAAATGCTGACTGGGTCATGAGGTCAGAAAAGAAGAAGAAAAAAAAAACAGGTCAAGAAGAACTGACAAAAATAATTGCAAAATAATTAGGAATTAATGTGAAGATTATTTTTTAGTCAATTCTGCAAGACAGACTTTCAGGAAAGGAGGTGGAATAAAAATGAGCTCCTAAATCTTAATCCCGGATTCTGGAAGATATATTCCTCAAACCATCGGACAAGAGGAGGTGGTGCTGGTCCTTCACGAGTCACTCTAATCTGTTCATAAAGCCTATATATAAAGTCTTAATATATAGTATTTCACAATACTTCATGGTATTCTAATTAAATCATTTTTTGGAATCTTAGATCTCTCAGAACCTGACACCAAGTAATTCAGGAGACTACAGGAAAGTGGCAGTTCTGTAAAATGTTGGCGCTGGAGACTAAATGCTCCCTGATAGTTTCACACCTAATTCACTTAACACACACACACACACACACACACACACACACACACACACACACATTACCCACAGTGACAGAGTGACATCAGATGTATGATAGTTTTTTAATTTTCTATCATCCATATAGTGTTGTATAGTCATGAAACTATGCATATTTCCTCAGAATGACTTGTCTTCTATGTGTACATTTTTTTGAAGTGTTTAGAAGCTGCACTTAAAAAAAATAAAAGACATTTACTGGTTACTTTTTTACTGTTATTTCAAAAAATCACCACGAAAAAACCATTCAAGCTATTCAAAATTCATCCGCACCTGTTCTGTAAGATACATTCTTTAAACAGTGGTAAAAGAGGATGTGGTGCTGATCCTTCAAGAGTCACTCAAAACGTATCTGTCCATAAAGCCTATAAAGAATTATTCTTAATATACGGTTCACAATACTTCAGCTTGTTATTCTAATTAAGGGAGGGTCATTTTATCAGTAAAATACATAAAAATTCATATTATTTTTCTTTGAAAGATTTCTATAAATGATTTAAATCATACTTGTTTCTACAATAATTATTTAAAAGTAATCCTATAGCTCCATCTGGTGGCCATTATTGGTACTAAGAATTGCAAGCTTGATTTATATGTTATGATAGTTTTAATTTTATGCTGGCTCTTGAAAATGATAAAGCTATGAAACTTAATGTGCTTCCTTCAAATGATGACTTCTACGTATATAAAAAATTATGAAGAGTTGGAATTAAAAATGTTAAAGATATAGTAAAATAACATTGTATTATTTTATGTTCACTTAATAAATTGCTATGGCCACACCATTTAAGGTATCCTAAACCCATTCGAAATTTAACATCTTCAGTATATGGCTTCATGTTAAAACAGTTTGGTGTGAACTACTTGTGTCTTCTTGGAGGAGTATGAATTAATTTACAGGCTGATTTGATCATAAATCCACAATAACATTTCTGAGTTCTGTATCAATCTGTGTTGTTGTTTGTTTATTTTCATTTTTTTATTTTTCATAGGAAGATAACTGACCCTTTACTCTCCTTTTTAATAAATGTGCTTATAAACCAAGATCAAGCTATTTATAGCTGTATTTATAAGCTGCTTATTAATGACTATTTAAGTTGGGACAAGACTTTATAAAGCATGAACTGACTATTTACTAATGAGTGCAGTTATTATAAAGTGTTACCAATGCATTTACTAATGTTAACAAATTAGACATTATTTTACAGTGTTATAAAATCCTTTAATGACTTATAAGCATTTGTGAAAGTTCTGCTTGCATTACAGCTTAGTCTTGATCTGTGAACTGAACAGTTTTACTGTTACATCCATGAGATTATGTAAATTAAGATAAATGTCATGTCACAGGATGGAATAGGTCAGTATCAAATGAGATTGAAATTATTATTTGCAGCACAAATAAGTATTTTTAGAATTTTGTTTTTAATTCCTGAAACTGTCAGAAAAGGATAAGGCCTAAGAGATTTCTTAAGCTGTAATGAAAACAGCAATGTTAGCAAAAGCAACAAAAAATAACAATTTAAAATACATTTTTTTTTCTGGTGATTAAAGAGATGATTAAGTCTCTCTCTCTCTCTCTCTCTCTCTCTTTCTCTCTCTCATTGTGTCTGCCACTCAGCTCATGCCCATCCCCCACTCACAGACACACACACACACACACACTCAGTCAGCACACATACATTCCTCAAACAGAGGGACAGAGTGAGTTGAGATGTCTGACAGTTTTTTTATTTTCTTTTAGTCATACAGTGTTGTAAAGTCATGAAACTATGCATATGTCCTCAGAATGATTTGATCTCTGTATGATTTTTTTTTAAAGTGTTTGGAAGCTGCAATTTAAAAATACAAGACAATTAATGATCCTTTTTACTGTCATTTCAAAAAATCACCACGACAAAACCGTTCAAGCTAACCAAAATCCATTCGCAATTTAAGTTCCTCAATGTTTTTTCAACATGTAGACAAAGTTTGGTGAGTATAGTGAACATTTCCTGTGAGGAGTATGCATTAAATCAGAGCTCAATTTAAATATTCAAATCAAAATAGCCGACTTCCTGTTGGTCGTAGCTGATGACTGTGAATTAGAAAGTTGTCCGTCTTGAAAAGAACAATTTATGTACCAAGTTTGGTGTCTGTAGCTAAAACTAAACCCCCCACTTTTGACAAAAGGTGGCGCTATAGAGTGCCTCCTTCACGCCCTTTTAAAAGCTTTTGCCATTGTCTAGCTATCACTAATACTGATATGTGTTTTGAGTTTCATGTAAATCTGAGCTTGTTGTCTGCCTCAAACTCACCATAACAGAACATTCAAGTTTGACACGTTGCCATGGCAACACTATATCAGATATCAATATCCCCACAACAGATTTACATCGGCCGTGTTTTGTCATTATTCTGATGAAGTTTTAAGTAAATAGAGTAAAAATAAGATGCTGAATTCAAAGCATTTGGAAAATGACACACTTCCTGCTGCCAGTTGGTGGCGCTATAATGTTGACTCTTAATAGTCACATATATACGATCAGTATCATACAACGAACAAACCAATGAAGTTTGATCAAATTCAGGAAATGTATGTGGATGTTATTAGACATTTCCTGTTTCTCATTTCTCGCCATAATTTCAACGCCTCGCCACGGGCAAACCATTCGAGATATCAAAAATCCCCTCGCAATTTTCCATCCCCAATGTCTTGAAATCATGTTGACCGAGTTTGGTGGCAATCAAGTAAAAGACCTATGACAAGTATATCAAATTCCAGAGCATGCTTTTTATAAACAGCCCTAAATAGCTGACTTCCTGTTGGGCGGAGCCTATGACATAGAGTGCGAAAGTTGTTCAGCTCAATGAGATCTATAAGTGTACTGAGTTTCATATAAATACATGAAAGTGTGTGTGAGCTATGGTTCAAGATTTCTGACTGTGTTCCAGGGGGCGCTGTAGAGCCCCTGTGCCACGCCCGGGTCCCAGTCTCTGTGGCGTCCTGATGGCCGCAGATTCCAATGTGTGTGCCAATTTTCAAGAGTTTTTGAGCATGTTAAGGCCTCCAAAAACCCCCGGAAGGTTTAATAAAAAATAAAAAAAATAATAAATATAGCTGCAAGCAGCGATGGCGGGCTCAAGCCGTCAGTGCAACGCCACCCCGGTGGCATCGGGAAAACTGTGCCCAGCGGTCATAAGCATTTACAGTATCCCTCTGGCAATCAAATTTTACGGGATATGGCAGTTAAAGGGTTAATCCGACCCGTCTAGACTTTGAAATCACATACACAGAACAATATATATAACTTTAGTAACACTTTATTTTAATATATATAAAAAATGTATAAGTTGTGCATCGTAGCTGACACCTAAATGAACACATTACAATTGGTTTATGACTACAAGTCTTTCTCCTCAAATGCTATTGAGCTTCAAATTTGCTTTTGAGCCCATGTGAAAAAGTAGCATAATTTACATATGACTTACAGTTTGTTTTAATAAATATCAAACATTCAATATAATGGTGTCTTATAGCTGTCACCTAGATGAACAATTACAGTTGTTTTTATGACTGTAAGTCATTCTCTTCAAATGCTACTGACGTTAGAAAAGTGTATAACAATATCACATGTAACTTTAGAGACGGTCCCTAAATTTGAGACTCTCGAATGTCCAATGTCAAGCCAACTTTATGCCTGTTTTTGTTTTGTTTTTTACTTTATTTTTCTTTTCTCTGTGCTGGATTGCTGATGTCTTTTACCCGGGCATAGATGTCCATCCATCAATTACGAACATTCATCCGCAAATGTCCGAGCGGTCGCGAGCGCGGATGGGAGAATGGCGCATGTTTTATTTTTTTTTGAGCTACTGGGATGGTGCCCCCTCTGGGAGTTGGTGCCCTACGAAGACTGCGTATTCTGCATATAGGGAGCGGCGGTACTATCTGGAAGATATATTCCTCAAACCGTCGTACAAGAAGAGGTGATGCTAGTACTTCAAGAATCTCTCAAAACCTATCTGTTCATAAAGCCTATATATAAAGTCTTAATATAGTATTCCACAATATGTTGTGCTATTCTAATATTATTGTGGTTTTTTATTGACATTGTTATTTGCTGTTATTTTTTGTTTTAATATTGTTACTGTTGTTACTTGTTGTGGTTTGAAAGGCGCCTTAAATAAAATGCATTATTATTATTATTATTATTATTAGCTGTACACTTGATTAAAAAAAATTAAATATCAACTTATGCAATTGTATATATATATATATATATATATATATATATATATATATATATATATATATATATATATACAGTATTGTTCAAAATAATAGCAGTACAATGTGACTAACCAGAATAATCAAGGTTTTTCGTATATATTTTTATTGCTACGTGGCAAACAAGTTACCAGTAGGTTCAGTAGATTCTCAGAAAACAAATGAGACCCAGCATTCATGATATGCACGCTCTTAAGGCTGTGCAATTGGGCAATTAGTTGAATTAGTTGAAAGGGGTGTGTTCAAAAAAATAGCAGTGTGGCATTCAATCACTGAGGTCATCAATTTTGTGAAGAAACAGGTTTGAATCAGGTGGCCCCTATTTAAGGATGAAGCCAACACTTGTTGAACATGCATTTGAAAGCTGAGGAAAATGGGTCGTTCAAGACATTGTTCAGAAGAACAGCGTACTTTGATTAAAAAGTTGATTAGAGAGGGGAAAACCTATAAAGAGGTGCAAAAAATGATAGGCTGTTCAGCTAAAATGATCTCCAATGCCTTAAAATGGAGAGCAAAACCAGAGAGACGTGGAAGAAAACGGAAGACAACAATCAAAATGGATAGAAGAATAACCAGAATGGCAAAGGCTCAGCCAATGATCACCTCCAGGATGATCAAAGACAGTCTGGAGTTACCTGTAAGTACTGTGACAGTTAGAAGACGTCTGTGTGAAGCTAATCTATTTTCAAGAATCCCCCGCAAAGTCCCTCTGTTAAAAAAAAAGGCATGTGCAGAAGAGGTTACAATTTGCCAAAGAACACATCAACTGGCCTAAAGAGAAATGGAGGAACATTTTGTGGACTGATGAGAGTAAAATTGTTCTTTTTGGGTCCAAGGGCCACAGGCAGTTTGTGAGACGACCCCCAAACTCTGAATTCAAGCCACAGTACACAGTGAAGACAGTGAAGCATGGAGGTGCAAGCATTGTGATATGGGCATGTTTCTCCTACTATGGTGTTGGGCCTATTTATCGCATACCAGGGATCATGGATCAGTTTGCATATGTTAAAATACTTGAAGAGGTCATGTTGCCCTATGCTGAAGAGGACATGCCCTTGAAATGGTGTTTCAACAAGACAATGACCCAAAACACACTAGTAAACGGGCAAAGTCTTGGTTCCAAACCAACAAAATTAATGTTATGGAGTGGCCAGCCCAATCTCCAGACCTTAATCCAATTGAGAACTTGTGGGGTGATATCAAAAATGCTGTTTCTGAAGCAAAACCAAGAAATGTGAATGAATTGTGGAATGTTGTTAAAGAATCATGGAGTGGAATAACAGCTGAGAGGTGCCACAAGTTGGTTGACTCCATGCCACACAGATGTCAAGCAGTTTTAAAAAACTGTGGTCATACAACTAAATATTAGTTTTAGTGATTCACAGGATTGCTAAATCCCAGAAAAAAAAAAAATGTTTGTACAAAATAGTTTTGAGTTTGTACAGTCAAAGGTAGACACTGCTATTTTTTTGAACACACCCCTTTCAACTAATTGCCCAATTGCACAGCCTTAAGAGCGTGCATATCATGAATGCTGGGTCTTGTTTGTTTTCTGACAATCTACTGAACCTACTGGTAACTTGTTTGCCACGTAGCAATAAAAAATATACTAAAAACCTTGATTATTCTGGTTAGTCACATTGTACTGCTATTATTTTGAACAATACTGTATATATATATATATATATATATATATATATATATATATATATATATATATATATATATATATATATATATATAGTGTACAGTTTTCTTTTATTGCATCTTGAAATAAATGTTTCTGAGTTCTGTGTTTGTTTATTTTTTTATTTTTTTTTAGGAAGATTACAGCCTTTAATCTCCTCAAAATAAATGTGCATATAAACCATGAACAATTTAATTATAGCTGTATTTATATAATGATTACTAATGACTATTAATTTTGGGAGAAGGCTATATAAAGCAGCAACAGTTGATGTTGAGGCCTAAGATATTTCTTAAGCTGTAATGATGAAAAAACAACAACAACACAAAATTGCTTTTTTTCTGCTGGTGATTAAAGAGATGATTAAGTCTCCCTCCCTCTCTCTCTCTCTCTCTCTCTGACACCAAGCCCATCCCCTCTCCCATACATTCACACAAACTCAGCACACACACTTAACACACACACACATTACCCACAGTGACAGAGGGACAGAGTGACATCAGATGTATGGTAGTTTTTTAATTTTCTATCATCCATATAGTGTTGTATAGTCATGAAACTATGCATATTTCCTCAGCATGACTTGTCTTCTATGTGTACATTTTGTTGAAGTGTTTAGAAGCTGCACTTAAAAAAATAAAAGACATTAACTGGTTCCTTTTTTACTGTTATTTCAAAAAATCACCATGACAAAACCATTCAAGCTATTCAAAATTCATTCGCACCTGTTCTGTAAGATACATTCTTTAAACAGTGGTAAAAGAGGATGTGGTGCTGATCCTTCAAGAGTCACTCCAAACTTATCTGTCCATAAAGCCTATAAAGAATTATTCTTAATACACAGTATTTCACAATACTTCAGCATATTATTCTAATTAAGTGAGGGTCATTTTATCAGTAAAATACATATTATTTTCTTTGAAAGATTTCTATAAATGATTTAAATCATACTTGTTTCTACACTAATTATTTAAAAGTAATCATATAGCGCCATCTGGTGGCCATTATTGGTACTAAGAATTGCAAGCTTGATTTATATGTTATGATAGTTTTAATTTTAAGCTGGCTCTTGAAAATGATAAAGCTATGAAACTTACTGTGCTTCTTTCAAATGATGACTTCTACGTATATTAAAAATTATAAAGAGTTGGAATGAAGAATGTTAAAGATATAGTAAAATAACTATTGTATTTTTTTATGTTACTTTAATAAATCGCTATGGCCACACCATTTAAGGTATCCTAAACCCATTCGCAATTTAACATCTTCAGTATATTGGCATCATGTTGAAAAAGTTTGGTGTGAACTACTTGTGTCTTCTTGGAGGAGTATGATTCATTTACAGGCTGATTTGATCATAAATCCACAATAAAATTTCTGAGTTCTGTATCAATCTGTGTTGTTGTTTGTTTATTTTCATTTTTTTATTTTTCATAGGAAGATAACTGACCCTTTACTCTCCTTTTTAATAAATGTGCTTATAAACCAAGATCAAGCTATTTATAGCTGTATTTATAAGAAGCTTATTAATGACTATTTAAGTTGGGACAAGACTTTATAAAGCATGAACTGACTATTTACTAATGAGTGCAGTAATTATAAAGTGTTACCAATGCATTTACTAATGTTAACAAATTAGACTTTATTTTACAGTGTTATAAAATCCTTTAATGACTTATAAGCATTTGTGAAAGTTCTGCTTGCATTACAGCTTAGTCTTCATCTGTGAGCTGAACAGTTTTACTGTTACATCCATGAGATTATGTAAATTAAGATAAATGTCATGTCACAGGATGGAATAGGTCAGTATCAAATGAGATTGAAATTATTATTTGCAGCACAAATAAGTATTTTTAGAATTTTGTTTTTAATTCCTGAAACTGTCAGAAAAGGATAAGGCCTAAGAGATTTCTTAAGCTGTAATGAAAACAGCAATATTAGCAAAAGCAACAAAAAATAACAATTTAAAATACATTTTTTTTTCTGGTGATTAAATAGATGATTAAGTCTCTCTCTCTCTCTCATTGTGTCTGCCACTCAGCTCATGCCCATCCCCCACTCACAGACACACACACACACTCAGTCAGCACACATACATTCCTCAAACAGAGAGGGACAGAGTGAGTTGAGATGTCTGACAGTTTTTTAACTTTCTTTTAATCATACAGTGTTGTAAAGTCATGAAACTATGCATATGTCCTCAGAATGATTTGATCTCTGTATGATTTTTTTTTAAGTGTTTGGAAGCTGCAATTTAAAAATACAAGACAATTAATGATTCCCTTTTTACTGTCATTTCAAAAAATCACCACGACAAAACCATTCAAGCTAACCAAAATCCGCTCGCAATTTAAGTTCCTCAATGTTTTATCAACATGTAGACAAAGTTTGGTGAGTATAGTGAACATTTCCTTTGAGGAGTATGCATTAAATCAGAGCTCAATTTAAATATTCAAATAAAAATAGCCGACTTCCTGTTGGTCGTAGCTGATGACTGTGAATTAGAAAGTTGTCCGTCTTGAAAAGAACAATTTATGTACCAAGTTTGGTGTCTGTAGCTAAAACTAACCCCCCCACTTTTGACAAAAGGTGGCGCTATAGAGTGCCTCCTTCACGCCCTTTTAAAAGCTTTTGCCATTGTCTAGCTATCACTAATACTGATATGTGTTTTGAGTTTCATGTAAATCTGAGCTTGTTGTCTGCCTCAAACTCACCATAACAGAACATTCAAGTTTGACACGTTGCCATGGCAACACTATATCAGATATCAATATCCCCACAACAGATTTACATCGGCCGTGTTTTGTCATTATTCTGATGAAGTTTTAAGTAAATAGAGTAAAAATAAGATGCTGAATTCAAAGCATTTGGAAAATGACACACTTCCTGCTGCCAGTTGGTGGCGCTATAATGTTGACTCTTAGTAGTCACATATATACGATCAGTATCATACAACGAACAAACCAATGAAGTTTGATCAGATTCAGGAAATGTATGTGGATGTTATTAGACATTTCCTGTTTCTCATTTCTCGCCATAATTTCAACGCCTCGCCACGAGCAAACCGTTCGAGATATCAAAAATCCCCTCGCAATTTTTCATCCCCAATGTCTTGTGATCATGTTGACCGAGTTTCGTGGCAATCAAGTAAAAAACCTATGACAAGTATATTAAATTCCAGAGCATGCTTTTTTTAAACAGCCCTGAATAGCTGACTTCCTGTTGGGCGGAGCCTATGACATAGAGCGCGAAAGTTGTTCAGCTCAATGAGATCTATAAGTGTAGTGAGTTTCATATAAATACATGCAAGCGTGTGTGAGCTATGGTTCAAGATTTCTGACGGTGTTCCAGGGGGCGCTGTAGAGCCCCTGTGCCACGCCCGGGTCCCAGTCTCTGTGGCGTCCTGATGGCCGCAGATTCCAATGAGTGTGCCAATTTTCAAGAGTTTTTGAGCATGTTAAGGCCCCCAAAAATGCCCGGAAGGTTTAAAAAAAAAAAAAAAAATAATAATAATAATAAATATAGCTGCAAGCAGCGATGGCGGGCTCAAGCCACCAATGCCATCGCCACCCCGGTGGCATCAGGTAAACTGTGCCCAGCGGGCATATGCATTCACAATATCCCTCTGGCAGTGAGGTTTTAAAGGGTATGGTGGTTAAAGGGTTAATCCGAATCATCTAGACTTTAAAATCACATTCACAGAACAATATATATATATATATATATATATATATATATATATATATATATATATATATATATATATATATATATATATATATGTATATATATATTTAGTAACACTTTACAATAAGATTTCATTTATAAACATTATGTTAACATGAACAATATTTATATAGCATTCATTCATGTCATTTAATATTCCAAACTTAAACATTAAAACATTGTTTTATTGTGATTTTTTTTCCAAGCACATTTTACCAATTCCAAGCCATATCAATCTTAATAACTACCATTATTTTTTATTTAATCATTTATGAGTGCTATACAATATTCCAGGAAAGCTGGAAGAGAAAAACTCCTTATATTCATGTGCATAATCATTAGGCATGTTTTCTTTTACAGATGAAATGCGCTAAAAAAGAGTTTTAACTCAAACGTTTTTAACTCAAAGTCGAAAATTATGAAATACCCATGAGAAATATCAAACACAAATGCAATACAGAAATGGATAAGTTAAGATTTGACCATTGTACAAAAATGCTGACTAGGTCATGAGGTCAGAAAAGAAGAAGAAAAAAAAAAACAGGTCAAGAAGAACTGACAAAAATAATTGCAAAATAATTAGGAATTAATGTGAAGATTAATTTTTAGTAAATTCTGCAAGACAGACTTTCAGGAAAGGAGGTGGAATAAAAATGAGCTCCTAAATCTTAACCCCGGATTCAGGAAAATATATTCCTCAAACCATCGGACAAGAGGAGGTGGTGCTGGTCCTTCACGAGTCACTCTAATCTGTTAATAAAGCCTATATATAAAGTCTTAATATGTAGTATTTCACAATACTTCATGGTATTCTAATTAAATCATTTTTTGGAATCTTTGATTTCTCAGAACCTGACACATTGTAATTCTGAGACTCCAGGAAAGTGGCAGTTCTGTAAAATGTTGGCACTGGAGACTAAATGCTCCCTGATAGTTTCACAACTAATTCACTTAACACACACACACACACACACACACACACATTACCCACAGTGACAGAGGGACAGAGTGACATCAGATGTATGATAGTTTTTTTTATTTTCTATCATCCATATAGTGTTGTATAGTCATGAAACTATGCATATTTCCTCAGAATGACTTGTCTTGTATGTGTAATTTTTTTTTAAGTGTTTAGAAGCTGCACTTAAAAAAATAAAAGACATTTACTGGTTACTTTTTTACTAATATTTTAAAAAATCACCACGACAAAACAATTCAAGCCATTCAAAATTCATCCGCACCTGTACTGTAAGATACATTCTTTAAACTGGTAAAAGAGGATGTGGTGCTGATCCTTCAAGTCACTCAAAACGTATCTGTCCATAAAGCCTATAAAGAATTATTCTTAATATACAGTTCACAATACTTCAGCTTGTTATTCTAATTAAGTGAATGTCATTTTATCAGTAAAATACATAAAATTCATATTATTTTTCTTTGAAAGATTTCTATAAATGATTTAAATCATACTTGTTTCTACAATAATTATTTAAAAGTAATCCTATAGCTCCATCCGGTGGCCATTATTGGTACTAATAATTGCAAGCTTGATTTATATGTTATGATAGTTTTAAATTTATGCTGGCTCTTGAAAATGATAAAGCTATGAAACTTACTGTGCTTCCTTCAAATGTTGACTTCTACGTATATAAAAAATTATGAAGAGTTGGAATTAAAAATTTTAAAGATATAGTAAAATTACTATTGTATTTTTTTTATGTTACTTTAATAAATCGCTATGGCCACACCATTTAAGGTATCCTAAACCCATTCGCAATTTAACATCTTCAGTATATGGCTTCATGTTAAAACAGTTTGGTGTGAACTACTTGTGTCTTCTTGGAGGAGAATGAATTCATTTACAGGCTGAGTTTATCATAAATCCACAATAACATTTATGAGTTCTGTATCAATCAGTGTTGTTGTTTGTTTATTTTTTATTTATTTTTTTCATAGGAAGATAACTGACCCTTTACTCTCCTTTTTAATAAATGTGCTTATAAACCAAGAACAAGCTATTTATAGCTGTATTTATAAACTGCTTACTACTGACTATTAATATTGGGACAAGGCTTTATGAAGCATGAACTGACTATTTACTAATGAGTGCAGTTATTATAAAGTGTTATCAATGCATTTGCCAATCTTAACAAATTAGACCATTATTTTACAGTGTTATCAAATCCCTTAAATGATTTGTAAGTGTTTTGTAATGATTTTATTGACCTAAAAGCATTTGTGAAAGTTCTGCTTGCATTAGAGCTTAGTCTTGATCTGTGAGCTGAACAGATTTACTGTTACATCCATGAGATTATGTAAATTCAAATAAATATCATGTCACAGGATGTCAGAGGTCAGTATCAAATTAGTTTGAAATTATTATTTGCAGCACAAATAAGGTTTTTTAGGATTTTTAAAAATGCCTAAAACTGTCAGAAAAGGATAAGGCCTAAGATTTCTATGTGAGTGGCTAAATTTGTTTGTTTTTATAACTATAATGCATAAACTATGAAACTATACAAAATGTATAAAAAAGTACAAGTTATTCTTTTCCAATGTTTTTAATTTATTTAATTTATTTATTTATTTATTTTTGGATTTACATTTAAAAAAATTAGCCTACGGCGATCATTCTAAACATCTTGAATAAAACCTGTCAATATTTATTATAGACCACTATAACTGTGTATAATCTAACAAACGAGTTTATTATGAAAATAAAAGCGTGTACACCAGATAACTTGGACGATAAAGAAATTGCTAACAATAGTATAATAGAGCATGTTTTAGGTTTTTAGGCGTTTAGATGCAGAAATGGACAAATCAAATGTAAAATAAAATGTAATTGATTTAATTAAATATAGATTAAGTCTTGTTAGAGCAAAATAATAAATAAATACGTACACACATTAAAAAAGCAGCCAAGATGAATGAGTTTAATTTTTTTATATAGATTAAAATTGAAGACAGAAGCAGCTGGTATATGCGGTCACTTAATATTCAAATCCAGTAGATCCACTTCAGATTTAATTCTCAACAGTTTATGTTCACGTGGCTGTTTTCGTTTATATTAGCCAAGCTATTATGTATTTTGAAATAATCTTGTCCGTGATGTGTTCGTTCTTACGACGAAAGGCAGAATCCTGCAGCTCGAGAGATATATGTTATTCTGCCAGTCACGCTTTCAAATAGTCTTGCACACTTAAACGGGTCACAAACACCTGCATTTAGCTCGTGTTGTGTTATAATGGATGTATTGTGTGCATTTATGGCAATAATTTATTTTAAAAAGCTCTTAAACAAGAATAAATTCGTTTGTTTTGAGCTCTGAGACACTGTGCGCGCTGATCGGAGGCAGTGATTTCAGATAGGCAGCTGCAAATATTTCATTTTCACACAAACAGTTCAAAAACATCTTAATTTAGCTCTTGGTGTGCTCTAATTGGTGAATTGTGTGATATCGCTGCAATACTTTGTTTTTAATAGCTATAAAACAAGAATAAACTCGTTTTTTCTGAGCTCATCATTCCACACGCTCTTGCTCAGAGCGGTGATTCATCTCTCGTGTTTCTCACGTATCACTGACCACACATCAATTATTAATGAGCCCTGACCTGATAATAATCATATATGTTGGTTTAGCTTGTCACTGTGAATTAAATCCAAGTATTTATTTGTATTTTAACCGATTTAAAATCGAAACCAAAAGACAGTCTCCTCCCTTTTTTAGTCCGGTAACTGAACCTGTAGGGGCGCTATTTCTCTCAGACAATGGAAGTCTAAGCACACACACTCAAACAGAGGGACAGAGTGATATGAGATGTCTGACAGTTTTTTAATTTTCTGTTATCCATAGTGTTGTAAAGTCATGAAACTATGCATATTTACTCAGAATAACTTTTTTTTCTGTATGAAAAAAGGTTTTGAAGTGTTTGGAATTTAAAAATGCAGGAAAATTAATAATTCCATCTTTATTGTCATTTAAAAAAATCACCACGACAAAACCATCCAAGCTATCCAAAACCCATTCACAATTTAAGTTCCTCAATGTTTTTTCAACATGTAGACCAAGTTTGGTGTGTATAGTGTTACTCTCCTCTGAGCAGTATGCATTAATTCACGGCTAAATGTAAAAAATAATCCACATTCAAATCAAAATAGCCGACTTCCTGTTGGTCGTAGCTGATGACTGTGAATTAGAAAGTTGTCCGTCTTGATAAGAACAATTTTTGTACTGAGTTTGGTGTCTGTAGCTAAAACTAACCCCCCCACTTTTGACAAAAGGTGGCGCTATAGAGTGCCTCTTCCACGCCCTCTTATGAACTTTTGCCAGTGTCTAGCTGTCACTAATACTGATATGTGTTCTGAGTTTGATGAAATTCTAAGCATGTTATATGCCTCAAAATCACCTGAGAAGTATTCCAGTTTGACATGTTGCCACGGCAACAATTTTTTAGATATCAATATCCCCCTTGCAGATTTATATCAGCTGTGTTTTAACATTATTCTGATGAAGTTTGAAGCAAATCGAGTAATAATAAGATGCTGAATTCAAATCATTTTGAAAATGACACACTTCCTTCTGCCAGTTGGTGGCGCTATAACTTTGACTCCTAATAGTCACATATATGCGATCGACATCATACAACGAATAATCTGATGAAGTTTGATTAAAATCAGGAAATGTATGTGGATGGTATTAGACACTTCCTGTTTCTAATTTCTCGCCATAATTTCAACGCCTCGCCACGAGCAAACCGTTCGAGATATCAAAAATCCCCTGGCAATTTTTCATCCCCAGTGTCTTGAGATCATGTTGACCGAGTTTGGCGGCAATCGAGAAAAAAACCTATGACAAGTATTTCAAATTCCAGAGCATGCGCTTTTTACATAACTCTAAATAGCTGACTTCCTGTTGGGTGGAGCCTATGACATGCAATACGAAAGTTGTTCGGCACGATGAGATCTATATGTGTACTGAGTTTCATATGAATATGTGCAAGTATGTGTGAGCTATACATCAACATTTCTGACTGTGTTCCAGGGGGCGCCGTAGAGCCCCTGTGCCACGCCCGGGTCCCAGCCTCTGCAGGCTCCTAAAGGCCACAGATTCCAAAGTGTGTGCAAATTTTCAAGAGTTTTTGAGTATGTTAAGGACCCCCAAAGCCCCCACAACTTTGACGAAAAATTTGAATACTAAACCCTAAATAGCCAACTTCCTGTTGGGCGGAGCCTATGATATGCAATACAAAAGTTGTTTGGATTGATGAGATTTATATGTGTACCGAGTTTCATACGTCTACGAGCAAGAATGTATGATATATGGCCCTCCATATTCCAGGGGGCGCTGTAGAGCCCCTGTGCCACGCCCGTGTATCAGTCTCTGCCCGGCCCTAATGGCCGCAGGTTCCAATCTGTGTTCCAATTTTCAAGACTTTTTAAGCACGTTAAGGGCCCCAAAAGCCCCCGAGACGTTGGAAAAAAATAATAATAATAATAATAAATATAGCTGCAAGCAGCGATGGCGGGCTCAAGCCACCAATGCCATCACCACCCCGGTGGCATCAGGTAAACTGTGCCCAGCGGGCACATGCATTCACAATATCCCTCTGGCAGTGAGGTTTTAAAGGATAGAGGGGAGCGTAGAGGGGAGCGTGCATTTGCAGTGGCTGGGCCACGACTCTGGAATACCCTGCCTTTAGAGAACAGACTGGCCCCTTCCTTGTCTATTTTTAAATCTTTGCTAAAAACTTTTTTATTTTCCTTAGTGTACTGACTACTGTGTTATGCTACATTTTGAAATGGGTGGTTTTAAATTTTTTGTCTGGTCTATTTTTATGTATGTGTAATATTCTTGCTCTTATGTTAAAGCACTTTGGTCAGCCAGGAGGCTGTTGTAAATGCGCTATACAAATAAATTGAACTTGACCTTGAACTTGATATGGCAGTTAAAGGGTTAATCCGAATCATCTAGACTTTAAAATCACATTCACAGAACAATATATATATATATATATATATAACTTTAGTAACACTTTACAATAAGATTTCATTTATAAACATTATGTTAACATGAACAATATTTATATAGCATTCATTCATGTCAGTTAATATTCCAAACTTAAACATTAAAACATTGTTTTATTGTGATTTTTTTCCAAGCACATTTTACCAATTCCAAACCATATCAATCTTAATAACTACCATTATTTTTTATTTAATCATTTATGAGTGCTATACAATAGTCCAGGAAAGCTGGAAGAGAAAAACAGGTCAAGAAGAACTGACAAAAGAATTGCTAAAGAATTAGGAATTAATGTGAAGATTAATTTTTAGTCAATTCTGCAAGACAGACTTTCAGGAAAGGAGGTGGAATAAAAATGAGCTCCTAAATCTTAATCCCGGATTCTGGAAGATATATTCCTCAAACCATCGGACAAGAGGAGGTGCTGCTGGTCCTTCACGAGTCACTCTAATCTGTTCATTAAGCCTATATATAAAGTCTTAATATATAGTATTTCACAATACTTCATGGTATTCTAATTAAATATTTTTTTGGAATCTTAGATCTCTCAGAAACTGACACATTGTAATTCTGAGACTCCAGGAAAGTGGCAGTTCTGTAAAATGTTGGCGCTGGAGACTAAATGCTCACTGATAGTTTCACACCTAATTCACTTAAAACACACACAAACACACACACACAGTGACAGAGGGACAGAGTGACATCAGATGTATGTTTTTTAATTTTCTGTCATCCATATAATGTTGTATAGTCATGAAACTATGCATATTTCCTCAGAATGACTTGTCTTCTATGTGTACATTTTTTTTGAAGTGTTTAGAAGCTGCACTTTTTTTTACTGGTTCCTTTTTTACTATTATTTCAAAAAATCACCACGACAAAACCATTCAAGCTATCCAAAATTCATTCACACCTGTTCTGTAAGATTAATTCTTTAAACAGTGGTAAAAGAGGATGTGGTGCTGAACCTTCAAGAGTCACTTAAAACGTATCTGTCCATAAAGCCTATTAAGAATTATTCTTAATATACAGTTCACAATACTTCAGCTTGTTATTCTAATTAAGTGAGGGTCATTTTATCAGTAAAATTCCTAAAATACATATTATTTTATTTGAAAGATTTCTATAAATTATTTAAATCATACTCGTTTCTCCAATAATTATTTAAAAGTAATCCTATAGCTCCCTCTGGTGGCCATTATAGGTACTAAGAATTGCAAGCTTGATTTATAAGTTATGATAGTTTTAATTTTATGCTGGCTCTTGAAAATGATAAAGCTATGAAACTTACTGTGCTTCCTTCAAATGAGGACTTCTACTTATATAAAAAATTATGAAGAGTTAGAATGAAAAATTTTAAAGATATAGTAAAATAACTATTGTATTTTTTATGTTACTTTAATAAATCTCTATGGCAACACCATTTAAGCTATCCTAAACCCATTCACAATTTAACATCTCAGTATATTGGCATCATGTTGAAAAAGGAGTATGGAGTAGTATGAGGAGGAGTATGAATTCATTTACAGGCTGATTTTATCATAAATCCACAATATAATTTCTGAGTTCTGTATCAATCTGTGTTGTTGTTTGTTTATTTTTATCTTTTATTTTTCATAGGAAGATAACTGACCCTTTACTCTCCTTTTTAATAAATGTGCTTATAAACCAAGGACAAGCTATTTATAGCTGTATTTATAAACTGCTTACTACTGACTATTAATATTGGGACAAGGCTTTATAAAGCATGAACTGACTATTTACTAATGAGTGCAGTTATTATAAAGTGTTATCAATGCATTTGCTAATGTTAACAAATTAGACATTATTTTACAGTGTTATCAAATCCTTAAATGACTCATAAGCATTTGTGAAAGTTCTGCTTGCATTACAGCTTAGTATTGATCTGTGAGCTGAACAGATTTACTGTTACATCTATGAGATTATGTAAATTCAAATAAATATAATGTCACAGGATGTCATAGGTCAGTATCAAATGAGTTTGAAATTATTATTTGCAGCACAAATAAGTTTTTTTTAGGATTTTTAAAAATCCCTAAAACTGACAGAAAAAGGTTAAGGCCTAAGCTATTTCTATGTGAGTGGCTAAATTTATTTTTGTTTTCATAATTGTAATACACAAACTATGAAATTATACAAAATGTATAAAAAGGTAAATAAATAAATACGCACACATTAAAAAAGCAGCCAAGTCGAATGAGTTTCCTTTTTTATATAGATTAAAATTGAAGACAGAAACAAGTGGTAAATGTGGTCACTTTAATATTCAAATCCAGTAGATCCAGTTTATGTTCACGTGGCTGTTTTCGTTTATAGTCGCCAAGCTATTATGTATTTTGAAATAATCTTGTCCGTGATGTGTTCGTTCTTACGACGAAAGGCAGAATCCTGCAGCTCCAGAGATACATGTTATTCTGCCAGTCGCGCTTTCAAATAGTCTTGCACACTTAAACAGGTCAGAAACACCTGCATTTACCTCTTGGTGTGTTACAATGGGTTTATTGTGTGCATTTGTGGTAATATTTTATTTAAAAAAGCTCTTAAACAAGAATAAATTCGTTTGTTTTGAGCTCGACACTGTACGCGCTGATCGGAGGCGGTGATTTCAGATAGGCAGCCACAAATATTTCATTTTCACACAAACAGTTCAAAAACATCTTAATTTAGCTCTTGGTGTGTTCTAATTGGTTGATTGTGTGATATCGCTGTAATAATTTATTTTTAAAAGCTTTAAAACAGGAATAAATTCGTTTTTTCTGAGCTCTTTACTCCAGACGCTCGTGATCACAGCGGTGATTCATCTCTCCTATTTCTCACGTATCTCTGGCCAGAAATAATTTATCCATGAGCCCTGAACCGGTAATAATCAGATATGTTGGTTTAGCTTGTCATTGTGAATTAAATCCAAGTATTTATTTGTATTTTAACCGATTTAAAATCGAAACCAAAAGACAGTCTCCTCCCTTTTTTAGTCCGGTAACTGAACCTGTAGGGGCGCTATTTCTCTCAGACAATGGAAGTCTGAAGCACATATACTCAAACAGAGGGACAGAGTGAGCTGAGATGTTTGACAGTTTTTTAATTTTCTGTTATCCATACAGTGTTGTAAAGCCGTGAAACTATGCATATTTCCTCAGAATTACTTATTTATCTGTATGAAAAAAATCTTTGACGAGTTTGGAAGCTGCAATTTAAAAATACAATAATGATTCCCTTTGTAAGGTCATTTAAAAAAATCACCACGGCAAAACCATTCAAGCTATCCAAAATCCATTCACAATTTAAGTTCCTATCAGAAATACTGATGTGTGTTCAGAGTTTTGTGAAATTCTAAGTATGTTATTTGCCTCAAAATCACCTGAGAAGTATTCCAGTTTGACATGTTGCCACGCCAACAATTTTTTAGATATCAATATCCCCCTTGCAGATTTATATCGGCTGTGTTTTAACATTATTCTGATGAAGTTTGAAGCAAATCGAGTAATAATAAGATGCTGAATTCAAATCATTTTGAAAATGACACACTTCCTTCTGCCAGTTGGTGGCGCTATAACTTTGACTCCTAATAGTCACATATATGCGATCGACATCATACAACGAATAATCTGATGAAGTTTGATTAAAATCAGGAAATGTATGTGGACGGTATTAGACACTTCCTGTTTCTCATTTCTCGCCATAATTTCAACGCCTCGCCACGAGCAAACCGTTCGAGATATCAAAAATCCCCTGGCAATTTTTCATCCCCAGTGTCTTGAGATCATGTTGACCGAGTTTGGCGGCAATCGAGAAAAAATCCTATGACAAGTATTTCAAATTCCAGAGCATGCGCTTTTTACATAACTCTAAATAGCTGACTTCCTGTTGGGTGGAGCCTATGACATGCAATACGAAAGTTGTTCGGCACGATGAGATCTATATGTGTACTGAGTTTCATATGAATATGTGCAAGTATGTGTGAGCTATACATCAAAATTTTTGACTGTGTTCCAGGGGGCGCCGTAGAGCCCCTGTGCCACGCCCGGGTCCCAGCCTCTGCAGGCTCCTAAAGGCCACAGATTCCAAAGTGTGCGCAAATTTTCAAGAGTTTTTGAGTATGTTAAGGACCCCAAAAGCCCCCACAACTTTGACGAAAAATTTGAATACTAAACCCTAAATAGCCAACTTCCTGTTGGGCGGAGCCTATGATATGCAATACAAAAGTTGTTTGGATTGACGAGATTTATATGTGTACCGAGTTTCATACGTCTACGAGCAAGAATGTATGATATATGGCCCTCCATATTCCAGGGGGCGCTGTAGAGCCCCTGTGCCACGCCCGTGTATCAGTCTCTGCCCGGCCCTAATGGCCGCAGGTTCCAATCTGTGTGCCAATTTTCAAGACTTTTTAAGCACGTTAAGGGCCCCAAAAGCCCCCGAGACGTTGGAAAATAATAATAATAATAATAATAATAATAATAATAATAATAATAATAATAATAAAAAATAATCCTAAGGAAAACAATAGGCCTCTCGCCCTTTGGGCTTGAGCCCTAATAATAATAAAAAATAATCCTAAGGAAAACAATAGGCCTCTCGCCCTTTGGGCTTGAGCCCTAATTAAAGCTGCAAGCAGCGATGAACGGGCCCTCGCACCCGGGCTCACCGCCATCGTGTGGCTTTAGTAAAAAGGTGAACGTTGAGAAATATGCATTTAATGTCCTAAATATAAGTGGAATATATCAAAGTATATCCCATATATGTGCCAATCTTACCGTTGCCAGCAGGTGGCGCTATCATCATAATGGAATATTGGCCTTCAGATGTGTTCAGGCAAGGACTCTTATCAAACAAGTGAAGTTTGGGGAAGATTGAACATTTTATGCTTGAGTTACAACAACTTCTCTTGCTGTGGCAAGACATCAAATTTTGTCATGGCGCCATGGAAACGCCCTTTAACAAAAACTCAAGATCTTCAAAAGTTAACATTGCACAGGCCTTTAGATTAGACTGACCACAAAATATATGTTAATCTCAAAAAAATTATAGGAGTAGTTTGTCGCAGTGTAAAATATGTAACTTCCTGTTGCCAATAGGTGGCGCTATGACTATAACTGAATATTGGCATGTAGATCTGTTCAGGTCAAGAGTCTTATCCAACATGTGAAGTTTGGGGCAGATTGGACATTGTATGTCTGAGTTACAGCAACTTCCTTTTTCATGGCGAAACATCGAAATTTGTCAGGCCGCCATGGACCCGCCCTTTAACGAAACCTCAAGTCCTTCGCAATTTATTATTGCAAAGGGCTTTAGATTACACTGACCAAGTTTGGTGTTGATCTGAATAAATCTCTAGGAGGAGTTCGTTAAAGTACAACCCCTGAAAATGGCAAAAACAACACCAATTTTGAAGGGAAAATTCAAAATAACCGACTTCCTGTTGGGATCCGGATTTCGTACCAAGAGACTTTTTTGTAGGTATTGGTGTGTTACATGTGTGTACCAATTTTTGTACATGTACGTGAAACATAGCTCGAGGCGCACTCCATTGAAAGTGTATAGGTGGCGCTATAGAGCCATTCTGCCACACCCGGTGGAATATTGGCCTGCAGATCTGTTCAGGTCAGGACTCTTATCACACATGTGAAGTTTGGGGAAGATCGGACATTTTATGCCTGAGTTATAACATCTTTTATTCCCACGGCGAGACATCGAACTTCGTCGCGGCGCCATGAACAAGCCTTTTAACGAAAACTCAAAATCTTCACAACTGAACATCGCACAGGCCTTTAGATTAGACTGACCACAAAAAAGACACTGATGTCATAAAATTTCTAGGAGTAGTTCGTCGCAGCGTAAAATATGTCACTTCCTGTTGCCAATAGGTGGCGCTATGACTATAACTGAATATGGGCATGTCAATCTGTTCAGGTTCGGAGTCTCATCAAACATGTGAAGTTTGGGGCAGATTGGACATTGTATGTGTGAGTTATAGCAACTTCATTTTTCATGGCGAATCATCGAAATTCGCCAGGCCGCCACGGACACGCCCTTCAACGAAAACTCAAGATCTTCGCAATTTAACATCGCAAAGGCCTTTAGATTAGGCATACCAAATTTGGTGTTGATTTGAAGAAATCTCTAGGAGGAGTTCGTTAAAATACAACACATGGAAATGACCAAAATTACACAAAATATGCTCATAATATTAAAAATAACCGACTTCCTGTTGGGTTTAGAATTTCGCTCCAAGAGTCTTTTTTGTAGGTATTGGTGTGTTACATATGTGTGCCAATTTTCGTGCATGTACGTGAAACATAGCTGGAAGGCTGTTGATTTTCTTGGTATAGGTGGCGCTGTCGAGCCATTTTGCCACACCCTCTTCTGAATCCTATATCAGACGAAAATTTTCACCAGGTTTGACGCGTGTGCAAAGTTTCATGACTTTTTGAGCATGTTAAAGCCCTCAAAAATGCGATTCATTCGGGAGAAGAAGAAGAAGAAGAAGAAGAAGAATAAATATAGCTGCAAGCAGCGATGGCGGGCTCAAGCCACCAATTCCCTTAGACCCCCGTGGCATCAGGTAAACTGTGCCCAGCGGGCACATGCATTCACAATATCCCTCTGGCAGTGAGGTTTTAAAGGATATGGCAGTTAAAGGGTTAATCCGAATCATCTAGACTTTAAAATCACATTCACAGAAATATATATATATATATAATATAACTTTAGTAACACTTTACAATATGATTCCATTTATAAACATTATGTTAACATGAACAATATTTATATAGCATTCATTCATGTCAGTTAATATTCCAAACTTAAACATTAAAACATTGTTTTATTGTGATTTTTTTCCAAGCACATTTTACCAATTCCAAACCATATCAATCTTAATAACTACCATTATTTTTTATTTAATCATTTATGAGTGCTATACAATAGTCCAGGAAAGCTGGAAGAGAAAAACTCCTTATATTCATGTGTGCAGAAGTATTAGGCATGTTTTCTTTTACAGATGAAATGCGCTAAAAAAGAGTTTTAACTAAAAATGTAAAGTCGAAAATTATGAAATACCCATGAGAAATATCAAACACAAATGCAATACAGAAATCGATAAGTTAAGACTTGACCATTGTACAAAAAATGCTGACTGGGTCATGAGGTCAGAAAAGAAGAAGAAAAAAACAGGTCAAAAAGAACTGACAAAAAGAATTGCAAAATAATTAGGAATTAATGTGAAGATTAATTTTTAGTCAATTCTGCAAGACAGACTTTCAGGAAAGGAGGTGGAATAAAAATGAGCTCCTAAATCTTAATCCTGGATTCTGGAAGATATATTCCTCAAACCATCGGACAAGAGGAGGTGGTGCTGGTCCTTCACGAGTCACTCTAATCTGTTCATAAAGCATATATATAAAGCCTTAATATATAATATTTCACAATACTTCATGGTATTCTAATTAAATCATTTTTTGGAATCTTAGATCTCTCAGAACCTGACACATTGTAATTCTGAGACTCCAGGTAAGTGGCAGTTCTGTAAAATGTTGGCGCTGGAGACTAAATGCTCCCTGATAGTTTCACACCTAATTCACTTAACACACACACAAACACACACACACACACAGACACACTACCCACAGTGAGAGAGGGACAGAGTGACATCAGATGTATGATAGTTTTTTAATTTTCTATCATCCATATAGTGTTGTATAGTCATGAAACTATGCATATTTCCTCAGAATGACTTGTCTTCTATGTTTACATTTTTTTTGAAGTGTTTAGAAGCTGCACTTTAAAAAAATATAAGACATTTACTGGTTACTTTTTTACTGTTATTTCAAAAAATCACCACGACAAAACCATTCAAGCCATTCAAAATTCATTCGCACCTGTTCTGTAAGATAAATTCTTTAAACAGTGGTAAAAGAGGATGTGGTGTTGATCCTTCAAGAGTCACTAAAAACGTATCTATCCATAAAGCGTATAAAGAATTATTCTTAATATACAGTTCACAATATTTCAGCTTGTTATTCTAATTAAGTGAGGGTCATTTTATCAGTAAAATACATAAAATACATATTATTTTTCTTTGAAAGATTTCTATAAATGATTTAAATCATACTTGTTTCTACAATAATAATTTAAAAGTAATCCTATACCTCCATCTGGTGGCCATTATTGGTACTAAGAATTGCAAGCTTCATTTATAAGTTATGATAGTTTTAATTTTATGCTGGCGCTTGAAAATGATAAAGCTATGAAACTTACTGTGCTTCCTTCAAATGATGACTTCTACGTATATAAAAAATTATGAAGAGTTTGGAATGAAAAAATTTAAAGATATAGTAAAATAACTATTGTATTTTTTTATGTTACTTTAATAAATCGCTATGGCCACACCATTAAAGCTATCCTAAACCCATTCGCAATTTAACATCTCAGTATATTGGCTTCATGTTAAAAAAAGTTTGGTGTGAACTACTTGTGTCTTCTTGGATGAGTATGAATTCATTTACAGGCTGATTTTATCATAAATCCACAATAGAATTTCTGAGTTCTGTATCAATCTGTGTTGTTGTTTGTTTATTTTTATTTTTTTATTTTTCATAGGAAGATAACTGATCCTTTACTCTCCTTTTTAATAAATGTGCTTATAAACCAAAAACAAGCTATTTATAGCTGTATTTATAAACTGCTTACTACTGACTATTAATATTGGGACAAGGCTTTATAAAGCATGAACTGACTATTTACTTTTTGAGTTTGAAATTATTATTTGCAGCACAAATACGTTTTTTTAGGATTTTTAAAAATCCCTAAAACTGTCAGAAAAGGATAAGGCCTATTTCTATGTGATTGGCTACATTTATTTGTTTTTATAACTATAATGCATAAACTATGAAATTATACAAAATGTATAAAAAAGTACAACAGTTATTGTTTTCCAATGTTTTTTATTAATTAATTATTATAATTTTTTTTTTTTGGATTTACATTTAAAAAAAATTAGCCTACTGCAATCATTCTAAACAGCTTGAATAAAACCTGTTAATATTTATTATAGACCACTGTAACTGTGTATAATCTAACAAACAAGTTTATTATGAAAATAAAAGTGTGTACACCAGATAAATTGGACGATAAAGAAATTGCTAACAATAGTATAATAGAGCATGTTTTATGTTTTTAGGCGTTTAGATGCAGAAATGGACAAATAAAATGTAATTGATTTAATTAAATATAGATTAATTCTTGTTAGAGCAAAATAATAAATAAATACGTACACACATTAAAAAAGCAGCCAAGATGAATCAATTTCATTTTTTATATAGATTAAAATTGAAGACAGAAGCAGCTGCGGTCACTTAATATTCAAATCCAGTAGATCCACTTCAGATATATTTCTCAACAGTTTATGTTCACGTGGCTGTTTTCGTTTATAGTCGCCAAGCTATTATGTGTTTTGAAATAATCTTGTCCGTTATGTGTTCGTTCGTACGACGAAAGGCAGAATCCTGCAGCTCGAGAGATATGTTATTCTGCCAGTCGCGCTTTCAAATAGTCTTCCACACTTAAACGGCTCACAAACACCTGCATTTAGCTCTTGTAGTGTTACAATGGGTTTATTGTGTGCATTTGTGGTAATATTTTATTTAAAAAAGCTCTGAAACAAGAATAAATTCGTTTGTTTTGAGTTCGACACTGTACGCGCTGATCGGAGGCGTGATTTCAGATAGGCAGCCACAAATATTTCATTTTCACACAAACAGTTCAAAAACATCTGAATTTAGCTCTTGGTGTGTTCTAATTGGTTGATTGTGTGATATCGCTGTAATAATTTATTTTTAAAAGCTTTAAAACAGGAATAAATTCGTTTTTTCTGAGCTCTTTACTCCAGACGCTCGTGATCACAGCGGTGATTCATCTCTCCTATTTCTCACGTATCTCTGGCCAGAAATAATTTATCCATGAGCCCTGAACCGGTAATAATCAGATATGTTGGTTTAGCTTGTCAGTGTGAATTAAATCTAAGTATTTATTTGTATTTTTAACCGATTTAAAAGTGAAAGTAAAAGTCCGGTAATTGCACCTGTAGGGGCGCTATTTCTCTCAGACAATGGAAGTCTAAGCACACACACTCAAACAGAGGGACAGAGTGAGATGAGATGTCTGACAGTTTTTTAATTTTCTGTTATCCATACAGTGTTGTAAAGTCGTGAAACTATCCATATTTACTCAGAATGACTTTTTTTCTGTATGAAAAAAGGTTTTGAAGTGTTTGGAATTTAAAAATGCAGGAAAATTAATAATTTCATTTTAACTGTCATTTAAAAAAATCACCACGACAAAACCGTTCAAGCTATCCAAAATCCATTGGCAATTTAAGTGGTTTAAAATGTTTTGGCATCATGTAGACAAAGTTTGGTGTGTATAGTGTTACTCTCCTCTGAGCAGTATGCATTAATTCACAGCTAAATGTAAAAAAAAATCCACATTCAAATCAAAATAGCTGACTTCCTGTTGATCGTAGCTGATGACTGTGAATTAGAAAGTTGTCCGTCTTGATAAGAACAATTTATGTACCAAGTTTGGTGTCTGTAGCTAAAACTAACCCCCCCACTTTTGACAAAAGGTGGCGCTATAGAGTGCCTCATTCACGCCCCTTTAAAAGCTTTTGCCATTGTCTAGCTATCACTAATACTGATATGTGTTTTGAGTTTCATGTAAATCTGAGCTTGTTGTCTGCCTCAAACTCACCATAACAGAACATTCAAGTTTGACACGTTGCCATGGCAACACTATATCAGATATCAATATCCCCACAACAGATTTACATCGGCCATGTTTTGTCATTATTCTGATGAAGTTTTAAGTAAATCGAGTAAAAATAAGATGCTGAATTCAAAGCATTTGGAAAATGACACACTTCCTGCTGCCAGTTGGTGGCGCTATAACGTTGACTCTTAATAGTCACATATATACAATCAGTATCATACAACGAACAAACCCATGAAGTTTGATCAAATTCAGGAAATGTATGTGGATGTTATTAGACATTTCCTGTTTCTCATTTCTCGCCATAAGTTCCACGCCTCGCCATGGGCAAACCGTTCGAGATATCAAAAATCCCCTCGCAATTTTTCATCCTCAATGTCTTGAGATCATGTTCACCGAGTTTCGTGGCGAACGGGTTGAAAATCTCAGAGGAGTATTTCAAATTCCAGAGCATGCTTTTTTAAAACAGCCCTGATTAGCTGACTTCATGTTGGGCGGAGCCTATGACATAAAGCGCGAAAGTTGTTCAGCTCAATGAGATCTACAAGTGTACTGAGTTTCATATAAATATATGCAAGTGTGTGTGAGCTATGGTTCAAGATTTCTGACTGTGTTCCAGGGGGCGCTGTAGAGCCCCTGTGCCACGCCCGGGTCCCAGCCTCTGCGGCGTCCTGATGGCCGCAGATTCCAATGTGTGTGCCAATTTTCAAGAGTTTTTGAGCATGTTAAGGCCCCCAAAAACCCCCGGAAGGTTTAATAAAAAATAAAAAAAATAATAAATATAGCTGCAAGCAGCGATGTCGGGCTCAAGCCATCAGTGCAACGCCACCCCGGTGGCATCGGGAAAACTGTGCCCAGCGGGCATAAGCATTTACAGTAACCCTCTGACAATCAAGTTTTAAGGAATGCGGCAGTTAAAGGGTTAATCCGACCAATCTAGACTTTGAAATCACATACACAGAACAATTTATATAACTTTAGTAACACATTATTTTTATATTTAAAAAAAATGTATAAGGTGTGCATTATAGCTGACACCTATATGAACACATTACAATTGTTTTGTGACTGCAAGTCTTTCTTCTCAAATGCTATTGAGCTTCAAATTTGCATTTGAGCCCATGTGAAAAAGTAGCAAATTTACATATGACTTACAGTTTGTTGTAATAAATATCAAACATTCAAATTAATTGTGCATTATAGCTGTCACCTAGATGAACAATTACAGTTGTTTTTGTAAGTAATTCTCTTCAAATGCTACTGACGTTAGAAAAGTGTATAACAATATCACATGTAACTTTAGAGACCGTCCCTAAATTTGAGACTCTTGAATGTCCACTGTCAAGACAGCTTTATGCCTTTTTTTTTTTTTTTAGTTTTCTTTTCTCTGTGTCGGATTGCTGATGTCCTATACCCAGGCATAGATGTCCATCCATCAATTACGAACATTCAGCCGCAAACATGAGGTGTGAGCGGTCGCGAGCGCGGATGGGAGAATGGCGCATGTTTTTTTGTTTTTTTTTTAAAGCAACTGGGATGGTGCCCCCTCTGGGAGTTGGTGCCCTACGAAGACTGCATACTCTGCATATAGGGAGTGGTGGTACTATCTGGAAGATATATTCCTCAAACCATCGTACAAGAGGAGGTGATGCTAATCCTTCAAGAATCGCTCAAAAGCTATTTAAGTGTACAGTTACCTTTTATTGCATCTTGAAATAAATATTTCTGAATTCTGAATCAAACTGGGTTGGGTTTATTTATTTATTTTATGAGACAACTGAGACTTTAATCTCCTTTGTAATATATGTGCTTTTAATTAAACCAAGAACAATTTATTTATAGATGTATTACTGCTTAATAATGACTATTATTAAGGGAAAAGGATTTATAATCATGAACTATTTACTAATGCTTAGCTAATGAGTGCAGTTATTATAAAGTGTTACCAATGCATTTACTAATGTTAACAAATTAGACATTATTTTACAGTGTTACCAAATCCTTAAATAATTTATTAGTGTTTTGTAATGATTTTAATTACCTATAAGCATTTGTGAAATAGTTTTGCTTGCATTGCAGCTTTATCTGTCAGTTGAAGAGTTTTACTGTTACATCCATGAGATTAATAAATGTCATGTCACAGAATGTCATAGGTCAGTATCAAATGAGTTTGAAATTATTATTTGCAGCACAAATAAGGATTATTAGGATGTTTTTAAATCCCTAAAACTGTCAGAAAAGGATAAGGCCTAAGAGATTTCTTAACCTGTAATGAAAGGGAAAAAACGCCACCATTAGCAACAACAAAAACAATAACAATTTAAAATACAGATTTTTTTTCCTGATTATTAAAGGGATGATTAGGTCTCTCTCTCTCTCTCTCTCCCTCTCTCTCTCTCTGCCAGACAGCCCCTCCCTACAGTCCACATACACTGTCAATCACCAAAAATTCACAGTCACCAACCCCCTCACACTCCCCCTCCCTCTCCCCCTCCCTTTCCTCACACAGACAGAGTGGCCAGAGTGAGATCATGTCAGTTGAGAAGTCTGACAGTTTTCACATTTTCTTTTATCCATACAGTGTTGTAAAGTCGTGAAACTATGCATATTTCCTCAGAATGATTGGTCTCTGTATGAACAAATGCTTTGAAGTGTTTGGAAGCTGCAATTTAAACATACAAGACAATTAATGTTTCCCTTTTTACTGTCATTTCAAAAAATCACCACGACAAAACAGTTCAAGCTAACCAAAATCTGTTCGCAATTTAAGTTCCTCAATGTTTTTTCTTCATGTAGAAAAAGTTTGGTGTGTATAGTGTACTTCCCCTGTGAGGAGCATTCATTAATTCACAAAATAATCTTCCCAAAAATCCATATTCAAATCAAAATAGTGGACTTCCTGTTGGTTGTAGCTTATGACTGTGAATTAGAAAGTTGTCCGTCTTGATAAGAACAATTTATGTACCAAGATTGGTGTCTGTAGCTAAAACTAAATAAAATGCATTATTATTATTACTATTATTAGCTGTACACTTGATAAAAAATGTTCAATATAAACTTATGCAATTGTGTGTGTGTGTGTGTGTGTGTGTGTGTGTGTATATATATATATATATATATATATATATATATATAAAAATTCAAGTGTACAGTTTTCTTTTATTGCATCTTGAAATAAATATTTATGAGTTCTGTGTTTGTTTATTTTATTTATTTTATTTTTTATTTTACATTTTTTTAGGAAGATTACAGCCTTTAATCTCCTCAAAATAAATGTGCATATAAACCATGAACAATTAAATTATAGCTGTATTTATAAAATGCTTACTAAAATATTAATTTTGGGAGAAGGCTATATAAAGCATGAACTGACTATTTACTAATGCTTAGCTAAGAATTGCAGCTATTATGAAGTGTTACCAATGCATTTACTAATGTTAACAATTGAGACATTATTTTAAAGTGTTACCAAATCGTTAAATAATTTAAAAGTGTTTTGTTATGATTTCATTAACCTATAAGCATTTGTGAAATAGTTCTGCTTGCATTACAGCTTAGTCTTCATCTGTGAGCTGAACAGTTTTACTGTTACATCCTTGAGATTATGTAAATTCAAATAAATGTCATGTCACAGGGTGTCAGAGGTCAGTATCAAATGAGTTTTAAATTATTATTTGCAGCACAAATAAGGTTTTTTAGGATTTTTTTTAATCCCTGAAACTGTCAGAAAAGGATAAGGCCTAAGATATTTCTTAAGCTGTAATGAAAACAGCACAATTAGCAACAACAACAAAAAAAATAACAATTTAAAAAACAGTTTTTTTTTTCTGGTGATTAAAGAGATGTTTAAGTCTCTCTCTCTCTCTCTCTCTCTCTCTCTCTCTCTCTGTCTGTCTGCCACTCAGCTCACACCCCTCCCCCACTCACACTCACACACACACACAGTCAGCACTCATACATTCCTCAAACAGAGTGACAGAGTGAGATCAGATGTCTGACAGTTTTTTAATTTTCTTTTAATCATACAGCGCTGTAAAGTCATGAAACTATGCATATTTCCTCAGAATCACTGGTTTTCTAAATGAAAAATGTTTTTTAAAGGTTTGGAAGCTGCAATTTAAAAATAGAAGACGATTAATGTTTCACTTTTTACTGTCATTTCAAAAAATCACCACGACAAAACCGTTCAAGCTAACCAAAATCTGTTCGCAATTTAAGTTCCTCGATGTTTTTTCTTCATGTAGACAAAGTTTTGTGTGTATAGTGTACTTCCCCTGTGAGGAGTATTCATTAATTTTACAACTGTAAAATCTCAAAAATACACATTCAAATCAAAATAGCCGATTTCCTGTTGATCGTAGCTTATGACTGTGAATTAGAAAGTTGTCCGTCTTGATAAGAACAATTTATGTACCAAGTTTGGTGTCTGTAGCTAAAATAAACCCCCCCACTTTTGACAAAAGGTGGCGCTATAGAGTGCCTCTTCCACGCCCTTTTCAAAGCTTTTGCCATGGTTTAGCTATCTTTAATACTGATATCTGTTTCGAGTTTCATGTAAATCTGAGCTTGTTGTCTGCCTAAAAATCATCAGAACAGAACATTCAAGTTTGACACGTTGCCATGGCAACACTATATTAGATATCAATATCCCCACAACAGATTTTCTTCGGCCGTGTTTTGTCATTATCCTGATGAAGTTTGAAGCAAATCAAGTGAAAATAAGATGCTGAATTCAAAGAGTTTTGAAAATGATTCACTTCCTGCTGCCAGTTGGTGGCGCTATAACTTTGACTCCTAATAGTCACATATATACGATCGGTATGATACAACGAACAAACAAATTAAGTTTGATCAAATTCAGGAAATGTATGTGGATGTTATTAGACATTTCCTGTTTCTCATTTCTCGCCATAATTTCAATGCCTCGCCACGGGCAAAACGTTCGAGATATCAAAAATCTCTTTGCAATTTAGCATCCCCAATATCTTGAGATCGTGTTCACCGAGTTTTGTGGTGAACGGGTGGAGTTCCTCAGAGGAGTATATCAAATTCCAGAGCATGTGTTTTTCATAAAACCCTAAATAGCCAACTTCCTGTTGGGCGGAGCTTATGACATGCAGTGTGAAAGTTGTTTGGTTTGATGAGTTATATATATGTACCAAGTTTCATATGTATACGTGCAAGTATGCATGATATATGGCCCTCAGTACTACAGGGGGCGCTGTAGAGCCCCTGTGCCACGCCCGTGTATCAGACTCTGCCCGGCCCTAATGGCCGCAGGTTCCAAGGTGTGTGCCAATTTTCAAGAGTTTTTGAGTATGTTAAGGACCCCAAAAGCCCCCGAAACCTTGGAAAAAAATTAGAAGAATAAAGAAAAAAAAAAAAATAAATAATCCTAAGGAAAACAATAGGGCTCTCGCCCTCCAGGCTTGAGCCCTAATAAGAATAATCCTTAGAAGAACAATAGGGCTCTTCGCCCCTTCGGCCTTGAGCCCTAATAATAATAATAATTAAAGCTGCAAGCAGCGATGAACGGGCCCTCGCACCCGGGCTCACCAGCAGCGAGTGGCTTTAGTTAATAGGTGAACGGTGAGAAATATGCGTTTAAACTCATAAATATAAGTAGAATATATCAATGTTTATTCCAAATATGTGCCAATCTTCCTGTTGCCAGTAGGTGGCGCTATCATTATAGTGGAATATTGGCCTTCAGATGTGTTCAGGGCAGGACTTTTGTCGAACATGTGAGGTTTGGGGAGGATTGGACATTTTATGCCAGAGTTATAACAACATCCTATTTCATGGCGAAACATCGAAATTTGTCAGGCCGCCATGGACTCGCCCTTTAACGAAACCTCAAGATCTTCACAATTTAAGATCGCAAAAGGCTTTAGATTACACTGACCAAGTTTGGTGTTGATCTGAATAAATCTCTAGGAGGAGTTTGTTAAAGTACAACCCCTGAAAATGGCCAAAACAACACTAATTTTGCAGAGAAAATTCTAAATAACTGACTTCCTGTTGGGATTCGGATTTCGTACCAAGAGACTTTTTCGTAGATATTGGTGTGTTACATGTGTGTACCGATTTTTGTACATGTACGTGAAACATAGCTCGAGGCGCACTCCGTTTAAAGTGTATATGCACTCCGTTGAAAGTGTATAGGTGGCGCTATCGAGCCATTTTGCCACACTCGATGGAATATTGGCCTTCAGATCTGTTTAGGCCAGGACCCTTATCACACAAGTGAAATTTGGGCAAGATCGGACATTTTATGCCTGAGTTATGACATCTTTTATTCCCATGGCGAGACATCGAACTTCATCACGGCGCCATGGACACACCTTTGAACCAAAACTCAAGATCTTCACAACTAAACATCACACAGGTCTTTAGATTAGACTGACCACAAAAAAGACATTGATGTCATAAAATTTCTAGGAGTAGTTTGTCGCATTGTAAAATATGTTACTTCCTGTTGCCAATAGGTGGCGCTATGACTATAACTGAATATTGGCATGTAGATCTGTTCAGGTCAAGAGTCTTATCCAACATGTGAAGTTTGGGGCAGATTGGACATTGTATGTCTGTGTTACAGCAACTTCCTTTTTCATGGCGAAACATCGAAATTTGTCAGGCCGCCATGGACCCGCCCTTTAACGAAACCTCAAATAATTCGCAATTTATTATCGCAAAGGGCTTTAGATTACACTGACCAAGTTTGGTGTTGATCTGAATAAATCTATAGGAGGAGTTCGTTAAAGTACAACCCCTGAAAATGGCAAAAACAACACCAATTTTGAATGGAAAATTCTAAATAACCGACTTCCTGTTGGGATCCGGATTTCGTACCAAAATACTTTTTTGTAGGTATTGGAGTGTTACATGTGTGTACCAATTTTTGTACATGTACTTGAAACATAGCTCGAGGCGCACTCCGTTGAAAGTGTATAGGTGGCGCTATAGAGCCATTCTGCCACACCCGGTGGAATTTTGGCCTTCAGATCTGTTCAGGCCAGGACTCTTATCACACATGTGAAGTTTGGGGAAGATCGAATATTTTATGCCTGAGTTATAACATCTTTTATTCCCATGGCGAGACATCAAACTTCGCCGCGGCGCCATGAACACGCCTTTTAACGAAAACTCAAGATCTTCACAACTGAACATCGCACAGGCCTTTAGATTAGACTGACCACAAAAAAGACATTGATGTCATAAAATTTCTAGGAGTAGTTTGTCGCAGCGTAAAATATGTCACTTCCTGTTGCCAATAGGTGGCGCTATGACTAGAACTGAATATGGGCATGTCAATCTGTTCAGGTTCGGAGTCTCATCAAACATGTGAAGTTTGGGGCAGATTGGACATTGTATGTGTGAGTTATAGCAACTTCATTTTTCATGGCGAATCATCGAAATTCGCCAGGCCGCCACGGACACGCCCTTCAACGAAAACTCAAGATCTTCGCAATTTAACATCGCAAAGGCCATTAGATTAGGCATACCAAATTTGGTGTTGATTTGAAGAACTCTCTAGGAGGAGTTCGTTAAAATACAACACATGGAAATGACCAAAATTACACAAAATATGCTCATAATATTAAAAATAACCGACTTCCTGTTGGGTTTAGAATTTCGCTCCAAGAGTCTTTTTTGTAGGTATTGGTGTGTTACATATGTGTGCCAATTTTCGTGCATGTACGTGAAACATAGCTGGAAGGCTGTTGATTTTCTTGGTATAGGTGGCGCTGTCGAGCCATTTTGCCCCACCCTCTTCTGAATCCTATATCAGACGAAAATTTTCACCTGGTTTTACGTGTGTGCAAAGTTTCATGACTTTTTGAGCATGTTTAAGCCCTCAAAAATGCGATTCATTCGGGAGAAGAAGAAGAAGAAGAAGAAGAAGAAGAAGAAGAAGAATAATTAAAGCTGCAAGCAGCGATGAACGGGCCCTCGCACCCGGGCTCACCGGCAGCGAGTGGCTTTAGTTAATAGGTGAACGGTGAGAAATATGCGTTTAAACTCATAAATATAAGTAGAATATATCAATGTTTATTCCATATATGTGCCAATCTTCCTGTTGCCAGCAGGTGGCGCTATCATTATAATGGAATATTGGCCTTCAGATGTGTTCAGGGCAGGACTTTTATCGAACATCTGAGGTTTGGGGAGGATTGGACATTTTATGCCTGAGTTACAACAACATCCTATTTCATGGCGAAACAATGAAATTTGTCAGGCCGCCATGGACACGCCCTTTAACGAAACCTCAAGATCTTCGCAATTTAAGATCGCAAAAGGCTTTAGATTACACTGACCAAGTTTGGTGTTGATCTGAATAAACATCTAGGAGGAGTTCGTTAAAGTACAACCCCTGAAAATGGCCAAAACAACACTAATTTTGCAGAGAATATTCCAAATAACTGACTTCCTGTTGGGATTCGGACTTCGTACCAAGAGACTTTTTCGTAGATATTGGTGTGTTACATATGTGTACCGATTTTTGTACATGTACGTGAAACATAGCTCAAGGCGCACTCCGTTTAAAGTGTATACGCACTCCGTTGAAAGTGTATAGGTGGCGCTATTGAGCCATTTTGCCACACTCGATGGAATATTGGCCTTCAGATCTGTCCAGGCCAGGACCCTTATCACACAAGTGAAGTTTGGGCAAGATCGGACATTTTATGCCTGAGTTATAACATCTTTTATTCCCATGGCGAGACATTGAACTTCATCACGGCGCCATGGACACACCTTTTAACAAAAACTCAAGATCTTCACAACTAAACATCACACAGGTCTTTAGATTAGACTGACCACAAAAAAGACATTGATGTCATAAAATTTCTAGGAGTAGTTTGTCGCAGTGTAAAATATGTAACTTCCTGTTGCCAATAGGTGGCGCTATGACTATAACTGAATATTGGCATGTAGATCTGTTCAGGTCAAGAGTCTTATCCAACATGTGAAGTTTGGGGCAGATTGGACATTGTATGTCTGAGTTACAGCAACTTCCTTTTTCATGGCGAAACATCGAAATTTGTCAGGCCGCCATGGACCCGCCCTTTAACGCAACCTCAAGTCCTTCGCAATTTATTATCGCAAAGGGCTTTAGATTACACTGACCAAGTTTGGTGTTGATCTGAATAAATCTCTAGGAGGAGTTCGTTAAAGTACAACCCCTGAAAATGGCAAAAACAACAGCAATTTTGAAGGGAAAATTCAAAATAACCGACTTCCTGTTGGGATCCGGATTTCGTACCAAGAGACTTTTTTGTAGGTATTGGAGTGTTACATGTGTGTACCAATTTTTGTACATGTACGTGAAACATAGCTCGAGGCGCACTCCGTTGAAAGTGTATAGGTGGCGCTATAGAGCCATTCTGCCACACCCGGTGGAATATTGGCCTGAAGATCTGTTCAGGCCAGGACTCTTATCACACATGTGAAGTTTGGGGAAGATCGGACATCTTATGCCTGAGTTATAACATCTTTTATTCGCATGGCGAGACATCGAACTTCGTCGCGGCGCCATGAACAAGCCTTTTAACGAAAACTCAAGATCTTCACAACTGAACATCGCACAGGCCTTTAGATTAAACTGACCACAAAAAAGACATTGATGTCATAAAATTTCTAGGAGTAGTTCGTCGCAGCGTAAAATTTGTCACTTCCTGTTGCCAATAGGTGGCACTATGACCATAACTGAATATGGGCATGTCAATCTGTTCAGGTTCGGAGTCTCATCAAACATGTGAAGTTTGGGGCAGATTGGTCATTGTATGTGTGAGTTATAGCAACTTCATTTTTCATGGCGAATCATCGAAATTCGCCAGGCCGCCACGGACACGCCCTTCAACGAAAAGTCAGGATCTTCGCAATTTAACATCGTAAAAGCCTTTAGATTAGGCATACCAAATTTGGTGTTGATTTGAAGAACTCTCTAGGAGGAGTTCGTTAAAATACAACACATGGAAATGACCAAAATTACACAAAATATGCTCATAATATTAAAAATAACCGACTTCCTGTTGGGTTTAGAATTTCGCTCCAAGAGTCTTTTTTGTAGGTATTGGTGTGTTACATATGTGTGCCAATTTTCGTGCATGTACGTGAAACATAGCTGGAAGGCTGTTGATTTTCTTGGTATAGGTGGCGCTGTCGAGCCATTTTGCCACACCCTCTTCTGAATCCTATATCAGACGAAAATTTTCACCAGGTTTGACGCGTGTGCAAAGTTTCATGACTTTTTGAGCATATTAAAGCCCTCAAAAATGCGATTCATTCGGGAGAAGAAGAAGAAGAAGAAGAAGAAGAATAATAAATATAGCTGCAAGCAGCGATGGCGGGCTCAAGCCGCCAATGCCATCGCCACCCCGGTGGCATCAGGTAAACTGTGCCCAGCGGGCACATGCATTCACAATATCCCTCTGGCAGTGAGGTTTTAAAGGATATGGCAGTTAAAGGGTTAATCCGAATCATCTTGACTTTAAAATCACATTCACAGAACAATATATATATATATATATATATATATATATATATATATATATATATATATATATATATATATATATATATAACTTTAGTAACACTTTACAATAAGATTTCATTTATAAACATTATGTTAACATGAACAATATTTATATAGCATTCATTCATGTCAGTTAATATTCCAAACTTAAACATTAAAACATTGTTTTATTGTGATTTTTTTCCAAGCACATTTTACCAATTCCTAACCATATAAATCTTAATAACTACCATTATTTTTTATTTAATCATTTATGAGTGCTATACAATAGTCCAGGAAAGCTGGAAGAGAAAAACTCCTTATATTCATGTGTGCAGAATTATTAGGCATGTTTTCTTTTACAGATGAAATGCGCTAAAATAGACTTTTAACTCAAACTGTAAGGTCGAAAATTATGAAATACCCATGAGAAATATCAAACACAAATGCAATACAGAAATGGATAAGTTAAGACTTGACCATTGTACAAAAATGCTGACTGGGTCATGAGGTCAGAAAAGAAGAAGAAAAAAGCAGGTCAAGAAGAACTGACAAAAAGAATTGCAAAATAATTAGTAATTAATGTGAAGATTAATTTTTAGTCAATTCTGCAAGACAGACTTTCAGGAAAGGAGGTGGAATAAAAATGAGCTCCTAAATCTTAATCCTGGATTCTGGAAGATATATTCCTCAAACCATCGAACAAGAGGAGGTGGTGCTGGTCCTTCACGAGTCACTCTAATCTGTTCATAAAGCCTATATATAAAGACTTAATATATAGTATTTCACAATACTTCATGGTATTCTAATTAAATCATTTTTTGGGATCTTAAGTCTCTCAGAGCCTGACACCGAGTAATTCTGGAGACTCCAGGAAAGTGGCAGTTCTGTAAAATGTTGGCGCTGGAGACTAAATGCACCCTGATAGTTTCACACCTAATTCACTTAACACACACACACACACACATTACCCACAGTGACAGTGGGACTGAGTGACATCAGATGTATGATAGTTTTTTTTAATTTTCTATCATCCATATAGTGTTGTATAGTCATGAAACTATGGTCATGAGACCAGTCATTCTGAGGAAATATGCCTCAGAATGACTGGTCTTCTATGTGTACATTTTTTTTTTAAAGTGTTTAGAAGCTGCACTTTAAAAAAATAAAAAGACATTTACTGGTTCCTTTTTTACTATTATTTCAAAAAATCATCACGGCAAAACCATTCAAGCTATCCAAAATTCATTCACACCTATTCTGTAAGATTAATTCTTTAAACAGTGGTAAAAGAAGATGTGGTGCTGAACCTTCAAGAGTCACTCAAAACGTTATCTGTCCATAAAGCCTATAAATAATTATTCTTAATATACAGTTCAAAATACTTCAGCTTGTTATTCTAATTAAGTGAGGGTCATTTTATCAGTAAAATATATACAATTCATTTTTTTTTGAAAGATTTCTATAAATGATTTAAATCATACTCGTTTCTACAATAATTATTTAAAAGTAATCCTATAGCTCCCTCTGTTGGCCATTATTGGTACTAAGAATTGCAAGCTTGATTTATAAGTTATGATAGTTTAAATTTTATGCTGGCTCTTGAAAGTGATAAAGCTATGAAACTTACTGTGCTTCCTTCAAATGAGGACTTCTACTTATATAAAAAATTATGAAGAGTTAGAATGAAAAATTGTAAAGATATAGTAAAATAACTATTGTATTTTTTTATGTTACTTTAATAAATCTCTATGGCAAAACCATTTAAGCTATCCTAAACCCATTCACAATTTAACATCTCAGTATATAGGCATAATGTTGAAAAAGGAGTATGGAGTAGTATGAGTAGGAGTATGAATTCATTTGCAGGCTTTATCATAAATCCACAATAAAATTTCTGAGTTCTGTGTCAATCTGTGTTGTTGTTTGTTTATTTTTATCTTTTATTTTTCATAGGAAGATAACTTACTCTCATTTTTAATAAATGTGCTTATAAACCAAGGACAAGCTATTTATAGCTGTATTTATAAACTGCTTACTACTGACTATTGATATTGGGACAAGGCTTTATAAAGCATGAACTGACTATTTAATAATGAGTGCAGTTATTATAAAGTGTTATCAATGAATTTGCTAATGTTAACAAATTAGACATTATTTTACAGTGTTATCAAATCCTTAAATGACTCATACGCATTTGTGAAAGTTCTGCTTGCATTACAGCTTAGTATTGATCTGTGAGCTGAACAGATTTACTGTTACATCCATGAGATTATGTAAATTAAAATAAATATAATGTAACACGATGTCATAGGTCAGCATCAAATGAGTTTGAAATTATTATTTGCAGCACAAATAAGGTTTTTTTAGGATTTTTAAAAATCCCTAAAACTGTCAGAAAAAGGTTAAGGCCTAAGCTATTTCTATGTGAGTGGCTAATTTTATTTTTGTTTTTATAATTGTAATACACAAACTATGAAATTATACAAAATGTATAAAAAGATAAATAAATAAATACGCACACATTAAAAAAGCAGCCAAGTCGAATGAGTTTCCTTTTTTATATAGATTAAAATTGAAGACAGAAACAAGTGGTAAATGTGGTCACTTTAATATTCAAATCCAGTAGATCCAGTTTATGTTCACGTGGCTGTTTTCGTTTATAGTCGCCAAGCTATTATGTATTTTGAAATAATCTTGTCCGTGATGTGTTCGTTCGTACGACGAAAGCCAGAATCCTGCAGCTCGAGAGATATGTTATTCTGCCAGTCGCGCTTTCAAATAGTCTTGCACACTTAAACAGGTCACAAACACCTGCATTTAGCTCTTGTAGTGTTACAATGGGTTTATTGTGTGCATTTGTGGTAATATTTTATTTTAAAAAGCTCTTAAACAAGAATAAATTCGTTTGTTTTGAGCTCGACACTGTACGCGCTGATCGGAGGCGGTGATTTCAGATAGGCAGCTGCAAATATTTCATTTTCACACAAACAGTTCAAAAACATCTTAATTTAACTCTTGGTGTGTTCTAATTGGTTGATTGTGTGATATCGCTGTAATAATTTATTTTTAAAAGCTTTAAAACAGGAATAAATTCGTTTTTTCTGAGCTCTTTACTCCAGACTCTCATGATCACAGCGGTGATTCATCTCTCCTATTTCTCACATATCTCTGGCCAGAAATAATTTATCCATGAGCCCTGAACCGGTAATAATCAGATATGTTGGTTTAGCTTGTCAGTGTGAATTAAATCTAAGTATTTGTTTGTATTTTTAACCGATTTAAAAGTGAAAGTAAAAGTCCGGGAATTGAACCTGTAGGGGCGCTATTTCTCTCAGACAATGGAAGTCTAAGCACACACACTCAAACAGAGGGACAGAGTGAGATGAGATGTCTGACAGTTTTTTAATTTTCTGTTATCCATACAGTGTTGTAAAGTCGTGAAACTATGCATATTTCCTCAGAATGACTTTTTCATCTGTATGAAAAAATTCTTTGACGTGTTTGGAAGCTGCAATTTAAAAATACAATAATGATTCCCTTTGTAAGGTCATTTAAAAAAATCACCACGGCAAAACCATTCAAGCTATCCAAAATCCATTCACAATTTAAGTTCCTATCAGAAATACTGATGTGTGTTCAGAGTTTTGTGAAATTCTAATTATGTTATTTGCCTCAAAATCACCTGAGAAGTATTCCAGTTTGACATGTTGCCACGCCAACAATTTTTTAGATATCAATATCCCCCTTGCAGATTTATATCGGCTGTGTTTTAACATTATTCTGATGAAGTTTGAAGCAAATCGAGTAATAATAAGATGCTGAATTCAAATCATTTTGAAAATGACACACTTCCTTCTGCCAGTTGGTGGCGCTATAACTTTGACTCCTAATAGTCACATATATGCGATCGACATCATACAACGAATAATCTGATGAAGTTTGATTAAAATCAGGAAATGTATGTGGACGGCATTAGACACTTCCTGTTTCTCATTTCTCGCCATAATTTCAACGCCTCGCCACGAGCAAACCGTTCGAGATATCAAAAATCCCCTGGCAATTTTTCATCCCCAGTGTCTTGAGATCATGTTGACTGAGTTTGGCGGCAATCGAGAAAAAAACCTATGACAAGTATTTCAAATTCCAGAGCATGCGCTTTTTACATAACTCTAAATAGCTGACTTCCTGATGGGCGGAGCCTATGACATGCAATACGAAAGTTGTTTGGCACGATGAGATCTATATGTGTACTGAGTTTCATATGAATATGTGCAAGTATGTGTGAGCTATACATCAACATTTCTGACTGTGTTCCAGGGGGCGCCGTAGAGCCCCTGTGCCACGCCCGGGTCCCAGCCTCTGCAGGCTCCTAAAGGCCACAGATTCCAAAGTGTGCGCAAATTTTCAAGAGTTTTTGAGTATGTTAAGGACCCCAAAAGCCCCCACAACTTTGACGAAAAATTTGAATACTAAACCCTAAATAGCCAACTTCCTGTTGGGCGGAGCCTATGATATGCAATACAAAAGTTGTTTGGATTGATGAGATTTATATGTGTACCGAGTTTCATACGTCTACGAGCAAGAATGTATGATATATGGCCCTCCATATTCCAGGGGGCGCTGTAGAGCCCCTGTGCCACGCCCGTGTATCAGTCTCTGCCCGGCCCTAATGGCCGCAAGTTCCAATCTGTGTGCCAATTTTCAAGACTTTTTAAGCACGTTAAGGGCCCCAAAAGCCCCCGAGACGTTGGAAAAAAATAATAATAATAATAATAATAATAATAATAATAATAATAATAAAAAATAATCCTAAGGAAAACAATAGGCCTCTCGCCCTTTGGGCTTGAGCCCTAAATATAGCTGCAAGCAGCGATGGCGGGCTCAAGCCACCAATGCCATCGCCACCCCGGTGGCATCAGGTAAACTGTGCCCAGCGGGCACATGCATTCACAATATCCCTCTGGCAGTGAGGTTTTAAAGGATAGAGGGGAGCGTAGAGGGGAGCGTGCATTTGCAGTGGCTGGGCCACGACTCTGGAATACCCTGCCTTTAGAGATCAGACTGGCCCCTTCCTTGTCTATTTTTAAATCTTTGCTAAAAACTTTTTTATTTTCCTTAGTGTACTGACTACTGTGTTATGCTACATTTTGAAATGGGTGGTTTTAAATTTTTTGTCTGGTCTATTTTTATGTATGTGTAATATTCTTGCTCTTATGTTAAAGCACTTTGGTCAGCCAGGAGGCTGTTGTAAATGCGCTATACAAATAAATTGAACTTGAACTAGAACTTGAACTTGATATGGCAGTTAAAGGGTTAATCCGAATCATCTAGACTTTAAAATCACATTCACAGAACAATATATATATATATATATATATATATATATATATATATATATATATATATATATAACTTTAGTAACACTTTACAATAAGATTTCATTTATAAACATTATGTTAACATGAACAATATTTATATAGCATTCATTCATGTCAGTTAATATTCCAAACTTAAACATTAAAACATTGTTTTATTGTGATTTTTTTCCAAGCACATTTTACCAATTCCAAACCATATCAATCTTAATAACTACCATTATTTTTTATTTAATCATTTATGAGTGCTATACAATAGTCCAGGAAAGCTGGAAGAGAAAAACAGGTCAAGAAGAACTGACAAAAGAATTGCAAAAGAATTAGGAATTAATGTGAAGATTAATTTTTAGTCAATTCTGCAAGACAGACTTTCAGGAAAGGAGGTGGAATAAAAATGAGCTCCTAAATCTTAATCCCAGATTCTGGAAGATATATTCCTCAAACCATCGGACAAGAGAAGGTGGTGCTGGTCCTTCACGAGTCACTCTAATCTGTTCATTAAGCCTATATATAAAGTCTTAATATATAGTATTTCACAATACTTCATGGTATTCTAATTAAATCATTTTTTGGAATCTTAGATCTCTCAGAACCTGACACATTGTAATTCTGAGACTCCAGGAAAGTGGCAGTTCTGTAAAATGTTGGCGCTGGAGACTAAATGCTCACTGATAGTTTCACACCTAATTCACTTAAAACACACACAAACACACACACACAGTGACAGAGGGACAGAGTGACATCAGATGTATGTTTTTTAATTTTCTGTCATCCATATAATGTTGTATAGTCATGAAACTATGCATATTTCCTCAGAATGACTTGTCTTCTATGTGTACATTTTTTTGAAGTGTTTAGAAGCTGCACTTTTTTTTACTGGTTCCTTTTTTACTATTATTTCAAAAAATCACCACGACAAAACCATTCAAGCTATCCAAAATTCATTCACACCTGTTCTGTAAGATTAATTCTTTAAACAGTGGTAAAAGAGGATGTGGTGCTGAACCTTCAAGAGTCACTTAAAACGTATCTGTCCATAAAGCCTATTAAGAATTATTCTTAATATACAGTTCACAATACTTCAGCTTGTTATTCTAATTAAGTGAGGGTCATTTTATCAGTAAAATTCCTAAAATACATATTATTTTATTTGAAAGATTTCTATAAATTATTTAAATCATACTCGTTTCTCCAATAATTATTTAAAAGTAATCCTATAGCTCCCTCTGGTGGCCATTATAGGTACTAAGAATTGCAAGCTTGATTTATAAGTTATGATAGTTTTAATTTTATGCTGGCTCTTGAAAATGATAAAGCTATGAAACTTACTGTGCTTCCTTCAAATGAGGACTTCTACTTATATAAAAAATTATGAAGAGTTAGAATGAAAAATTTTAAAGATATAGTAAAATAACTATTGTATTTTTAATGTTACTTTAATAAATCTCTATGGCAACACCATTTAAGCTATCCTAAACCCATTCACAATTTAACATCTCAGTATATTGGCATCATGTTGAAAAAGGAGTATGGAGTAGTATGAGGAGGAGTATGAATTCATTTACAGGCTGATTTTATCATAAATCCACAATAAAATTTCTGAGTTCTGTATCAATCTGTGTTGTTGTTTGTTTATTTTTATCTTTTATTTTTCATAGGAAGATAACTGACCCTTTACTCTCCTTTTTAATAAATGAGCTATTTATAGCTGTATTTATAAACTGCTTACTACTGACTATTAATATTGGGACAAGGCTTTATAAAGCATGAACTGACTATTTACTAATGAGTGCAGTTATTATAAAGTGTTATCAATGAATTTGCTAATGTTAACAAATTAGACATTATTTTACAGTGTTATCAAATCCTTAAATGACTCATAAGCATTTGTGAAAGTTCTGCTTGCATTACAGCTTAGTATTGATCTGTGAGCTGAACAGATTTACTGTTACATCTATGAGATTATGTAAATTCAAATAAATATAATGTCACAGGATGTCATAGGTCAGTATCAAATGATTTTGAAATTATTATTTGCAGCACAAATACGTTTTTTTTAGGATTTTTAAAAATCCCTAAAACTGACAGAAAAAGGTTAAGGCCTAAGCTATTTCTTTGTGAGTGGCTAAATTTATTTTTGTTTTTATAATTGTAATACACAAACTATGAAATTATACAAAATGTATAAAAAGGTAAATAAATAAATACGCACACATTAAAAAAGCAGCCAAGTCGAATGAGTTTCTTTTTTTATATAGATTAAAATTGAAGACAGAAGCAAGTGGTAAATGTGGTCACTTTAATATTCAAATCCAGTAGATCCAGTTTATGTTCACGTGGCTGTTTTCGTTTATAGTCGCCAAGCTATTATGTGTTTTGAAATAATCTTGTCCGTTATGTGTTCGTTCGTACGACGAAAGCCAGAATCCTGCAGCTCGAGAGATATATGTTATTCTGCCAGTCGCGCTTTCAAATAGTCTTGCACACTTAAACAGGTCACAAACACCTGCATTTAGCTCTTGTAGTGTTACAATGGGTTTATTGTGTGCATTTGTGGTAATATTTTATTTAAAAAAGCTCTTAAACAAGAATAAATTCGTTTGTTTTGAGCTGGACACTGTACGCGCTGATCGGAGGCGTGATTTCAGATAGGCAGCCACAAATATTTCATTTTCACACAAACAGTTCAAAAACATCTTAATTTAGCTCTTGGTGTGTTCTAATTGGTTGATTGTGTGATATCGCTGTAATAATTTATTTTTAAAAGCTTTAAAACAGGAATAAATTTGTTTTCTCTGAGCTCTTTACTCCAGACGCTCGTGATCACAGCGGTGATTCATCTCTCCTATTTCTCACGTATCTCTGGCCAGAAATTATTTATCCATGAGCCCTGAACCGGTAATAATCAGATATGTTGGTTTAGCTTGTCAGTGTGAATTAAATCTAAGTATTTGTTTGTATTTTTAACCGATTTAAAAGTGAAAGTAAAAGTCCGGGAATTGAACCTGTAGGGGCGCTATTTCTCTCAGACAATGGAAGTCTGAAGCACACACACTCAAACAGAGGGACAGAGTGAGATGAGATGTCTGACAGTTTTTTAATTTTCTGTTATCCATACAGTGTTGTAAAGTCGTGAAACTATGCATATTTCCTCAGAATGACTTTTTCATCTGTATGAAAAAATTCTTTGACGTGTTTGGAAGCTGCAATTTAAAAATACAATAATGATTCCCTTTGTAAGGTCATTTAAAAAAATCACCACGGCAAAACCATTCAAGCTATCCAAAATCCATTCACAATTTAAGTTCCTATCAGAAATACTGATGTGTGTTCAGAGTTTTGTGAAATTCTAAGTATGTTATTTGCCTCAAAATCACCTGAGAAGTATTCCAGTTTGACATGTTGCCACGCCAACAATTTTTTAGATATCAATATCCCCCTTGCAGATTTATATCGGCTGTGTTTTAACATTATTCTGATGAAGTTTGAAGCAAATCGAGTAATAATAAGATGCTGAATTCAAATCATTTTGAAAATGACACACTTCCTTCTGCCAGTTGGTGGCGCTATAACTTTGACTCCTTATAGTCACATATATGCGATCGACATCATACAACGAATAATCTGATGAAGTTTGATTAAAATCAGGAAATGTATGTGGACGGTATTAGACACTTCCTGTTTCTCATTTCTCGCCATAATTTCAACGCCTCGCCACGAGCAAACCGTTCGAGATATCAAAAATCCCCTGGCAATTTTTCATCCCCAGTGTCTTGAGATCATGTTGACCAAGTTTGGCGGCAATCGAGAAAAAAACCTATGACAAGTATTTCAAATTCCAGAGCATGCGCTTTTTACATAACTCTAAATAGCTGACTTCCTGATGGGCGGAGCCTATGACATGCAATACGAAAGTTGTTCGGCACGATGAGATCTATATGTGTACTGAGTTTCATATGAATATGTGCAAGTATGTGTGAGCTATACATCAACATTTCTGACTGTGTTCCAGGGGGCGCCGTAGAGCCCCTGTGCCACGCCCGGGTCCCAGCCTCTGCAGGCTCCTAAAGGCCACAGATTCCAAAGTGTGTGCAAAGTTTCAAGAGTTTTTGAGTATGTTAAGGACCCCAAAAGCCCCCACAACTTTGACGAAAAATTTGAATACTAAACCCTAAATAGCCAACTTCCGGTTGGGCGGAGCCTATGATATGCAATACAAAAGTTGTTTGGATTGATGAGATTTATATGTGTACCGAGTTTCATTCGTCTACGAGCAAGAATGTATGATATATGGCCCTCCATATTCCAGGGGGCGCTGTAGAGCCCCTGTGCCACGCCCGTGTATCAGTCTCTGCCCGGCCCTAATGGCCGCAGGTTCCAATCTGTGTGCCAATTTTCAAGACTTTTTAAGCACGTTAAGGGCCCCAAAAGCCCCCGAGACGTTGGAAAAAAAAAAAAATAATAATAATAATAATAATAAAATATAGCTGCAAGCAGCGATGTCGGGCTCAAGCCATCAGTGCAACGCCACCCCGGTGGCATCAGGATAACTGTGCCCAGCGGGCATAAGCATTTACAGTAACCCTCTGACAATCAGTTTTAAGGGATGCGGCAGTTAAAGGGTTAATCCGACCAATCTAGACTTTGAAATCACATACACAGAACAATATATATAACTTTAGTAACACTTTATATTTATAAAAAATGTATAAGGTGTGCATTGTAGCTGACACCTATATGAACACATTACAATTGCTTCGTGACTGCAAGTCTTTCTTCTCAAATGGTATGGAGCTTCAAATTTGCATTTGAGCCCATGTGAAAAAGTTGCATAATTTACATATGACTTACAGTTTGTTGTAATAAATATCAAACATTCAATTTAATTGTGCATTATAGCTGTCACCTAGATGAACAATTACAGTTGTTTTTATGACTGTAAGTCATTCTCTTCAAATGCTACTGACGTTAGAAAAGTGTATAACAATATCACATGTAACTTTAGAGACCGGCCCTAAATTTGAGACTCTAGAAAGTCCAATGTCAAGACAACTTTATGCCTGTTTTATTTTCTTTAGTTTTCTTTTCTCTGTGCCGGATTGCTGATGTCCTATACCCAGGCATAGATGTCCATCCATCAATTACGAACATTCAGCCGCAAACATGAGGTGTGAGCGGTCGAGAGCGCGAATGGGAGAATGGCGCATGTTTTTTTTTTTTTTTTTTTTTTGAGCAACTGGGATGGTGCCCCCTCTGGGAGTTGGTGCCCTACGAAGACTGCATACTATGTTATACTGCATAATGTTAACAAATTAGACATTATTTTACAGTGTTACCAAATCCTTAAATAATTTATTAGTGTTTTGTAATGATTTTAATGACCTATAAGCATTTGTGAAATAGTTTTGCTTGCATTTGAAGCTTTATCTGTCAGTTGAAGAGTTTTACTGTTACATCCATGAGATTAATACATGTCATGTCACGTCACAGGTTGTCATAGGTCAGTATCAAATGAGTTTGAAATTATTATTTGCAGCACAAATTAGGGTTCTTAGGATGTTTTTAAATCCCTAAAACTGTCAGAAAAGGATAAGGCCTAAGAGATTTCTTAACCTGTAATGAAAGGAAAAAACACCACCATTAGCAACAACAAAAACAATAACAATAATAAAAATAAAATTTTTTTTTTTCCTGATTATTAAAGGGATGATTAGGTCTCTCTCTCTCTCTCTCTGCCAGACAGCCCCTCCCTACAGTCCACACACACTGTCACAGTCACCAACCCCCTCACACTCCCCCTCCCTCTCCCCCTCCCTTCCCTCACACAGACAGGGTGGCCAGAGTGAGATCATGTCAGTTGAGAAGTCTGACAGTTTTTTAATTTTCTTTTATCCATACAGTGTTGTAAAGTCGTGAAACTATGCATATTTCCTCAGAATGATTTGATCTTTGTATAAAAAAATGCTTCGAAGTGTTTGGAAGCTGCAATTTAAACATACAAGACAATTAATGTTTCCCTTTTTACTGTCATTTCAAAAATTCACCACGACAAAACCGTTCAAGCTAACCAAAATCCGTTCGCAATTTCAGTTCCTCAATGGTTTTTCTTCATGTAGACAAAGTTTGGTGTGTATAGTGTACTTCCCCTGTGAGGAGTATGCATTAATTCACAACTGTAAAATCTCAAAAATACAGATTCAAATCAAAATAGCCGACTTCCTGTTGATCGTAGCTTATGACTGTGAATTAGAAAGTTGTCCGTCTTGATTAGATCAATTTATGTACCAAGTTTTGTGTCTGTAGCTAAAACTAACCCCCCCACTTTTGACAAAAGGTGGCGCTATAGCGTGCCTCCTTCACGCCCTTTTAAAAGCTTTTGCCATTGTCTAGCTATCAATAATACCGATATGTATTTTGAGTTTCATGTAAGTCTGAGCTTGTTGTCTGCCTCAAACTCACCATAACAGAACATTCAAGTTTGACACGTTGCCATGGCAACGCCATATTAGATATCAATATCCCCACAACAGATTTACATCGGCCGTGTTTTGTCATTATTCTGATGAAGTTTTAAGGAAATCGAGTAAAAATAAGATGCTAAATTCAAAACATTTTGAAAATGACACACTTCCTGCTGCCAGTTGGTGGCGCTATAACGTTGACTCTTAATAGTCACATATATACGATCTGTATCATACAACGAACAAACCAATGAAGTTTGATCAAATTCAGGAAATGTATGTGGACGTTATTAGACATTTCCTGTTTCTCATTTCTCGCCATAATTTCAACGCCTCACCACGGGCAAACCGTTCGAGATATCAAAAATCCCCTGGCAATTTTTCATCCCCAATGTCTTGAGATCATGTTCACCGAGTTTCGTGACGAACGGGTTGAAAACCTCAGAGGAGTATTTCAAATTCCAGAGCATGCTTTTTTTAAACAGCCCTGAATAGTTGACTTCCTGTTGGGCGGAGCCTAAGACATAAAGTGTGAAAGTTGTTCGGCTTAATGAGATCTATAAGTGTACCGAGTTTCATATAAATACATGCAAGTGTGTGTGAGCTATGGTTCAAGATTTCTGAAGGTGTTCCAGGGGGCGCTGTAGAGTCCCTGTGCCACGCCCGGGTCCCAGCCTCTGCAGCGTCCTGATGGCCGCAGATTCCAATGTGTGTGCCAATTTTCAAGAGTTTTTGAGCATGTTAAGGCTCCTAAAAACCCCCGGAAGGTTTAATAAAAAATAAAAAAAATAATAATAAGAAGAATAATCCTTAGAAGAACAATAGGGCTCTTCGCCCCTTCGGGCTTGAGCCCTAAAAATAATCCTAAGGAAAACAATAGGCCTCTCGCCCTTTGGGCTTGAGCCCTAAATATAGCTGCAAGCAGCGATGTCGGGCTCAAGCCATCAGTGCAACGCCACCCCGGTGGCATCGGGAAAACTGTGCCCAGCGGGCATAAGCATTTACAGTAACCCTCTGACAATCAAGTTTTAAGGAATGCGGCAGTTAAAGGGTTAATCCGACCAATCTAGACTTTGAAATCACATACACAGAACAATTTATATAACTTTAGTAACACATTATTTTTATATTTAAAAAAAATGTATAAGGTGTGCATTATAGCTGACACCTATATGAACACATTACAATTGTTTTGTGACTGCAAGTCTTTCTTCTCAAATGCTATTGAGCTTCAAATTTGCATTTGAGCCCATGTGAAAAAGTAGCAAATTTACATATGACTTACAGTTTGTTGTAATAAATATCAAACATTCAAATTAATTGTGCATTATAGCTGTCACCTAGATGAACAATTACAGTTGTTTTTGTAAGTAATTCTCTTCAAATGCTACTGACGTTAGAAAAGTGTATAACAATATCACATGTAACTTTAGAGACCGTCCCTAAATTTGAGACTCTTGAATGTCCACTGTCAAGACAGCTTTATGCCTTTTTTTTTTTTTTTTTTTTAGTTTTCTTTTCTCTGTGTCGGATTGCTGATGTCCTATACCCAGGCATAGATGTCCATCCATCAATTACGAACATTCAGCCGCAAACATGAGGTGTGAGCGGTCGCGAGCGCGGATGGGAGAATGGCGCATGTTTTTTTGTTTTTTTTTTAAAGCAACTGGGATGGTGCCCCCTCTGGGAGTTGGTGCCCTACGAAGACTGCATACTCTGCATATAGGGAGTGGTGGTACTATCTGGAAGATATATTCCTCAAACCATCGTACAAGAGGAGGTGATGCTAATCCTTCAAGAATCGCTCAAAAGCTATTTAAGTGTACAGTTACCTTTTATTGCATCTTGAAATAAATATTTCTGAATTCTGAATCAAACTGGGTTGGGTTTATTTATTTATTTTATGAGACAACTGAGACTTTAATCTCCTTTGTAATATATGTGCTTTTAATTAAACCAAGAACAATTTATTTATAGATGTATTACTGCTTAATAATGACTATTATTAAGGGAAAAGGATTTATAATCATGAACTATTTACTAATGCTTAGCTAATGAGTGCAGTTATTATAAAGTGTTACCAATGCATTTACTAATGTTAACAAATTAGACATTATTTTACAGTGTTACCAAATCCTTAAATAATTTATTAGTGTTTTGTAATGATTTTAATTACCTATAAGCATTTGTGAAATAGTTTTGCTTGCATTGCAGCTTTATCTGTCAGTTGAAGAGTTTTACTGTTACATCCATGAGATTAATAAATGTCATGTCACAGAATGTCATAGGTCAGTATCAAATGAGTTTGAAATTATTATTTGCAGCACAAATAAGGATTATTAGGATGTTTTTAAATCCCTAAAACTGTCAGAAAAGGATAAGGCCTAAGAGATTTCTTAACCTGTAATGAAAGGGAAAAAACGCCACCATTAGCAACAACAAAAACAATAACAATTTAAAATACAGATTTTTTTTCCTGATTATTAAAGGGATGATTAGGTCTCTCTCTCTCTCTCTCTCCCTCTCTCTCTCTCTGCCAGACAGCCCCTCCCTACAGTCCACATACACTGTCAATCACCAAAAATTCACAGTCACCAACCCCCTCACACTCCCCCTCCCTCTCCCCCTCCCTTTCCTCACACAGACAGAGTGGCCAGAGTGAGATCATGTCAGTTGAGAAGTCTGACAGTTTTCACATTTTCTTTTATCCATACAGTGTTGTAAAGTCGTGAAACTATGCATATTTCCTCAGAATGATTGGTCTCTGTATGAACAAATGCTTTGAAGTGTTTGGAAGCTGCAATTTAAACATACAAGACAATTAATGTTTCCCTTTTTACTGTCATTTCAAAAAATCACCACGACAAAACAGTTCAAGCTAACCAAAATCTGTTCGCAATTTAAGTTCCTCAATGTTTTTTCTTCATGTAGAAAAAGTTTGGTGTGTATAGTGTACTTCCCCTGTGAGGAGCATTCATTAATTCACAAAATAATCTTCCCAAAAATCCATATTCAAATCAAAATAGTGGACTTCCTGTTGGTTGTAGCTTATGACTGTGAATTAGAAAGTTGTCCGTCTTGATAAGAACAATTTATGTACCAAGTTTGGTGTCTGTAGCTAAAACTAAATAAAATGCATTATTATTATTACTATTATTAGCTGTACACTTGATAAAAAATGTTCAATATAAACTTATGCAATTGTGTGTGTGTGTGTGTGTGTGTGTGTGTGTGTGTGTATATATATATATATATATATATATATATATATATATATAAAAATTCAAGTGTACAGTTTTCTTTTATTGCATCTTGAAATAAATATTTATGAGTTCTGTGTTTGTTTATTTTATTTATTTTATTTTTTATTTTATATTTTTTTAGGAAGATTACAGCCTTTAATCTCCTCAAAATAAATGTGCATATAAACCATGAACAATTAAATTATAGCTGTATTTATAAAATGCTTACTAAAATATTAATTTTGGGAGAAGGCTATATAAAGCATGAACTGACTATTTACTAATGCTTAGCTAAGAATTGCAGCTATTATGAAGTGTTACCAATGCATTTACTAATGTTAACAATTGAGACATTATTTTAAAGTGTTACCAAATCGTTAAATAATTTAAAAGTGTTTTGTTATGATTTCATTAACCTATAAGCATTTGTGAAATAGTTCTGCTTGCATTACAGCTTAGTCTTCATCTGTGAGCTGAACAGTTTTACTGTTACATCCTTGAGATTATGTAAATTCAAATAAATGTCATGTCACAGGGTGTCAGAGGTCAGTATCAAATGAGTTTGAAATTATTATTTGCAGCACAAATAAGGTTTTTTAGGATTTTTTTTAATCCCTGAAACTGTCAGAAAAGGATAAGGCCTAAGATATTTCTTAAGCTGTAATGAAAACAGCACAATTAGCAACAACAACAAAAAAATAACAATTTAAAAAACAGTTTTTTTTTTTCTGGTGATTAAAGAGATGTTTAAGTCTCTCTCTCTCTCTCTCTCTCTCTCTCTCTCTGTCTGTCTGCCACTCAGCTCACACCCCTCCCCCACTCACACTCACACACACACACAGTCAGCACTCATACATTCCTCAAACAGAGTGACAGAGTGAGATCAGATGTCTGACAGTTTTTTAATTTTCTTTTAATCATACAGCGCTGTAAAGTCATGAAACTATGCATATTTCCTCAGAATCACTGGTTTTCTAAATGAAAAATGTTTTTTAAAGGTTTGGAAGCTGCAATTTAAAAATAGAAGACGATTAATGTTTCACTTTTTACTGTCATTTCAAAAAATCACCACGACAAAACCGTTCAAGCTAACCAAAATCTGTTCGCAATTTAAGTTCCTCGATGTTTTTTCTTCATGTAGACAAAGTTTTGTGTGTATAGTGTACTTCCCCTGTGAGGAGTATTCATTAATTTTACAACTGTAAAATCTCAAAAATACACATTCAAATCAAAATAGCCGATTTCCTGTTGATCGTAGCTTATGACTGTGAATTAGAAAGTTGTCCGTCTTGATAAGAACAATTTATGTACCAAGTTTGGTGTCTGTAGCTAAAATAAACCCCCCCACTTTTGACAAAAGGTGGCGCTATAGAGTGCCTCTTCCACGCCCTTTTCAAAGCTTTTGCCATGGTTTAGCTATCTTTAATACTGATATCTGTTTCGAGTTTCATGTAAATCTGAGCTTGTTGTCTGCCTAAAAATCATCAGAACAGAACATTCAAGTTTGACACGTTGCCATGGCAACACTATATTAGATATCAATATCCCCACAACAGATTTTCTTCGGCCGTGTTTTGTCATTATCCTGATGAAGTTTGAAGCAAATCAAGTGAAAATAAGATGCTGAATTCAAAGAGTTTTGAAAATGATTCACTTCCTGCTGCCAGTTGGTGGCGCTATAACTTTGACTCCTAATAGTCACATATATACGATCGGTATGATACAACGAACAAACAAATTAAGTTTGATCAAATTCAGGAAATGTATGTGGATGTTATTAGACATTTCCTGTTTCTCATTTCTCGCCATAATTTCAATGCCTCGCCACGGGCAAAACGTTCGAGATATCAAAAATCTCTTCGCAATTTAGCATCCCCAATATCTTGAGATCGTGTTCACCGAGTTTTGTGGTGAACGGGTGGAGTTCCTCAGAGGAGTATATCAAATTCCAGAGCATGTGTTTTTCATAAAACCCTAAATAGCCAACTTCCTGTTGGGCGGAGCTTATGACATGCAGTGTGAAAGTTGTTTGGTTTGATGAGTTATATATATGTACCAAGTTTCATATGTATACGTGCAAGTATGCATGATATATGGCCCTCAGTACTACAGGGGGCGCTGTAGAGCCCCTGTGCCACGCCCGTGTATCAGACTCTGCCCGGCCCTAATGGCCGCAGGTTCCAAGGTGTGTGCCAATTTTCAAGAGTTTTTGAGTATGTTAAGGACCCCAAAAGCCCCCGAAACCTTGGAAAAAAATTAGAAGAATAAAGAAAAAAAAAATAAATATAGCTGCAAGCAGCGATGGCGGGCTCAAGCCACCAATGCCATCGCCACCCCGGTGGCATCAGGTAAAGTGTGCCCAGCGGGCACATGCATTCATAATATCCCTCTGGCAGTGAGGTTTTAAAGGATATGGCAGTTAAAGGGTTAATCCGAATCATCTAGACTTTAAAATCACATTCACAGAACAATATACATATATATTCCCCAAACATATATATATATATATTTAGTAACACTTTACAATAAGATTTCATTTATAAACATTATGTTAACATGAACAATATTTATATAGCATTCATTAATGTCAGTTAATATTCCAAACTTAAACATTAAAACATTGTTTTATTGTGATTTTTTTCCAAGAACATTTTACCAATTCCAAACCATATCAATCTTAATAACTACCATTATTTTTATTTAATCATTTATAAGTGCTATACAATAGTCCAGGAAAGCTGGAAGAGAAAAACACTTTATATTCATGTGTGTAGAATTATTAGGCATGTTTTCTTTTGCAGATGGAATGCGCTAAAAAAGAGTTTTAACTCAAACTGTTTTAACTCAAAGTCGAAAATTATGAAATACCCATGAGAAATATCAAACACAAATGCAATACAGAAATGGATAAGTTAAGACTTGACCATTATACAAAAAATGCTGACTGGGTCATGAGGTCAGAAAAGAAGAAGAAAAAAACAGGTCAAGAAGAACTGACAAAAAGAATTGCAAAATAATTAGGAATTAATGTGAAGATTAATTTTTAGTCAATTCTGCAAGACAGACTTTCAGGAAAGGAGGTGGAATAAAAATGAGCTCCTAAATCTTAATCCCGGATTCTGGAAGATATATTCCTCAAACCATCGGACAAGAGTAGGTGGTGCTGGTCCTTCACGAGTCACTCTAATCTGTTCATGAAGCCTATATATAAAGTCTTAATATATAGTATTTCACAATACTTCATGGTATTCTAATTAAATCATTTTTTGGAATCTTAGATTTCTCAGAACCTGACACATTGTAATTCTGAGACTCCAGGAAAGTGGCAGTTCTGTAAAATGTTGGCACTGGAGACTAAATGCTCCCTGATAGTTTCACACCTAATTCACTTAACACACACACACACACACACACACACACACACACACACACACACACACACACACACACACATTACCCACAGTGACAGTGGGACTGAGTGACATCAGATTTATGATAGTTTTTTAATTTTCTATCATCCATATAGTGTTGTATAGTCATGAAACTATGCATATTTCCTCAGAATGACTTGTCTTCTATGTGTACATTTTTTTGAAGTGTTTAGAAGCTGCACTTTAAAAAAATAAAAGACATTTACTGGTTACTTTTTTACTGTTATTTCAAAAAATCACCACGACAAAACCATTCAAGCTATTCAAAATTCATTCGCATCTGTTCTGTAAGATAAATTCTTTAAACAGTGGTAAAAGAGGATGTGGTGCTGAACCTTCAAGAGTCACTCAAAACGTATCTGTCCATAAAGCCTATAAAGAATTATTCTTAATATACAGTTCACAATACTTCAGCTTGTTATTCTAATTAAGTGAGGGTCATTTTATCAGTAAAATACATAAAATTCATATTATTTTTCTTTGAAAGATTTCTATAAATGATTTAAATCATACTTGTTTCTACAATAATTATTTAAAAGTAATCCTATAGCTCCCTCTGGTGGCCATTATTGGTACTAAGAATTGCAAGCTTCATTTATAAGTTATGATAGTTTTAATTTTTTGCTGGCTCTTGAAAATGATAAAGCTTTGAAACTTACTGTGGTTCCTTCAAATGATGATTTCTAGGTATATAAAAAATTATGAAGAGTTGGAATTAAAATTTTTAAAGATATAGTAAAATAACTATTGTATTTTTTATGTTACTTTAATAAATCGCTATGGCCACACCATTTAAGGTATCCTAAACCCATTCGAAATTTAACATCTTCAGTATATTGGCTTCATGTTAAAAAAGTTTGGTGTGAACTACTTGTGTCTTCTTGGAGGAGAATGAATTCATTTACAGGCTGAGTTTATCATAAATCCACAATAACATTTCTGAGTTCTGTATCAATCTGTGTTGTTGTTTGTTTATTTTTATTTTTTTTAATTTTCATAGGAAGATAACTGACCCTTTACTCTCCTTTTTAATAAATGTGCTTATAAACCAAGAACAAGCTATTTATAGCTGTATTTATAAACTGCTTACTACTGACTATTAATATTGGGACAAGGCTTTATGAAGCATGAACTGACTATTTACAAATGAGTGCAGTTATTATAAAGTGTTATCAATGCATTTGCTAATGTTAACAAATTAAATATTATTTTACAGTGTTATCAAATCCCTTAAATGATTTGTAAGTGTTTTGTAATGATTTTATTGACCTACAAGCATTTGTGAAAGTTCTGCTTGCATTACAGCTTAGTCTTGATCTGTGAGCTGAAAAGATTTACTGTTACATCCATGAGATTATGTAAATTCAAATAAATATCATGTCACAGGATGTCAGAGGTCAGTATCAAATTAGTTTGAAATTATTATTTGCAGCACAAATAAGGTTTTTTAGGATTTTTAAACATCCCTAAAACTGTCAGAAAAGGATAAGGCCCAAGATTTCTATGTGAGTGGCTAAATTTGTTTGTTTTTATAACTATAATGCATAAACTATGAAACTATACAAAATGTATAAAAAAGTACAAGTTATTCTTTTCCAATGTTTTTTATTTATTTTTTTTTTATTTATTTTTTTTGGATTTACATTTTAAAAAATTAGCCTACGGCAATCATTCTAAACAGCTTGAATAAAACCTGTTAATATTTATTATAGACCACTGTAACTGTGTATAATCTAACAAACAAGTTTATTATGAAAATAAAAGCGTGTACACCAGATAAATTGAACGATAAAGAAATTGCTAACAATAGTATAATAGAGCATGTTTTAGGTTTTTAGGCGTTTAAATACGTACACACATTAAAAAAGCAGCCAAGATGAATGAGTTTAATTTTTTATATAGATTAAAATTGAAGACAGAAGCAGCTGGTATATGCGGTCACTTAATATTAAAATCCAGTAGATCCACTTCAGATTTATTTCTCAACAGTTTATGTTCACGTGGCTGTTTTGGTTTATATTCGCCAAGCTATTATGTATTTTGAAATAATCTTGTCCGTGATGTGTTCGTTCTTACGAAGAAAGGCAGAATCCTGCAGCTCGAGAGATCAATGTTATTCTGCCAGTCGCGCTTTCAAATAGTCTTGCGCACATAAACGGGTCACAAACACCTGCATTTAGCTCGTGTTGTGTTATAATGGATGTATTGTGTGCATTTATGGCAATAATTTATTTTAAAAAGCTCTTAAACAAGAATAAATTTGTTAGTTTTGAACTTGTGACACTGTGTGCGCTGATCGGAGGCAGTGATTTCATATAGGCAGCCGCAAATATTTCATTTTCACACAAACAGTTCAAAAACATCTTAATTTAGCTCTTGGTGTGCTCTAATTGGTGAATTGTGTGATATCGCTGCAATACTTTATTTTTAATAGCTATAAAACAAGAATAAACTCGTTTTTTCTGAGCTCATCATTCCACACGCTCCTGCTCAGAGCCGTGATTCATCTCTCCTGTTTCTCACGTATCACTGACCACACATCAATTATTAATGAGCCCTGACCTGATAATAATCATATATGTTGGTTTAGCTTGTCAGTGTGAATTAAATCCAAGTATTTATTTGTATTTTAACCGATTTAAAAGTGAAACCAAAAGACAGTCTCCTCCCTTTTTTAGTCCGGTAACTGCACCTGTAGGGGCGCATTTTCTCTCAGACAATGGAAGTCTAAGCACACACAGTCAAACAGATGGACAGAGTGAGATGAGATGTCTGACAGTTTTTTTTATTTTCTGTTATCCATACAGTGTTTTAAAGTCATGAAACTATGCATATTTACTCAGAATAACTTTTTTTCTGAATGAAAAAAGTTTTTGAAGTGTTTGGAATTTAAAAATGCAGGAAAATTAATAATTCCATCTTTACTGTCATTTAAAAAAATCACCACGACAAAACCATCCAAGCTATCCAAAACCCGTTCACAATTTAAGTTCCTCAATGTTTTTTCAACATGTAGACAAAGTTTGGTGTGTATAGTGTTACTCTCCTCTGAGCAGTATGCATTAATTCACAGCTAAATGTAAAAAACAATCCACATTCAAATCAAAATAGCCGACTTCCTGTTGGTCGTAGCTGATGACTGTGAATTAGAAAGTTATCCATCTTGATAAGAACAATTTTTGTACTGAGTTTGGTGTCTGTAGCTAAAACTAACCCCCCCACTTTTGACAAAAGGTGGCGCTATAGAGTGCCTCTTCCACGCCCTCTTATGAAATTGTGCCAGTGTCTAGCTGTCACTAATACTGATATGTGTTCTGAGTTTGATGAAATTCTAAGTATGTTATATGACTCAAAATCACCTGAGAAGTATTCCAGTTTGACATGTTGCCACGGCAACAATATTTTTAGATATCAATATCCCCCTTGCAGATTTATATCGGCTGTGTTTTAACATTATTCTGATGAAGTTTGAAGCAAATCGAGTAAAAATAAGATGCTGAATTCAAAGCATTTTGAAAATGACACACTTCCTGCTGCCAGTTGGTGGCGCTATAACTTTGACTCCTAATAGTCACATATATGCGATCGACATCATACAATGAATAATCTGATGAAGTTTGATCAAAATTAGGAAATGTATGTGGATGGTATTAGACACTTCCTGTTTCTCATTTCTCGCCATAATTTCAAAGCCTCGCCACGAGCAAACCGTTCGAGATATCAAAAATCCCCTGGCAATTTTTCATCCCCAATGTCTTGAGATCATGTTGACCGAGTTTAGCGACAATCGAGTAAAAAACCTATGACAAGTATTTCAAATTCCAGAGCATGCGCTTTTTACATAACTCTAAATAGCTGACTTCCTGTTGGGCGGAGCCTATGATATTCAATACGAAAGTTGTTCGGCACAATGAGATCTATATGTGTACTGAGTTTCATATGAATATTGGCAAGTATGTGTGAGCTATACATCAACATTTCTGACTGTGATCCAGGGGGCGCCGTAGAGCCCCTGTGCCATGCCCGGGTCCCAGCTTCTGCAGGCTCCTAAAGGCCACAGATTCCAAAGTGTGTGCAAATTTTCAAGAGTTTTTGAGTATGTTAAGGACCCCAAAAGCCCCCACAACTTTGACGAAAAATATGACTACTAAACCCAAAATAGCCAACTTCCTGTTGGGCGGAGCCTATGACATGCAGTACGAAAGTTGTTTGGTTTGATGAGATCTACATGTGTACCGAGTTTCGTGTGTCTACGTGCAAGTATGTATGATATATGGCCCTCAGTATTCCAGGGGGCGCTGTAGAGCCCCTGTGCCACGCCCGTGTATCAGTCTCTGCCCGGCCCTAATGGCCGCAGGTTCCAATGTGTGTGCCAATTTTCAAGACTTTTTAAGCATGTTAAGGACCCCAAAAGCCCCCGAAACCTTGGAAAAAAATTAGAGGAATAAATAATAATAATAATAATAACAAATAATCCTAAGGAAAACAATAGGGCTCTCGCCCTCCAGGCTTGAGCCCTAAATAATAATCCTAAGGAAAACAATAGGGCTCTCGCCCTCCAGGCTTGAGCCCTAATAAAAAACAAAGCAGATACAAGAGGGTCCTCGCACCTCGGTGCTCGGGCCCTAAAAAACAAAGCAGATACAAGAGGGTCCTCGCACCTCGGTGCTCGGGCCCTAATAATAATAATAAACAAAGCAGATACAAGAGGGTCCTCGCACCTCGGTGCTCGGGCCCTAATAAGAATAATCCTTAGGGGAACAATAGGGCTCTTCGCCCCTTCGGGCTTGAGCCCTAATAAGAAGAAGAATAATCCTTAGAAGAACAATAGGGCTCTTCGCCCCTTCGGGCTTGAGCCCTAATAATAATCCTAAGGAAAACAATAGGGCTCTCGCCCTCCAGGCTTGAGCCCTAACTAACAATATAATTAGATTTTTTTTAAATGAACAATTCCTGTACAAAATGGGACAGCGACCTTTATATCAAACATTTTTAAATCGTCCACAGCTGAGCATCGTGGGAGGCTGATCTGCGCCAGAGCGCGTGAAGTGAATGTGATAAACAAAGTCATTTTCAGATGCAATGAAAAAAATAAAATAAAATAAAAACCCTGGATAGCCTAGATTAGGCCCAGGCTCTGCTCTGAAGTATAACATTTTAACGGATTAATTGGCTATTTTCATTTGCTGCATGTTTTCTTTATTTTGTATTTTTCAAACACGCTAAAAAATAAATTAAGTTTGTCAGAGGAAAAAATTTGTCGTCTATAGGTTGCAATTTTACGGATTCATCACCTATTTTCTGTTTGCTGCATGTTTTTTTTTATTATTTTTTTTAAACATGCTAAAAAGGTTTGTGAGAGGAAAAAAATATAAATCAGGTATAAATAGGGATGTGTACCGAACAGGGGCGTAGCAAGCTTTTCAAAAGTGTGGGGGATGGATGTGGTTTGTTTATAAACAATAAAAATGATGAACACATTGACAGAGGGGTACAAAATGCAGGGCTTAAAGTTCTCTGCCACTGTGCGGGATTTCCGGCTTGCAGCGTTTGGCTGGGAAAAAAAATAATCCTACATTAAAAAAAAAAGAAAAAAAAAAAGAAAAAAAATCAGAAAAGGGGAGAAAAAAAAAAGCAAAATCAGAAAAGGGGAGAAAAAAAACGCCCACACAATTAAAATAATATACACTTTAATTTCATAGTTCTTCAACAGGTATGCAAACAATATCCCAATAATAGTAATTAGCATTAGTCTAAAAAACGAAATATAATACTGAAAACACTCGACATGTCAACAAAATGATTAACAGAACATCTTCCCAAACACATATCAAGCTTATTTAAAAACCTCTAAAGCATAAACACTCATTCAAAGTACCTGGAAAAGGGAGATGTAAATAACCATAAGTTCCCGCCTCCTCAGCACGAGCTGACCGATAACACCCCAAGAGAGGCGGGACTTAAGGCAGAACAGCCAATCATCAGCCGCTCACACTCAAAGCCGGTGTCAAGTTTGAAAATGTGCGGGTGTCGAACCCTCTCACCAGGAAAAGTGTGGGTGTTAAAACCCCCACATCCCCCACGGGTGCGACGCCGCTGGTACCGAAACCCGGTATTAAACTGGCCCCGGGGCTAAATTATGAAAGACCGTAGTATCAGTAAGATCTGATTCTATCGGGTTCTTCTTTCGGTACTGGAAGGGAAAAAAATTAATGTACTATGTATTTTTGCTTAATAATGTTATTGTGCACATCTTATCACACCAAACATTTCTAATGTGCAATTATATTAAGACGTTTGTCTGTGAGATCTGCGAGATCTCTAATGCGCACCGCGGAGGCTGTCTGTCAGTCACACACACACACCACAACACAACGAGCGCGGCGCATGGACATGCATTAACTGTACGTAAACTCCTGCTTAATAATAAAGAGTGACGATGGCGAAGAGATTTGCCAAATGTTATCGTGCACATTTTATCTCACCAAATATTTTTTAATGTAGGATCATATTAAGACGTTCGTCTGTGAGATTGCGATTTATTAAAATAATAAAACCTATATTTCCCTCAAAACTTAGTCATGTTTCTGTGATTGTTTTAATATAAACTGTGTCTGCTTCTATTTTAGCCAAGTTATTTTCAATAAACTAAAACAAAAATAAAAATAAACAAAAAAAGAAAACGAATACAGCTCGAAAACGAATACAGACTGCCTACAGGGAAGAGCTACAGCACCTGGCCACATGGTGCGCTAAAATTAATCTGCTCCTTAACACCAATACGACTAAGGAGCTCATCGTGGACTTCAGGAAGAAGAAAGGAAGCACACATGACCCCATCCACATTAACGGGATGGCTGTTGAACGTGTCTCCAGCTTCAAGTTCCTGGGAACCACCATCTCGGAGGAACTGTCCTGGGCCACAAACACCTCCAGCCTGGTCAAGAAGGCTCACCAGCGCCTTTTCTTCCTCAGGACACTGAAGAAGAACCAGCTGTCTTCATCCATCCTGGTGAACTTCTACCGGTGTGTGATTGAGAGCATCCTGACGAGTTGTATCACAGTCTGGTATGGGAACTGCTCAGTGGCTGACCGCAAGGCACTGCAGAGGGTGGTGAAAACTGCCCAGCGCATCACAGGGACACCACTTCATGCTGTTGAGGACATCCAGAGGAAACGCTGTCTACGTCGAGCTATGTGTTCATTGTACACCTATCTGTATATCATGCTAATAGTATTTAAAATCTGTAAATTATGTCCATAACACTTATCTGTATAGTTAATGTACATATTATAGACCTTGTATATACTGCACTTACTGCTTATTGCACTTCTGGTTAGATGCTAACTGCATTTCGTTGCCTTGTACCTACATGTGCAGTGACGATAAAGTTGAATCTAATCTAATCTTAACAGACTGTAAAAAAAATACGATGAAAAAGTAATGAAAACACATTTTTATGGTTGGCTACTTTAACTTATAGAAATAATTTAAGCAATTGAATGCGTTTTTATACTAGTTTAAATCTGAATTTTTAATACTATTAAACTGAATTTAAAATCTCATGGAATTTTAGGTTTAAACGGGTGAAAATGCCACAGTGAATGTTAAATATAGCCTAAATAACAGAAGACCTTGATTGCATGTTACCATGAAACTAACAAAATAATTCGATTTTTGAAAAATTAACAATTCATGTATAAAATGGGACAGCAACCTTTATATCAAACACTTCGTCCACAACTGAGCAACGCGAGAGGAAGGTATATTGCGCAAGAGCGCACAAGTGAATGTGAAGAGAATTTTTAGGGGAGTAGGAGGATTTTTTTATTCTAAAATTTTAATATGCAATTAAAAAAATGGGATAAACATGAAACAAATAATGAAAAAAAAAAAATATATATATATACAGTATATCCACTTAGCTTACCTGTTGGGTTTACCTCTCTCATTCTGGACACCACCAAATGTTTCCATATTCGTGATGTTGCGTATTTGGAGCTAAACTATTATTTATTAGGTAAAATAGGCTTTGTGGTTCACGTGTGTTTCAGTATCGACGGAAAAATATTATAATGAGCAAAAATATTCCACAATAGACTGCTGCTCATGCTGAACTGCGCTGTTTACAATGAATATGTGCGCGTGAGGCACCAGCGCATTAAACAGCTGAAATATACCATACTCAAGTTTGAAAAATCAAGAACAATAGCAGTTAATAAGAATTATTGCTGTTAGTGCGGTCTTGATGCTGGACCGTTCTCATTTCGTTCCTCAAATGGAACTTGAAGGATTTTATTTATTTATTTTTGCTAAGAGCAAACCAGAATGAAAATATGTATTTTTTGTAATCCGTGTGTGTGTGTGTTCCTATATATATATATATATATATATATATATATATATATATATATATATATATATATATATATAGATATATAGATATATACATATACATATATATACATATATATCTATATATCTATATATATCTATATATATATATATATATATATATATATATATATATATATATATATATACATACATAGTAATGACTGTTTAATGACAATAGCATGCAGTAAGACTTTGTGTAAAGGTCCTTCTTTTAAATTTTTACTGTAGCCTAAGACTATCCCACGTTTTGAAGGATTTTATTTATTTATTTTTGCTAAGAGCAAACCAGAATGAAAATATGTATTTTTTGTAATCCGTGTGTGTGTGTTCCTATATATATATATATATATATATATATATATATATATATATATATATATATATATATATATATATATATATATATATTAGGGCCGGGACTTTAATGCGTTAATTGAGATTAATTAATTACACAAAAAGTAACACGTTAACTAAGATTAATTAATTACAGAAAAAAAAATTCCCGCATTTTTAATAACGTATTTTTGCACCGCAGAACGTTTCTCACTGGATGAGTTTCGGCGGGACCGATTATACTGGAGCACCAACTAGCGTTCGCAGTTCGCACATCACCGCAGCACACATCGAGCCTCAAGTATCACCTCAACGCAAAACATATAGCAGCTAGCGTGGACTTTACACTTTATGTTGAACTATGTATTATTTTGTTGGTGCAACAGTTTATGTTAAACTCTTTATTGTTTTGGCCAAGGTTATTGAGAGTTGGACTTACAGAGAGATGAGATGTTTTCTAATAGTCAGTGTTTCCAATGTTCTGAATGTAATTGACAGTATTGTGTTTTACTTAAAAAAAAAAAAAAAAAAAAACACTTTACAGAAGGTTCCAGCACCTATAAGCTTCCTGAATTTCTGAAATGTACTATTTCTAAATTGTTTCTAAATATGCTATTGCTACACTTCATGGCAAAAATTGCACTGGTCTGCTAGATTTGGTTGAACAAAAATAAACAATATTTTGTTGCTTAAGCTTATGTATTCAGTCATTATTCAATAGTATACTATAAATATTTATCATTTATCCAGATGATAAATCTGACGCACCTGGACCAGGGCCAGATTGACCCTGCTCCGGGTGGGGGCACGCACTAAGGTTCAGGCCGATCGCCACCGGTCGAAACCTCCCGTCTACGTCGCAGGTGAAAAAGTGTGGCTTTCATCAAAGAATATTCCTCTCCGATCCGTCCGTAATAAGCTTGCACCCAAATTTATTGACCCATTTACTGTCACCAAAATTATTAGTCCAGTGGCAGTCCGCCTCAAACTTCCTCCGGCGTACAGTAGAATTCATCCGGTGTTTCATGTATCCAAATTAAAGCCTGTTTTTTATTCACCCATTAATCCGACAGTCCCGGTTCCCCCAGCCTCCCCCCCTCCCGCCACGTTTTGTAGACAGGGAACCAGCTTATTTGGTTGAACGTATTCTGGAATCGAGGCGGAGGGGATGAGGATTTCAATACTTGATATCTATACTTGGTCTATGAGCGCCAGCTGCAGCTCATTTGCGCTGCCTTTAAGTTTGGCTGGCATTCCTGTTCGTGTTGTTGGTTCGTTGATTTCTCATCTGTCTTTCTTGTCAAGTTGTGCTCCTGTCCCTCCAGTTAATACTCTCTGGACCTTATTCCTTGTCCGCTTAGGATTCCTGCGTTGGGTTTGAGTTACTGCAGCTTGAGCTATCTGGACCTTATTCCTCGCCCGCCTAGGATTCCTGCGCTGGGTTTGAGTTACTGCTGCTTGAGTGGTCTGGACGTGATTCATCTGGGGTTATGCCATCGTCTTCCTACGTTCTCGACGTTCCGACGAATGTCAGAGCTACAAATAAACCATTTTTACCTCGCACTTGGATCTTGTGACTCGATCATTGTGACAGTATGTAATGGCAAAGTGATTATTTTATTTTATTTATTTATTTTTATTAAGTAAATTTTGAAAAAATGTTTGAAGCATTTTTGTTTGTTAATGACCAAGTGGCCAGCAGTGAGTGAGCATGTTTTATTAATTTAGCCTTCTAAAGTCATCACGACTTGTATTTAAACATTTAACCTAGATCAGTGGTTTTCAACCTGTGGTCCGAGGGGGTATTGCAAGTGGGCCGCAAATTACTATTATAAGAAATAATAATATTGTTAATATATGTAAAAATGTCATAACATAACATTAAGTCATAACATAATAACATAATTTCATATATATAATTAAATAACAAATTGTTATTTGTTTAAGAATAAACCACCAATTTATCTTAGATATTTTTGCTGCATATGCTACAGAACAACAAATTCAAACGTGCATAAATGGCTGCAAACAGGCTCGACATAAAAGGCAGTCAACATGTTCCCTCCTGACTGCTTGCCTCACTGACTGTCTACCCGCTGCAGAGTGCGGTCTAGATCTGGTTTTCCCGCTTTGCTGAGCAGTGCCAGCCCGAGTTATTTTCTGTTCATTTCCAGTCCATTCTAGGACTGTGTGATTAATCGTAATCATCACAAAATCACAATTTGAGCATCGCGATTTCTAAATCGCTTTATAGCACGATTTTCCACGGCCCTGACAGAACAGAACAGACTGGGCATATGCCTAGCTCCAGGTTCACACACTGTTTGTGATGCGCCTTTTTTCCGAGTCGGATCGGAGCATTTACACTGCACGCGGTAAAAGGCTAGAAATAAAAATGTGTTAAAATAAATAATATCTAACACATGAGCATAGAGAGAATTGTGAGAGCACAGGACACAGTTTAAGTGAGAAGAGACACGTTTTAAGTGCGCAAGCACATCTGATTTTGTGACAGAGTAAAGGAAATCTGCGTGCCAACAGAGATTTGTGCTCGTGCATTATTTTAATGCGCTCTCGCTGCTGCTTCTGCACCGCATACACATACTGTATACACACTGCAGACGGAGTACGTGTGAACCTGTATAATATATAGCAAATATATTTCAACACCTGAGGCACCGCTACAATTAATGAGTTCTATGAACAATGCATGGCAAAAAAGAAAAAAAAAAGTCCCTGGACACAGGATTTATTTATTAATATTTTTTTTCATAAGTCAAAAATTTGTTACACCTTTACTATAGTGATAATTTTGACTTATGTCTGTCCTAGAGACATTACAGCTTTTTAATAAAGCTATAATTGGTTTTCTTTTGGAAATATGTTTCAAATTCATCCTGAATGCATTTATGACTATAAAGCATCTGTGTGTGTGTCAAAATCGTGATTAAAATCGAAATCGCAAAATTGATCAAAGAAATTGCGATAGCACAGTCCTAGTTCATTCTATAAATACAGTTAACAATCTAGCTTCTGAGTACTCAACAATATTAGGGTCAGTTCATTTTTTTTTTGCAGTGGGCCGCACAGACATGTGTGTTTGGTTGTGTGGGCCGCTAGTTGAGAAAAGTTGGGAACCACTGACCCAGATAAATGTGCGCTATATCCAATAATTTGTGCAGAGAATGCAAGCTTAAGCGTGTTATGCAGGACACAAAGGCGCCAAGTTCGCCAACATGATCGCTTGCATTTTTTTCAGTGGATACGCTGTAATTTTTGCTCATAAAGGTAAGACTCGAGTAATACACCATTGGTAAGTAAAGGGTCTATTTTTTTTACAATATCAACAAAACAATGTGCTTTCATAAAGAAAAGAAACAAACATGATGCGCTTTCTGCCATCTCATCTTGAAAAGGAGCACTTTGGAAAAAATGAACCAAAAATGCAAATATATGCCACACAGACATGAAAAATATATCTAGAGAAAGCTTTATATTAATACTAAATGAAATAAAACAAATCAAAAACTCTTTCTTCATAATAATAATAATATTTAAACTGGCACTTCTCTCAAAAGGCTGGGCTCTAGTTCGGCTACATCAGAAATAAGTTTCTCAGTTTTGAGGAGAATAAGAAACTGGCTCTGATCTAGCACACATAGAATGATTTGACTGAAAATTTGTCATAAGAGATTAAAGAAACATAGTGGTCATCTACGCAATTCGGAATGAGATTTTTTATTTTTTTACTCATTATTATTCATTCTTAATGTATGTTTAATGTACAATATGTGTTACATAAATACATAAAAATGTAGAATATATAAAAAAATGATCATGGCTCGTCTGCCAGTGGGTGTCCCCCCACCCATAAAAGTGAAACTCCACCTATGTATTTGAATTTAATGTTAGGTCAATATTAAACAAGCATTTGATAGTCCTTTAACAACAGCAGGCAATTTAGGGGAAGTCGTGGCCTAATGGTTAGAGGGTTGGACTCCCAATCGAAGGGTTGTGAGTTCTAGTCTCTAGTTCTAGCTCTAGGACGGAATTGTGGGTGGGGGGGAGTGCATGAACAGCTCTCTCTCCACCTTCAATACCACGACTTAGGTGCCCTTGAGCAAGGCATCGAACCCCCAATGCTCCCCGGGCGCCGCAGCATAAATGGCTGCCCACTGCTCCGGGTGTGTGCTCACAGTGTGTGTGTGTGTGTGTGTGTGTGTGTGTGTGTTCACTGCTCTGTGTGTGTCCATTTCGGATGGGTTAAATGCAGAGCACAAATTCTGAGTATGGGTCACCATACTTGGCTGAATGTCACTTCACTTCACTTCACTTCAATTTGGCACCCTTTGCAGGCATTTATAAATTGTTTATTTATTTTGTATTACATTATGAAACAGTGTTATTCAATGAAACCATATTTTTATTATTAATTAAACAATAGTTATTGTAGAGGTTTCTGCTGGACTATTTTCTTTAGTCCTGCTCCCGCAAGGTTATATTCCACTCCCACCTGCTCTCACTCCCTAAATTTAGATCCCAATTCCAGAATCTCACATTTAAATTTCAGCTACTGAAAGAAAGAGTGATAGGCTAACACATAAAAGTGTAGTCTGCACAAAATTGTATATGTTATTTTATTCATCTTGTCAATAGTATTGAATTTATTGACTTTGACTTGAATTTAAATGAATTATGTGAAATTTTTGTCAATACAAACACATAAAAGCTTAGTTCTCTTTGGAACACAATTTAAGATATTTTGGATGAAAACCGGGAGGCTTGTGACTGTCCCATAGACTGCCAAGTAAGTTAAACTGTCAAGGTCAAAAAAGGATGAAAGACATCATCAGAATGGTCCATCTGCTATCAGTGGTTCAACTGTAATGTTATGAAGCGACGAGAATACTTTATAAACAAAAATAAATGACTTTATTCAACAATTCCTTTGTCAACAGCCTCCTCCTCCTCTCGCTCTTCATATTCTTTGTATGCTCTATCAGCCACGCCACAAGAATGCACTGTTTCTACATATATTTTGCTTTGATTCAAAACAAAACAGCACATCCTTGTGGTGCGGCTGATACAGAAGAGCATACGCAGCCTACAGTGATATGGAGAGACACGGAGGAGACTGTTGACAAAGGTATAACTTACTTTGCAGTCTATGGGACAGTCACAGGCCTCCCGGTTTTCATCCAAAATATCTTAAATTGTGTTCTGAAAAAGAACAAAGCTTTTACGGGTTTGAAACAACATGGGGGTAAGTGATTAATGACAAAATTTTCATTTTGGGTGGAGTATCCTTTTAAGACAGAAAATTTATGCAGCACAGTAGGAAAAAAAGTGTCAAACTAAATAGAAATATACAAAAAAATGTATATGTCTTGTCAGGATGCAATTTGTTTAACATTCACAACACAATAGGAAAGAGTGTTGCAGAGCAAAAAATGAATAAAAAAGTATGTTGTACAAAAATAGCCTATTGGCTATTTTTATTCGTCTTGTCAAAATACTAATTTTACTTAAAAAAAATTCTGTTAACACAGTAGTAAAAGTTTTGCAGAGAAAATAAATAAATACAACTTCCTGTCATTTAAAATTATAAGCTAAGCAAAATATAAACAAAACTGAGTTTCAAAACGTGCGTCCATACTTTGTTCCATCCTTACTCTGCTCTGCTACTCCTCGACTACCTGCCTGCTCTGTCTGAGGCCAGTATATTTACCACCAGTAAAGCCTGCTCTAAGCATCGTTATGCACATGCTGCGCACAGACCCTGCAAATAAAACGTGTGACACAGAAAGCATCCCGTTCAAATTACACGTTCAAATTACACCAGGTTACCGATTGCTACCGCGTTTTATTCTTGAATTTATTCCCACAACGCGAAAAATCTGGTCTGGGAGAATTCAGACCTCTACATTATTGCCTCATTATTTTTATATAATGCATTTTAAATCATTTTAAAGGCTGTTGTTTGCTTAGGTCTGTTTTTTTACCACAAAAATTATTAGGCTGAATATTTATTTGTTAATTATTATTTAAAGTAACAAAAGTGTTTGTTTGTTTTTTGTTGTTCTTTTAATTGTAGTAAAACCATGGTTAATTTTAGTAAGAGAACATGGAAACATGGCAGATGCGTTGGTGGTGGTTAAATTATTACCGACAATAAAACAACAGACGCAAAAACAAAAATTCATAGGATAATGAACATACATGAAAATGATACACATGCTTAATTGAAGAATTTGAAGGATTTATTTTCAAGAATCTGGCAGTAAATTTTGGGAGCTCATTTTTTGACGTTATTAATAATTATGCACACCTGGGTATAAGGCATGTTTCGTATCCAGCCCTTGTTGAAAATTATATATCACTTATAAATGATTGAATACTAAATTAATAGTAGCTTGAAATAAAAGAAAGAAAAAAACATGACCAGAATATCAACTTGCATAATTATGCACACACTGTATAAAGGAAGTTCTGCAGCATATTTTACACCTAAAATGGAGTCAATATTTTGCCAAAGTCTCATAGGTTTATAGGTTGTTAGGCATAGGTTTTTTCATTTAAAGGGGTTAAGTCTTTACTGACGCGGTCTGGAACTTCATAAAAAAATAAAGGTTATCCACTTTTTCCTAATGGTGGGATTAGAAGAATGGCAATGCAAAGAATGTTTTTCCACAACATGTCTCTGCACAGCGTCTTGTTGTCTTAGGCAATCATCTTTATTATTTGGTTACTGCATAGTGCTGTATTTGCCTCTCTCATTATTTGCACTACGAATCGGTGGCTGCAGGCATTGATCATCTTCTGTGGAGGCGGTGTTAAGCCACACTATAACATCATATATTGGCAATTCCACAACCTGTCATTTTGGTATATTGGCTTCAATATAAACTGTTTTTATACAAATGAGAAATTTTTGAGCTCTGAAACTTACAGGATGTTTTATACAAGCCCGATACCAAAAAAGTTAGGCACTGTACAAATTGTGAATAAAAAAAGATTTATTCAGAATACAACATAGATGACATTTCAAATGTTTAAACTAGTGGTGGGCATATATTAATTTTTTTAATCTAGATTAATCTCACTGTGATCTTGAAATTAATCTAGATTAATTTAGATTAAAATGGCTCATTCGAATTCTGCCGAAGTCATTCAGAATATGTGTGTTATCCAAATAAAATTGACAAACAGTAAATCTTTGAGAAGGGGTTTATCAAGCTAGGTGGTGCATTAGAAAAGGGGCTCATTTTCTGTTTCCAAAATGCATCACAAAGTGCTTGAAAAGCTGTAAACTAATTACACACTGCACAAAGTGAAAACAACCTTATGCCTGTCTTCAAAATGAAATATACAATCAAAACTACATTTATTCAGACACCTTTAAAATTTCTCACATTATTACAGTTTTGCTATATATATCAAAAATTATATCTGGTGTCTGAATAATTTTTGGTTTGACTGTTAAAACTACAAAGTAATTCAGTCAAGAGCAGTGAGTGATTTTCATTTTCTTGGATTAACATTACAGCAGCCAGTAGCTAAATTAGCCGCGGTCACTTTAAGAGACGATGAACGCATCCAATATAATACACATCCCATTTTTTTCCTCAACTGTTTACTTTCACTTAAGAAATAACTGACAGTTTTTTCAAGCATAATTTCCAAGTATTTTGACATAATTTGTATGTATTTGTCAGCACAAGAGCGAAAATAAGCAAATTCGATGTTCAAGTGTTTTGAGACGCCTTTCTCCCTTTCTCTGCGTGAGCCCTGAACACCAGAACACCACGGTGCTGAATTGGGCTCTTTCACGCAGCCATGATGTTGTAATTGAAGCAGTATGTGGTCTGGCAAGAGACGACGTCTGGATGGGAGGATATGTTGTTCTAGAACTTGGATACACCTTTCAGCATTGGTGATGCCTTTCCAAATGTGTAAACTGCCCATGCCACACGCACTCATGCAACCCATACCATCAGAGATGCAGGCTTCTGAACGGAGTGCTGATAACAATTTGGTTTGTCCTTGTCCTCTTTAGTCCAGATGACATGGCATCCCAGATTTCCAAAAAGAACTTCAAATTTTGATTTGTTTGCCCACAGAACAGTTTTCCACTTACAGTCCGTTTTAACCTTTTGCACATGAGTTTAAAATATTCTAGCTTAGCCCCCGGTGTGAGTTTTTTTTAGGTGACCATTATTTTAGAATATATTGCCCAGAGCCATTGAAAAACATATTTGGTATCGCCTTATTCAAGTCTGCTTTATTGTCAATTTCCACATGTACAGTACATACATGCAGAGAATCGAAATTGCGTTACTCTCAGACCCCGGTGCATACAGTTAACATTTACATTAAAGCCTAAAAAAATAACTAGATCAAATATAAAAATGTAGAAACAACTATACAATAAGGGAATGATATAAAAAAAGACATATAATAAAATTAAAAATAAAGTTAAATAAAGCAGCGCAAGGCAAATGACAGATATAGTGCAAATCAATGAAGTGAACAACAGTGCAGTTAAAAGATTTTTTTAGTGCAAAAAAAATCACTTATTAAAAATATCTTATTAAGTCTGATTAAAGTGACAGGTGACCAAGAGCAGTTATTTTATTTAACCGACTGGTGAGGTAGTGGAATGACGTCAGTTCCATGCCGAATGAGGTAGTGAGCAGGACAATGCTTGCACAAGTGACTAGTGCATGCCATCATATAATAATTAATCTGTGTGGAGGGGGGGGTTCATAGTTCAATGGTGCCTGGGGAAGAAGAGGGGAGGGGGGGCAGGTTCGGGAGGGAGTTAAGCTTCCTGACAGCCTGGTGGATGAAGCTGTCCTTCAGTCTGCTGGTCCTGGCCTGGAGACTCCGCAGTCTCCTCCCTGATGGTAGCAGGCTGAAGAAGCTGTGTGATGGGTGAGTGGGATCACCTGTGATGCAGAGGGCTTTGCGGGTGAGACGTGTTCCATATATGTCCTGGAGGGAGGGGAGAGAGACACCAATGATCTTCTCAGCTGCTCTCACTATGCGTTGCAGAGTCTTTCGGCAGGACGCGTTGCAGGCGCCATACCACACAGTGATGCAGCTCGTCAGGATGCTCTCGATGGTGCCTCTGTAGAAGGTGTACATGATGGGGGGCGGGGCTCTGGCTCTTCTCAGTTTGCGGAGGAAGTAAAGACGCTGTTGTGATTTCTTGGCCAGTGCTGCGGTGTTTTCAGTCCAGGAGAGGTCCTCTGTGATGTGCACACCCAGGAACTTGGTGCTGCTCACTCTCTTCACAGTCGCACCGTTGATTGTCAGAGGAACATGCTGAGTGTGTGCTCTCCTGAAGTCTACGACAATCTCCTTCGTCTTCTCCACGTTCAGAGAGAGATTGTTGTCACTGCACCACCCAGCCAGGCGGCTCACCTCACTCCTGTAGTTTGTCTCATCTTTGTTGCTAATGAGACCCACCACAGTCGTGTCATCCGCAAACTTAATGAAGAGGTTGGATCTGTGTGACGGTGTGCAGTCATGGGTCAGCAGAGTGAAGAGGAGGGGGCTCAGCACACATCCTTGGGGGGCCCCAGTGTTCAGTGTGATGGTGCTGGATGTGTTACTGCCGACCCGTACTGCCTGAGGTCTTCCAGTCAGAAAGTCCAACAGCCAGTTGCACAGCGAAGTGTTGAGCCCCAGCTGAATCAGTTTGTAGATGAGCTGTTGAGGGATGATCGTGTTGAATGCTGAACTGAAGTCTATGAACAACATTCTGACATATGAGTCCTTTTTGTCCAGATGGGTGAGTGCTGAGTGGACGGCAGTGGAGATGGCATCATCGGTCGACCGGTTGGACCGATATGCAAACTGGAAGGGGTCCAGGGAGGGGGGGAGGGCAGACTTGATGTGGTGCATGACTAGCCGTTCAAAGCACTTCATGAGGATGGGAGTAAGTGCAACAGGACGGTAGTCATTGAAGCAGGATGGAGATGGCTTCTTTGGGACTGGGATGATGGTAGTGGTTTTAAAGCATGTGGGAACAACAGCCTGACTCAGTGATATGTTGAAAATGTCTGTGAAGACATCAGTGAGTTCTGCTGCACAGACTTTCAGTACACGCCCAGGGATGTTGTCAGGACCCGGAGCTTTGCGTGCATTGATCCTGCTGAAGGATCTCCTCACGCTGTCTGGGGTCAGCGTCATCACCTGGTCGCCGGGAGGAGGTGGAGTCTTCTGTGCAGTGGTGCTGTTTTGTTGCTCAAAGCGAGCGAAGAAGGTGTTCAGCTCGTTCAGCAGAGAGATGTTGTTGTCACAGGTCCGTGGTGGGGGCTTGTAGTCCGTAATGGTCTGTATCCCCTGCCACAGGTTCCTAGTGTCTCTGCTGTCGCTGAATTGATGAGCTATCCTCCTGGAGTGCTGTCTCTTCGCCTCTCTGATGCCACGGGACAGGTTGGCCCTAGCTGTTCTTAGGCCCACCTCATCTCCAGCTCTGAAGGCAGCATTCCGTGTCTTCAGGAGTCTGTAGACCTCCCCTGTCATCCATGGCTTCTGGTTGGCCCGGACAGTGATGGTTTTTGTGACCGTTACATCATCATTATTGTTTCCATGGCGATCCCGTCAGGCTTGTCATGTAAACACAGCCAAGATCTCTATGACACATGGATCGCTTTCTTTTCATTTTTCCTGTTTTATTCAAAATGTTCCCAAAACATGCTCACTATATTATGAAATATCTGATATTCCGATTCTGAAATATGTGCAAGTAAATAAATATATTTGGTAGTTTAAACACTTTTATATCGACCGTGTTAGTTGCTCTATACCAGGTGATGGGCGCCGCCATGTTAGTTTGCGCTGAATCAGAGTTGTGGTATTTACAAAAAGCTAATTCGCTCTCTCCGACTGAAAACACATAAAAGTATGAGGTAACTAAAGCAGAGAACACTTTAGTTGCCTACACAATCTGTATATAATATCAATAAAAACATGTTGTCAGATTATATTTGGAAGGATCATTATTGCCATTTCCACGGACATCAGCATATATTTTACAAACTGTAAATGTACGTTTTTGCTAGTACTCATGTGTATTTAAATGTCTGAGACTTAAAATAAGCATTAAATGGTTGAAAATACTGAATATGTGTGATAATATGACAAGCGCTCAGCACGTCCGATCTGGCTGTGCCAGCCAAAGCCGAAAGCGGATTCAAATTCAGCAGTTGATGAAAGCTCTAATCACACCAGTGTGATCATACGCTTCATGGACCAGCCAAAACTGATCACACTGGTGTGATCGTATGCGTCAAAGGGTTAAATGAGACTTGGGCCAGAGAAAACGCCTGCGCTTCTGGATCATGTTTAGATATGGCTTCTTTTTTTACCTATATAGCTTTATATGGCGAATGGCACGGTGGATTGTGTTCACCGACAATGTTTTTTTCAAAGTATTCCTGAGCCCATGTTGTGGTTCCCATTACAGTAGCATTCCTGTATGTGATGCAGTGCTGTCTAAGGGCCCGAATGTCAAGGGCATCCAGTATGGTTTTCCGGCCTTGACCTTTACGCACAGAGATTGTTCCAAATTCTCTGAATCTTTGGATGATATTATGCACTGTACATGATGATATCTTCAAACTCAATGCAATTTTTCTCTGAGAAACTCCTTTCTGATATTGCTCCACTATTGTTTGCCACAGCATTGGGGGAATTGGTGATCTTCTGCCCATCTTGACTTCTGAGAGACACTGCCACTCTGAGAGACTCTTCTTATACCCAATCATGTTGCCAATTGACCTAATAAGTTGCTAATTGGTCCTCCAGATGTTTCTTATATGTACATTTAACTTTTCCGGCCTCTTATTGCTACCTGTCCCAACTTTTTTGGAATGTGTAGCTCTCATGAAATCCAACATGAGTCAATATTTGGCATGACATTTTTTAAAATGTCTCACTTTCAACATTTGATATGTTATCTATATTCTATTGTGAATAAAATATAAGTATATGAGATTTGTAAATTATTCCACTCATTTTTTACATGGCAAAAAATCTTTAAGCTTTTCCACTGCAGATATTGCAAGGGTTTCTCAGGTTGCAATTTGCTTCCAAATGATTAGGGGCACACCAACATTGCTTTTTCTGCAGAATCCAGTTAATCTGTTGATCTTTAGTGATTTACTTATTTGATGCTCAGTGGTACTGCAGTAAGTGCAAACAGAAGGGCATTCTAAATTTAACTGAGGGGCCATTCTACTACCTGTAGAAGATTTGACTCCAGCTTTAAGAGGGTCTCATTTGTGAGAATTTTTAACACCATGAACAACTGTTGTAGCTTTAATGGAATGAGATACCTGTTTTTATTGATCAGCTGGAGGCAGCTGAATTCCCTTTGGCTGTCAATGAAACTGAAGCCAATTGGAAAAGTCTAGAAGATTGTAAGAGAAAGGACCTTTATTGGCTGTTTACATGAACCTATTAAATTCATAGAACTGCACACTGGGTAGTTTTTCTAAATGTCTCTTTACACAAGAGCCACTGGTGAGCTCAGAAAGACCATCATGGCCCATGGAAGTAGTCCTTTAAGTCCTACAAGTGCTTGGACATAGAGGGGAAACCGATCCTATGCTTGACCATCTCCAGGACGAAGAACTGGCATATCAAGAATAGCATGAAGCTCTTTCAGTGAAAGTTGTCTTGGTTTTTCATAATGTTCATCGAGAGCTCTGATTGCTTGAGTATGAAGTTGTGGAGTGGGGAGATAAGCCAACACAAGTATCTTAGCTTGATCCACTTTTCAAATGGCGCTTTGAGTGTCTAGAAAAGCGCTATATAAATGTAAGGAATTATTATTATTATTATTATTATTAAGAAAACATAGTCAAATATACACTATATAAACTAAGAAGCCAAAGAAAACTAATTGCTCAAGAATACGCACAAACCTTACAAACACCCTGTAGCTCCAAAGTCTGCTTGTCTATTGCGCATCAATGCAGGCATTTATAAATCTGGACTCGTTAGTCTATGGCTGCAGAGATTGGCTAAATAACAGAGGGCACATACATTTCAATGAGCAGCTAATTGGGGAAAAACCAGAACTAAGTGAAGTGAAGTTGTGATATATAAGGAAAGTGAACAAAAATAATTATAAATAATGACAAAATAAATTTCAATACAACAACAAAAATGAATATTTAATAAAAAATGTGTTCTGTTGAAAATTCACGTATCCTACTTTTTCCTCATGTTTTATTTGTGAGCTGTCAAGTTTAGGCATGGGCCGGTATGATATTTTCATGGTATGATAACCGTAAGCAAAAATACTACGGTTTCACAGTATCACTGTATTGTTATTACAGCTCTAAAATGTGTTATTTTTAAATATTTATAAATGACTGGGTAAAAAAAAAAAAAAAAAAAAAATCCCACTGAACACAATACATTTTGTTTTTGAGTAACGTACAGAATAATTGGAACACTAGTATTTGTTTATTTTTTCTTTTTATTTGCGAAATGTTTGCTGAATGGATAGCAGTCCTGCCCCTGATAGCACACATGCATCTCGGAGACGTCTATTTGTCTGCATTTAGATTTACATCTGCAAGACATATTTTTTGCAAGATGTTTTTAGAAAACAGATGCGTTCCGGATCAAGAGATCTTTAACAGTCATCTTGCAGACATGTTGATTTGCTACTATAGTTACTGCTGCCCTAAAAAGAAGACAAATAAATACTGACAACTTTATTTAACCTAAACCTGCAATTACATTTATTTAATTTTAGTTATATAATTCATATACATATAATTTTATATAATTTAATATTTAGTTATAAAATTTCATATACATAACTTTTTCTCTTTGTGTCCATCTTCAGCATCTCTGGACTCTGTTAATGGGTGTTTACAGACTTCAGACATTTTGGAAAATGATTGCATTGCAACATCCAGAACAAAGATTGGCTGCAATAAAACAATAACCGTCTGTTTGCAGATGATAGCGTAAGTTCCAGGGGAAGCTCCTTCAGCTGTCATACACACGTGACTGAATGCTGCACCAAGAGGAGAAGTTACTCTCTACACTGCACCCAGCCTTAGAGATTCCTACACTTTCAGTCTTTGAGGAGACATGACAAACAGTGCACACCACAGGAACAGTATAATGAAAAATGTTAGTGGTTTTGAAACCATGATATTTTCAAATTGCAGTACACCTTGATACCAGTAATCGGCCCATGCCTAGTTAAGTTCTTGGGCCCTATAATACACCCGGCCCAATGCGACGCAAGGCACAGCGCATGTGTGTTTGCTAGTTTCAGTCCGGCGCCATTCGCATTTTCCCGTCTAGCGCCACGTCGTTTAATTAGCAAAGTGGTTATTTCAGTCAAAGTTGCTCTTCTATCAGCTTGAATCAGTCAGCCAATTCTCCTCTGACCTCTAGCATCTACAAGACATATTTGCCCACAGGACTGCCACATACTGTATGTTTTTCCCTTTTCACACCATTCTTTGTAAACCCTAGAAGTGAAAATCCCAGTAACTGAGCAGATTGTGAAATACTCAGACCGGCCCGTCTGGCACCAACAAACATGCCACGCTCAAAATTGCTTAAATCACCTTTCTTTCCCATTCCATTCTCCAGTTTGGAGTTCAGGAGATTGTCCTGACCAGGACCACACCCCTAAATGCATTGAAGCAACTGCCATGTGATTGGTTGATTAGTTAATTGCATTAATGAGAAATTGAACAGGTGTTCCTAATAATCCTAAAAATCCTGTTTATACATATACATATATATATATATATATATATATATTAGGGGTGTAACGATACGCGTATTCGTATTGAACCGTTCGGTACGACGCTTTCGGTTCGGTACGCGGTACGCATTATGTATACCGAACGGTTCGTTGGAGTAATTAATTATATTTGAAAAAAAAAAAAAAAGAGAGAGAAAGAAATATAATGATATGCGTTCAACAAGGTAGCCCAATAACCCAAACAACGTAACAGGCAACGCCCCTGACACTCCCGAAGAAGAAAAAAACACCATCTTATATGTTTATGTTAGGCTACTCAGCAGGCGCTCGCTCACTCAGTACACGCTGAAGGCTCGTTGCAAAATAGCCAATGCGTTTAACAGACTAGAAATGAGAAGATCCTCCAATAACCAACAGGTCTGGTGTTTGGGTGCACTTTGGATTCCCTTTAAGCTATAATGGTGATGGCAAGAGAGTGGTGGATAAAAAAACAACGGTATGTCGCATCTGCAACATGACAGGGTACACCAGCGGGATTACAAAAAAAAAAAAAAAAAAAAACAGCGGGAATATCTGGGATATATGCGTCAGTACTATCTGGGAAAAGACGAAAAAAAGGAGAAACATGCACGCAGCAAACTATCCCTGCAGCATTTAGACACTATAGCTTACAGGGAATCCAACCCAAACACCAGACCTGTTGGTTATTTTAGGATCTTATATTTCTGGTCTGTTAAATGCATTAGACATTTTGCAACGAGCCTTCAGCGCGTGCTGAGTGAGCGAGCGCCTTAGGGGCCGTTCACATATCGTGCCTAAAAACGCATGGAAAACACTAAGCGCGTCTTTCTCCTGAGGCGTCTGTCTTTGCTAAGCAACAATGACGTGCTCTCTCCATGAGACGCGGAAATTTCAGCGAAGGATAAATGGATTTGCAGCTCTAAAAATCGCTTGCAGTAGCTCTGCTACTGAATTTATTTCAAAATTGCAATCCATATACAACTATGATCAGCTGTTCCTTCATCTTGGCTGAGCTCTCAACGTTGTTACGGGAAAGGATGAAGCTGATTGGTTGGTTCTTGTCACATGACCCGCGGTGCGCTTGCGGCATTCTGAAAAGTTGAGATGTTTTTACATTTTGCTGTATCTAAAACGTATCGAACCGAACCGAACCGTGACATCAGTGTATCGTATCGAACCGAACCGTGAATTTTGTGAACCGTTACACCCCTAATATATATATATATATATATATATATATATATATATATATATATATATAAACACCTACATGTCATAATGGATAGTCATCACATGTATCAGAATTAGGCTATTTATTTGTTTGCACACGAGCAGCTCCATTTCATCTTGAAGACCGTCATGGAAATCCATCATGGCACGAGCGCAATTGGCTCTTAAAGGGAATGGAAGATGAAACTCTGATTGGTTTATTGCACGTTACACCCAAAAAACATCCATTACTCATTAAGAGAATAGGGACAACCCGTTTGGACCATGCGTTTTTCCGTCATTAAAATAGCAAAAGTGGATTTGGACACGCTTTGAGTGCACCTGCGCCGTGCGCTTTACACTTTGCGTTTAGATCGTTAAAATAGGGACCCTCATGTGTTGAAATAATCAGTTCATGTCTTATTCTTTTTTCAAATCAGGGGGTGTTCCTTATGTTCCCACACTGAAGTCAACCCCCCACTGATACAAAACAAACCCACTAATCTAAATACACTCATTAAGACCTAAAACATACTACAACTTACACAGACATCATATTTCACAATAACTGTAAGTTTCTAAAGATTCTCTTACCTCAGCTGTGAGATGTAGGGCAAGCACTGAAGGAAACTCATCATTTCACTCTCTTCCTCTGAACATCCGCTCAGCTCTACTGGTTTCTTCTCTGTTTGGAGTTTCAGTACTTCCAGGAGGATTGAGCTCTTTCTCTTTGAGAGATCTATGATCCAGACATCAGGTGCTGACTGGAAAACTGATTTTAATGCTGGAAGGACACTCCTGCCTGTTTGAGTCTCACAGTCCTTCAAATGTGAGCAAAGATCCAGCAGGAAATCAGTAATTGTATTACAATTATAAAATCTGTAGATGCAGAGTGATGCTAACGGTTTCAGCATCTGCTCTCCTGTCTGTTTCTCAATCTCTGCTGCTTTAATGAAGAGTTTCAGAAGAAATCTGGTTTGAACACTTTCATTCAGATGAGAGATTCTGTAGCAAATGGAAACGAGAAATGTGAATAAATAGATATGTAACAACTTATCACAGCTACAATAAATAAATAATGCAAATATTAATAATAAACAGTTTTCAACTCACATTGCTGTAGACACTTGAGACATAGCACCAAATTAGTCATGAATCAATAATGAATTTGCTAACTGTACAGATATTTAATACTGAAATCAGATTAGTATATATTAACATTGACACACAATAAGTAGTTGAGATAATTTTCTTAAAGGTACAGTTCAACCAAAAATGAAAATTCAGACATGAATTACTCACCCAACCTCGTAAGACATTCTTTCATCTTTGGAAAACAAATTATATTTTGATATTTTGGATAAAATCTGAGAGCTTTCTGACCCTGCATAGACAGCAATGGAACTACCACGTTCAACGTAAGGACATCGTTAAAGTAGTCCATGTGACATCAGTGGATCAACCTTAATTTTATAAAGCCATGAGAATACTTTTTGTGTGCAATTTTTTTTTAATTAAAGGGTTAGTCCACCCAAAAATCAAAACTATGCAATTAAAAACTCACCCGCATGTCATTCCAAATCCGGAAGACCTGTTTATCTTTGGAACACAGTTTAAGATATTTTAGACATAGTCCGAGATAGGGTGAACACCCGTCCCACGTAGCGCGGGCGCGCACAGCGTTTGAAGCCCAATTCATGCGTCCCACAAATTGAGACTGTGTCACGCATAATCAATCCTTGCTCAAAAAAATTTGGTCGCTCTATATCTTCGAGCCCCAGTCAGCCAAACGAACATTACTTGACAGTTCAGCACGCTACTGTACTGTCAACACACCCACCTCTCCGTTGAACTGCTGACTAGGTTGTTGTCAACTTTTTCGTTGTTGTCATGACAGCACACGCACGTGCTTAGTTTTATAGGTAATTTATATGGTACAAAATTGCAAGTTAACAGAAATTTAAGACTGCCGACCTTCTTAAAAATATAATGTGGAATAAAAGACCAAATTTAATCAGTATCAATAACACACCTTTTGATCCAATTAATCTTAAAAGTATTGTTCATATCTACATAATCCAGCATTTCAAAACCTCCTTCAGATTTCTTTCCAACTAATACGTTTGTTTTAAGATGGTGGTGCTTTATTTTTCCAGCAAAAATTTACTAATAACCTATTAATTTCTATACCAGTAGAATCTTGAACAAATAAAGACAGCCCGGGAAAAATGAATCTGGATAAACCTTCTACTTTTGTTAATAAGATTCTGCCTAAAATAGATAAATCCCTTCTTAACCAATTGTCAAAAATCATTTTTGTTTTCTCAATCTTGTTATTAAAATTAAGATGCTGTCTAACTGTCAAATGTTTAGATATATAAATTCCTAAATATTTAACATACTGTATTCTTTCACTGGAATGTTAAACATTGAATGTTCAGAAGAATCATGTACTGGAAGAATTTCACATTTTGTAATATTTAACTGGAGACCTGAGGCATCAGAAAAAGTTTGAACTAATTTGATTGCATTCTTAATTTGAGTCTTATCCTTTAGAAATAAAGTTGTATCATCAGCCAATTGTGATATATTTATTTCTCTATTAAATAATGTTATACCATGTACATTTGGATTTTTAACTATACTAATCGCTAATAGTTCCACAACAATTAAAAACAAAAATGGGGAAATTGGGCAACCCTGCCTCACTCCTCTGTTGATGGAGAATCTTCTATAAGTATTGTTCTGTAATATAACGGAACTGTTAATGCCTTTGTAAAACATTTTAACAGTCTGAATGAATTTATTTCCAAAACCAAATGCATGTAAACTCTGTAATGAGCTTTAGAGATTTCAGCTTTGGAAATATAATCTTCACAATATTCACTAAAATATGCTATATCTGAAGGATTATTAGAGATTCTTCCATTTATATTCAAAGATGAAATAGAGTTTCTTGTATAATTTCTTTTTTCAAGAGAAAAGAAATAACTAGTATTCCTTTCCCCCTCCTCAAACCATTTGGCTCTTGATCTCACATAAGCACCTTTAGCTAGTTCTATATAGATTATCTATTTCTAAATTAAGAAGATATAATTTAGATTTGTCATCTTCAGATAGAATATTTTGTTTGATTAAAGTATTAAGTTGCTCGGTTATCTCTGTAATCTTCCTAAGTTTATTTTTCTTTAATTCTTTACCTCTTCTCATACACTGTAAACCCTGATAAGTTCACAGAACTCAAAAAATATTTTGTAACAGATTACACAAAAACATTTAAGTGATGTTTTTAAATGTTTTAAGTTTACATAAACTTAAAAAATGTAATTCCAGTTGCCTTAAATTATCTCAGAGTTATCTTAAATAATTATATTTCTGAACTTATAATTAGGGAGTAATTCACTCATAATTTTATCTATTTTTCAACTCCTATAATGTGGGAAATACACTCAAAATTAGGCTTTTGCTGTCCATCCTCAGTCTAACCACAGGCTCTACTCTTCACCACAACGGTAACACTGCAAATCCAACATAACATAAACCATATAACACAACATTTATGTATTAACTTATGTCCCTCTATGTAAATCTTGTGTAAAAACACACAAAATAACACTTAATTTATTTTCCTTGTTTTCTGATGCAAAGCATGCTGGGAACTAGAAAACACAATCATTTTAAGTTAACCTCACTACAACAAATTTTTGGGTTAACAGAACTTATTTAAATTAAGTCCAATGAACTTTCGTTATTATTTGAGTGCAATTAACTAATTTCATTTGATTAATTTCACTGTTCGGTTTTACAGTGTAGCAATTACCCTGACTTTAAATTTAAATAACGCCCACCTTTGAATAAAATTTAAATTATTATTTTCAAAAATATTTGCTATCAATTTAACTTGTTCCACAAATTAATTGTCAGAAAGTAGACTGTTGTTAAATTTCCAGTATCCACGAATCATACTACTCTTACACCCATCAAAAAAGATTAATATCAATTTGTGATCTGATAGAGGGGCACAAGTAATTTTTGTTTCTGAAACATGGTTGATTTAAGTCATAAGAAATCAACCAGTAATCTATTCTTGATTTTAAAGAAAAAGTGCTATTATTCCAAGTATAGTCACAACAATTGGGATTCAAATATCTCCACACATCAGAAACTTGTAATGTGTCAGTTATAAAATCAAATAAGACAAAGAGAGTAACACACGAGATATTGTTATCAAGATCCTTTCCAAAGTATCTCCAAAGACAAACTTCCAGATGTCGTGGATTCAGTTCATAGACAGGGACAGAGAAAAGGTGATGGTCACCCCAGAGTGATAATTATACAGTTCGCCATACGTCTTTATCGAGATACAGTGTGGAGAGATGCCAAAGACAACCACTATCTGAAGGAAAACGGGCTATACATCAAAGAAGATCTGTCCTCGGAGGAACGAGCCACAAGACAAAAAGCATGGCCACTGGTGAAACACCACTAAATGTTTTGTTAGGGGTAAATGTATAAGTTATTCATCGTTCAGTAAAAAGCGTAGAGAGAGTCGTACAATTGAATTAGAAAAAGAAATTGATCTACTAGAGAAGGAACTAAAAGGTATATTTTGTGAGACCAAAGCTAAAGAAGTTAACGTCCTTAAAGGTGCAATATGTAATTTTTCTGCTTTAAAAATAGCAGAAATCACTATATCTATGTTATATATATTTTTTAGTTGTGTACTTACATCATCCCAACAGTTTCCACGAACTTTCAAATCCAGAGAAAATTAAAGTTTAATTAGAAGACACGGCACGTTTCTTTATTTCCGTTTTGTCGCCCGTCTATGGCGTCATATAAACTTTGACCCCTCTAGCTTATCTAACTTCCTGCGGAACTGCCAAATACAAAGGTAAACAGAAGCAAAGACGAGACGAAGAAGAAAAAGTAGTAGCCTTGATCGAGACTATTATATTTTATATTTACATTGTTTATATTCGTATTTAAACCTCAATCAATAACTTAGTTATGGATCATGATTATGCTTTGCCTGCACATTCTGTGAAGCGCAAACGTACGGGTGAAATAAATGACCCGAGATGGTTTTGAGACAAGAGAAGCAACAAGACACGGGTAAATATTTGGAGTTGCATTTCCAAGATAGAGAGAGCTTCGTGACAAGCTGAAACTATAGAGAGATGCCGAACTCGCTTGCATTCTGATAAACAGGTATGCATCCATTCAGCTAATTGTATCTATCCGTATATTTTGTGAAACGATGATGTCTTGTGTAAAATGCAGACGGACTAGCTCTCATGTAAATCTACATTTGTTCTATATCTAGCTGGATAAAGTAGCTTTAAAAATGCAGTTCACTAACTTGTTCGATATCATAGTATAACATAATTATAATTATTAACGAAAGGCGACCGTGTTTTTTAACATATTACTACTAGCTAGATTTAATATTGATTTGATAGGGGTCTCATAATTCATATATCTCTCCGTTCGAAAAGACGTGATTGTCAAAATACTAAGTTAGAATGAGTGAGGAATGTGGGAAGCGACAGAGCACGTGTTTCAATGAACAACAACTCCCATGAGCCTTATGCTCTTTCCCGAACGTCATCAAAGTACGTCTTATGTTATTATTTTGATTGAGTGACCCCTGGTGGCCAAAAATCCCATACTGTACGTTTAAATCTGAATTAAAATCAATATATTTGCACAGAGCTGAATTTCTCATACACCGTACTAGACAGTTCTATTATTTTAATGGAGAACGTCCTTCTAAGCTTTTGGCTTTGACGTTGAAGGACAGTGAATCTAAGGCCAGCATATCTGCTATTAGGCATGAGGGTTCAGTGTATACTCAACCTATTGATGTAAATAGAATATTTGAATCCTATTATACTATGCACAAAGCACAATTTCCAGGCCAAGAGTGCTTGCTCATGGAATTTAGACAGTTTTATAGGTAATTTATATGGTACAAAATTGCAAGTTAACAGAAATTTAAGACCGCCGACCTTCTTAAAAATATAATGTGGAATAAAAGACCAAATTTAATCAGTATCAATAACACACCTTTTGATCCAATTAATCTTAAAAGTATTGTTCATATCTACATAATCCAGCATTTCAAAACCTCCTTCAGATTTCTTTCCAACTAATACGTTTGTTTTAAGATGGTGGTGCTTTATTTTTCCAGCAAAAATTAACTAATAACCTATTAATTTCTATACCAGTAGAATCTTGAACAAATAAAGACAGCCCAGGAAAAATGAATCTGGATAAACCTTCTACTTTTGTTAATAAGATTCTGCCTAAAATAGATAAATCCCTTCTTAACCAATTGTCAAAAATCATTTTTGTTTTCTCAATCTTGTTATTAAAATTAAGATGCTGTCTAACTGTCAAATGTTTAGATATATAAATTCCTAAATATTTAACATACTGTATTCTTAAACTGGAATGTTAAACATTGAATGTTCAGAAGAATGTACCTCTTCATGGTAGGATAACAACTATTAAGATGAATATACTTCCGAGGCTGAGCTTTTTATTATCAACTTTACCTCTGGCACCACCTACTGGTTATTTTAAAGAGCTTCGTACAGCAGTAACAAAATTTTATGGAATAATAAACGGCCTAGAATTCGACTTAAATCAATGCACAGGCTAAAACCTCATGGAGGCTTATCGCTGCCAGATTTTTGGTCCTATTATTTAGCATACCAAAATGAGACCACTTAGGACATGGATGGATGTTGACTCCCCTGTGCCATGGCGGGCCATAGAGACTAATATTATTTACCCATTGCTTCTACAGGATTTACCTTTTACTGGAATACCTAAGAAAGCTCTGGAAAAGTTTGGTCCAATTATATGCCATTCTATCAAAACATGGAGAGTGGCAGAAAAGATCATGGGAGATTCGGATTCCTACTGTGACTCTACCCCCATTTGGCATAATAGTAATCTCTGTACGGGGAATAAACCCTTTGTTTCCAAATGCTGGGCTAATTGTGGGGTTTATACCCTGAAAGACTTGTACAGTGATAGTGGACTTAAGTTCTTTCAGATTTTAAAGGATGAATTCTCTCTTACAGGATTTTTATTCTTTCTGTATCTAAGATTGAGATCTGCGCTAAAAGCATATGGAGTACCCTGGTCAAATAAAATATCTTCTCATCCTATGATAGACTGGATAGATTCCAGTATGGCTTCTAAGGGTATTGTTAGCATAATTTATAAATCGCTTGTGGTACGACAGACCTCGAACATTCTGACTGAGGACTTCTGGGAGAGTCAGCTTAACACTGTGATCGATTGGGACATTGTCTGGGGGAATTGTTTTGCTACCTCAAAAAATCCGGCTCACCAAATTATACATTATAAATTAATTTATAAGGCATATGCCACACCCTGTTTACTATATAAAATGAAAAGAAAATCTGACCCTTTTTGTCACTTGTGTAATAATGAAAGTGTAGGTACATATATGTATACGTTCTGGGACTGTTTTCAAATTGAGTCAGTTTGGTCCTCAGTCCAGGACATACTAACAGATCTTCAGAAGATTCAGATCCAAAAGGACCCTCTGATTTTTCTTCTGCTGGATGATTCTTCGTTGTCACTGTCTGTCAATCAAATGAGGATTCTGTCCATTGTCCTTACTGCTGCTAAAAAGGTTATCCTAAAAATGTGGTTGGAACCAACTACCCCAGCTATGTCTATCTGGATGTCATATCTACTGGACATTGCCCATCTGGAGTGTACCACAGCTAAAGTGCTCGGAGCCAATAGAAAGACAATACAATTTTGGTTGGACCTTATTGAGACTTTATCAAGAAGTTTTTGAGATCTTTCTAAGTTTTGGTCAATTTTATTTTAATTTCCTGTCATATGTATCTATTTTATGTATTTATTAGTGCTGTCAATCGATTAAAAAAAATTAACTAATTAATCGCACAATTTTTTTAAATTAATCGCGATTAATCGCGATTAATCGCAATTAAAAGACTGAAACTTTTTGGATATGTAAATGTAAAATGTAAATAATGTAAACTCAAGACAAAGAAACTATTTAAATTCAAAATATGATTGTTTATTGGAATTTTTGTTTAACTTGTAACACAGATTTTCTCATGTAAACAACATACCTGCAATAAACCATCAATATCCTCCAAATTAACTGTTGGCTTGAAAGCCATATTTATTACAGAAATAAAAACACAGGCATGTAAGTACCATTTGAATTTCAAAACAATCAATGCCAATAAAAAACAAAAATGATTTCCATGTTAAATTCTAAGTGGACTGCAAAAAAATTCCAAAGTATAGTCATTGCCAGTGCTTTAAGTGGGCCAGTACGCACCAGTACTCAGTACCGCCACTTCCAAATATAGCTCTTGAGCGTACTGCCACCTCTCCGTGCGCCCAGAACGTGCTTGTAGCGTACCGGTACGCTCATTTGGACATCTGTTTTAATAGAGGTTTTAATCTTTTACCTGCACTGCCGATTTTCAGAGCGCCCTTCACAATGCAAGCTTCCTAATTCATCCCACCCAGAGCAGAAACTACATTACCCATTCACCCTTAAATAATACAAGTGAATAGCGCATGTGTCGCTTTTCCCACTGTTAAGTGTCAACAACTCAACGTGGCCGGAGAAGGTGTGTGAAACTCGTTGTGAGTTATACTAAAGCAAAATCTTGAGTATTTATTGTCTGATAAACATTAAAGACTGTCTGCGGAGGTTGAGTCGTCCTGCCGCCCCCGCTGGCTGCTCATTGGCTGCAGCATCTTTTTTCTAAGTTCTAAAAAAATACCGTAGACGGCAAGGCACAAATTTAGATATTCATTTATCTAATTAATCTATAGCCTATGCACAAAGACAATATGATCTTTTTGTCCCCTTTTTGTTTTAAAGCTTGATGAAGAGAGAGAGCGCAAGTTGCTGCAGCTGCGAGGAGGACAGTGATGTACGCGTACAGGAGTGATTGACAGTTCGCGGCACTGTGTACAAAAAATACTCCGCTACACAATTATTTCTTTATTTTCGTTTAAGCTTATTAAAGTTAGCGTTACAGAAAGGTCTGATTTACGCACTGTTACAGTCATACAGTCATAATGTTTCTTGTGGCAGACTGAAGAGTAATCCGGCAGAGTTTTATACTGAAACTTTCCGTCTAAAAGTCCTTCCTTGGTCTTATCCATATTTCTTTGCACGTTGAACATACATAGGCCACAACTGGAAATAAAAAAAACTGCAACCGCGTTAATTGCGTTATTTTATTTTAACGCGTTAAATATTTCAAATTAATCGAATGCGTTAACGCGCTAATTTTGACAGCACTAGTATTTATATTTAGTCTTATGGTTATGGGCGATCTTGGGCTTTGTTGTAAATAGTATTACACAAAATAAATAAAGAATCACATAAAGATTGAAGTCAAATAAGGAAGGAGTACTAAGCGATAGTGAATCAGTGGCAATAGAATTTGAGGGAGAAAATATTCCAAAGAAGGTATTTTCGAGATACATGAGCTATCCAGTGAGGATATATGTACCAAAGCCTTTGAGATGCTATAGATGCCAGAGGTTTGGACACACTGCAAAAATTGCAATAGAGAGAGAAGATGTGCTAGCAGCGGTGGTGATCATGAGTATGGAAATTGTGGAACAGGGACCCCACCAAAGTGCTGTAGCTGTGGAGGAGATCACAATGTGGCTTATGGTGGATGTGATATAACTTTTCCAGAGCTTTCTTAGGTATTCCATTTCAGAATCTCAGAATCTCAGAAACTGACGTCACTTCCTGTTTGTTGTTGACGGCTGTACTGCGTTTGAGCTCCATCACTATATTCTTTTCATTGACTATTTTTAACTTAAAAATCAATTTTATACACCATCGTTTCCGTTTATATAACGCGTGAATATATCCTCTATTGTATTCTACAACAAAAACAATCAGAGCGACTCGCTATCACTAGATTTATTTTGATCTCCCGGGTCCGCTATTAGCTTTTAGCCAGTTAGCATCAGCAAGCGTGGTTGCTGCTAACTGCGCTTACATTGCTAATACTCTATTCACACACATTACCACTGCTGTACTCACTGTTACTTGCTTTAATGGCGGATGAATGTCTCCACTCTGTGCAGCTCGAGCTCGAGGCCGTGGGGAAGCAGATTCGCGACCTGGAACAGAGGCAGGCCGAGCTGAGAGAGCGGAGAGCCGCGCTGGAATCATCCCGGGCTGACGCTCACAAGTCCGGGGTAAGTATACAGTGTGCTGTTAACAGTCCCACCACGTCTACTCCGTGTGTTTCTCTGCACAGGCCCGGTGCACCCAGGACGCGATCTTCCCAGATGTCCTTCACTGCGACGCCGGGACACCACGGACCCTGGGTGCATCCACAGCGGAGGATGCGAGCCGGGTCCCGGGCGACGACATCTCCCCCTCCTGCCTTCGAGATCTCCATCCAGAACCGTTTCGCTCCCCTCCGCGAGACAGGACACGACGCTGTGATCATCGGAGACTCCATCATCCGACACGTAAGTGCTACGTTAGCCGAAGGTAAAGTGCACACTCATTGTTTGCCTGGTGATCGTGTTCTCGATGTTTCTGCGCAGATACCCGCGATCCTGAAGGACGACGAGAGCCCCAGAGCGGTCGTGCTTCACGCCGGGGTTAACGACACCACGCTGCGGCAGACGGAGACGCTGAAGAGGGACTTCAGGAGCCTGATCGAGACGGTTCGCAGCACGACGCCCGCGGCGACGATCGTCGTGTCAGGACCACTGCCCACGTATCGACGAGGACACGAAAGGTTCAGTAGACTTTTTGCTTTAAATGAATGGTTGTTGTCATGGTGTAAAGAACAGAAACTGCTATTTGTTAATAACTGGAATCTTTTCTGGGAGCGTCCTAGATTGTTTCGCGCTGATGGATTACACCCCAGCAGAATTGGAGCGGAACTTCTCTCTGACAACATCTCCAGGACACGTCGCTCCATGTGACTAGTAAGACAATTCTCAAATAACCATTATGATGAGTTTTGTTCCACCCGCTTAAATGATAAAAGTACTTGTGCTGTAAAACCTATTAAGACTGTGTCTGTTCCCCGAATAGTGAGGTCAAAATATAAATATAAATATAATGTAGGATCTAGAAAAAATCTTATTGTAATTAAACCAGAAAAATGTAAAGTAAATGAACAAAAACAATTTTTAAAGTTTGGGCTCATAAATATTAGATCACTCACACCAAAAGCAGTTATTGTAAATGAAATGATCACGGATAATAGTTTTGATTTACTCTGCTTGACTGAAACCTGGCTAAAACCAAATGATTATTTTGGTCTAAATAAGTCTACTCCACCAAACTACTGTTATAATCATGAGCCCCGTCAGACTGGTCGTGGCGGGGGTGTTGCAACAATATATAGTGATATTCTCAATGTTACCCAGAAAACAGGATACAGGTTTAACTCTTTTGAAATACTAATGCTAAATGTTACTCTGTCAGACATGCAAAAGAAATCTAATGTATCTCTTGCTCTGGCTACTGTGTATAGACCACCAGGGCCGTATACAGAATTCCTAAAAGAATTTGCAGATTTCCTCTCAGACCTTCTAGTTACAGTTGATTAGGCGCTAATCATGGGAGATTTTAATATTCACGTTGATAATACAAATGATACATTAGGGCTTGCGTTTACTGACCTAATAAACTCCTTTGGAGTCAAGCAAAATGTCACCGGGCCCACTCATCGTTTTAATCATACACTAGATTTAATTATATCGCATGGAATCGATCTTACTGCTATAGATATTGTACCTCAAAGTGATGATATTACAGACCATTTCCTTGTATCGTGCATGCTGCGTATAACTGATATTAACTATATGTCGCAGCGATACCGTCTGGGCAGAACTATTGTTCCAGTCACCAAAGAAAGATTCGCAAATAACCTGCCTGATCTATCTCAACTGCTATTTGTACCCAAAAATACACATGAATTAGACAAAATTACTGACAACATGGGCACTATTTTCTCTAATACATTAGAAGCTGTTGCCCCAATCAAATTGAAAAAAGTTAGAGAAAAACGTACTGTACCATGGTATAACAGTAATACTCACTCTCTCAAGAAAGTAACTCGTAGTCTTGAACGCAAATGGAGAAAAACTAACTTAGAAGTTTTTAGAATTGCATGGAAAAACAGTATGTCCAGCTATAGACAGGCTCTAAAAACTGCTAGGGCAGAGCATATACACAAACTCATTGAAAATAACCAAAACAATCCAAGGTTTTTATTTAGCACAGTGGCTAAGTTAACAAATTACCAGACGCCACCTGATTCAAATATTCCACCAACGTTAAATAGTAATGACTTTATGAATTTCTTCACTGATAAAATAGATAACATTAGAAATACAATAGCGAATGTAGATTCTACAGCGTCTAACACTTCAGTTTCATCCATCGCACCCAAAGATAAACTGCAGTGCTTTACAACCATAGGACAGGGGGAGCTAAATAAACTTATCACTGTATCTAAACCAACAACATGTTTATTAGATCCTGTAGCCACTAAATTATTGAAAGAGCTGTTACCTGTAGCCGAAGAACCGCTTCTCAATATCATAAACTCGTCGTTATCTTTAGGACACGTCCCAAAACCATTCAAGCTGGTTATCAAGCCTCTTATTAAGAAACCAAAACTAGATCCTAGTGTACTGGCAAATTATATGCCTATTTCAAATCTTCCATTTATGTCTAAAATTTTAGAAAAAGTTGTGTCTGCTCAATTGAGCACCTTCCTGCATAAAAATGATCTGTATGAAGAATTTCAGTCAGGTTTTAGGCCCCACCATAGCACAGAAACTGCACTTGTTAAAATTACAAATGACCTGCTCTTTGCGTCAGACCAAGGCTGCATCTCATTTCTAGTCTTACTTGATCTTAGTGCTGTGTTCGACACCATAGATCATGACATACTCATAGATCGATTACAAAACTATACAGGTATTCAAGGGCAGGCTCTAAGATGGTTTAGATCCTACCTGTCCGATCGCTACCATTTTGTTTACTTAAATGGGTAGTCATCTCATTTATCATCAGTAAAATATGGAGTGCCACAAGGATCCGTCCTAGGTCCCCTTCTATTTTCAATATACATGTTGCCCCTTGGTAATATTATTAGAAAATACGGAATTAGCTTCCACTGTTATGCTGATGATACTCAGCTATATATCTCAACGAGACCAGATGAAACTTCCCAATTATCTAAGCTAACAGAGTGTGTTAAAAATGTAAAAGATTGGATGACAAATAATTTTCTCCAATTAAATTCAGATAAGACGGAGATATTAATTATTGGACCAAAAAACACTACACAGAATCTTGTAGATTACAATCTGCAACTAGACGGATATACTGTTACTTCCTCTACAGTCAGAAATCTGGGTGTTATATTAGACAGCAATTTGTCTTTTGAAAATCATATTTCCAATGTTACAAAATCTGCATTCTTCCATCTTAGAAACATTGCCAAGCTACGAAACATGTTATCTGTTTCTGATGCAGAAAAGCTAGTTCATGCATTCATGACCTCTAGACTGGACTATTGTAATGCACTTCTAGGTGGTTGTCCTGCTTCATCAATAAACAAGCTACAGGTAGTCCAAAATGCAGCAGCTAGAGTCCTTACGAGGTCAAGAAAATATGATCATATTACCCCAATTTTACAGTCTCTGCACTGGCTACCTATTAAGTTCCGTATCAGTTACAAATTATCATTACTTACCTATAAGGCCCTAAATGGTTTAGCTCCAGCGTACCTAACTAGCCTTCTACCACGTTACAACCCATCACGCACCCTAAGGTCACAAAACGCTGGACTTTTGGTAGTTCCTAGCATAGCAAAGTCCACTAAAGGAGGTAGAGCTTTCTCACATTTGGCTCCCAAACTCTGGAATAGCCTTCCTGATAATGTTCAGGGTTCAGACACACTCTCTCTGTTTAAATCTAGATTAAAAACGCATCTCTTTCGCCAAGCATTCGAATAATGTATCTTTTTAATTGTGAGTGTAGTTGCATCTGATCAAAGGTGCATTTTTATTCATTAGCTTGGGTTAAACTAATTTATTTTACTCTGTTGGAACAGCAGCTATGCTAATGATGTCTCTATGTGTTTCTCTGTTTCTGCTGGATCTTCATCCCGTGGTAACTAGGATTTACACAAGCTCCAGTCTGGATCCAGAACACCTGAGAAGAGATGATGCTGACCCTCAGAGGACCTCAGATGATGCTAACCCTGAATCAACAAACAGAACTAACAATTATTCCTAAATGTGTGACTGAATCATATAATAACTTAATTAATAATATTGATAGTTCATCGTCTAGCTGACTACGTCTTGTATTATTATTATTTTTTTTTTGTTTTTCTAAAATCCTGTCAAATGTGCACAAACTACTAGCTACTACTAAATATTGTATAAACATAATTTTCTGTAAAGTTGCTTTGTAACGATTTGTTTTGTAAAAAGCGCTATACAAATAAACTTGAATTGAATTGAATATAATGCGAAAGAGACAAAGATACAAAAGATAAGAGTGGAAAGAACGATATATAATTTGGGAATAATGAAGCCTATACAACGGTCAGAAGATGGGTTTTATGTGATAAAATGAGATCTTTTAACATTCATAGCTGGAGTGATAAATAGTACAGCAGAAGTGAAGTCTAAAAATGATCAAATTCAACTGGTGGTGAAAGCTGCAATTAATCATCTAGGATTAGTAGGACTGACATGGGAGGAAGTAAGGGAGAACCTTGCTGTTCAGTCAAGTCAAGAAGTATCATGGGTTGGTTAATACTAATGGTTATGCTTTTACAATGGAATGCCAGAAGTTTAATGGCAAATGGCCAGGAGTTTAAGCATTTCATAAATGAATTAGAAGTAAAACCAGAGGTAATCTGTATTCAAGAAACATGGTTGGAACCACATCTAGAATTTGTTATTCATGGGTATATTGGATTAAGAAATGATAGGATTACAAGAGGGGGTGTAGGATGTGCTACGTTCATAAAGATTGGAACTCCATATAAGTTAAAGGATAAGGGAATAGATCAGGAGTATTTGGTGGTGGAGGTGTGGGACGGAGTGGGAGGGTTAAGAATAATGAATTATTATAACCCATGTGTATGGCTAACATTAGATAATTTATTAAAAATACAAGGGCAAGATAGGCAAAGAGTAATTTGATGTGCAGATTTTAATGCTCATAGCTCATTGTGGGCCGGTGAACAGACAGATATAAATGGAAAAAATAATTGAAGAGTTGATAGATGAAAAGGATCTGGTTTGAATGATGGGAGAGGAACTAGGATTAACGTATTAACAGGAAAAGAATTCGTCCTGGATTTGACATTAGTGTCTAATACTTTATCCGGAGAAAGTAATTGGGAAGTTAGATCAGCAACAACGGTGGGGAGTGATCATTATCCAGTTTTGTGCACAGTTGGTGGAAGCATGGAAGCTGGAGTAGAGAAAAGGATTCCTAAGTATATTTTTGGAAAAGCTAACTGGGAAGAATTTCCGAGTTTGAGTGATGAATTCGTTACTAGGATAGATATGTCTGGAAACATATAAGAAGTCAATAAGCAATTTATCTCAGCAATTAAACAGGGCAGCGGAGGAAGTCATTCCAATAACGGAAGGTAAAGGTACTCGAAGATTGGTGCCTTGGTGGAATGAGGAATGTCGACAGGTGGTGAGGTTAAGAAATAAAGCATTTAGACTGGTTAAAAGAACACACAATTATCAATCTTTAATTGAATATAAGAAAGCTCAAGCAGTGGTTAGAAGAAGTATAAGACAGGCTAAGAGGTCAAGTTGGAGACATTTTTGTGATGAGATTGGTAGGTCTACCCCTGTGGGTGAAGTATGGGGTATGATAAAAGTTAGGAGTTAGGAGGCAATGGGATTATCCCATGCTAACATTTGAGGAGAAATTGCAAAATCCAATAAGGAAAAAGTGGAGGTCATGGTCAAATCATTCAAATAGATTCATAGTTCGGAAAACCTGTCAGAAGAGGAGAGAAGAAGAAGGGCAATAACTATGAATCAGAATTTTCAAAGGTTAGACAAAAATGAGGAGTCAGGAAAGGGTATTGATGAGCCATTCACTATGGCAGAGATGGAAACAGCAATTAATAGAGCTAAGCAAACATCTCCAGGGAAAGATCGAATATGTTATGTGATGTTAAAACATCTAGGAGAAAGATGAAAGTGAAAGTGACGTGACATTCAACCAAGTATGGTTACCCATACTCAGAATTTGTGCTCTGCATTTAACCCATCTGAAGTGCACACACACAGAGCAGTGAACACACACACACACTGTGAACACACACCCGGAGCAGTGGGCAGCCATTTATGCTGCAGCGCCCGGGGAGCATTTGGGGGTTCAATGCCTTGCTCAAGGGCATCTAAGTCATGGTATTGAAGGTGGAGAGAGAACTGTACATGCACTCCCCCCACCCACAATTCCTGCCGGCCCGGGACTCGAACTCACAACCTTTTGATTGGGAGTCCGACTCTCTAACCATTAGGCCACAACTTCCCCAAATCAGATCACTGTCAAAGTTGCTTAAGATATATAATAAAGTTTGGAAGGAGGGGAAATTACCAAGTGAAGGGAATGGAAAGAAGCAGTAGTGATTCCTATCAGGAAGCCTGGCAAAGATCCTAATAATCCCATAAATTATAGACCAATAGCTCTTAACTCAAATTTATGTAAGATAATGGAAAGAATGATAACGGAAAGATTGTCGTACGAACTGGAATCTAGAGGAGTCTTTAATAGCTGTCAGAGTGGGTTTAGGAAGGGAAGAAGTACACTAGACTCTGTTTTAAGATTAGATAAGAAAAGCTCAAGCAAACAAAGAGAGTGTAGTTGCTGTATTTTTTGATATAGAGAAGGCCTATTATATTATGTTGAACAACAAAAAATAATAATAGTATTAATTACTGTAAAATTAAAAATGCCATTGGCAGGGCTCCAAACTGCGACTAAAATGGTCGCATTTGCGACCATAAATATTAAAATGCAAGTGAGGTTTTTGCTGAGGTCGCCACTGGCGACTAGGCCTATGTATTTACATGTTATCTCTTAAAAAATTGCATGTAATGCCTTTTTTCCTGATTGTTTTGCATTCACATGTTTTGTTATGTTCGCGGATTGAGTGAATGCACATCAAAGTTTTAGTGGGAAAAAGAGTTCTCTTTCATCATCTCGTGTTTGAAATCCACCTATGGGAAGGGCATCCGTACCTGACCTCTGCAGAAGCATCCAATTGCACCAAGTCTGGCTAGACACACAGAAGCTCGCAGCCAATGCCAGGTAAGGCCCCGCCCCCTTACCTAGGTGTATAATAATGGCTGCAGCGCTGCTATTCTCCAGTAAGTATATTCGCTTCTCGCGATCTATGCATTGACACAGTTCGGTTGGATTACGCTGCTCACCTTCGTGTCTGCAGGAGGACATATCGATCGATCAGCCTCCGCCAGACATGACTGTCATCTTCTCAGCCTTTTTCTGCTGTGTTCTGCCATCGTTTCACCGGGAGACTCCCGGGGCACCTCCTCACTTGTTTGGGCTGACCAGCCCAATCCCGCATTCCCCGAAGAGGACATTTTCGCGGGCAAGCTCATGCTCACCGACGGACCGGCCGGTTCCGGCGATGAGGATGATGCGGCCCTTCTCGGGGTCTCAGAGGACGAGGAGGCCATCCCGCCCTCTGGCGTTCCCCAGGCTAGCGGCCACGCAGCCCTGCCTCGCCTCAACATTGAGTTGCCGGCTCCATAGAGTGCCACCGACCAGGAGATGGATATTTACGATGGAAAAGTGTTGGGACCTCCTCCCGGTCCGAGGAAACAACTCTTCCCCATCCTTCCAGCTTGCTCTAAACATATGAGGCACAATTGGAGTGACCCGCTCGACTTCAAACACGGCCTTTCGGGCCTTGAAGTAAAGGATATGGCAGCTCATGGTATGGGTGAACCCCCCCGCTATCGAGCCTTCCATCACCAGGCACCTTAACCCCGGTCAGGGGGGGCTGCTCGCTCCCCCTAAGCCGGTCTTGCCCAACAAGATGGACCGTTTTTCTGCCTCAGTTCACCAGGCCGCATACAAGTCCTTGGCCTTGGTTGTCAGGGTCCTCAGCGTCTCGGCTCTCCTCTCCGCTTACCAGGCGGAGATTTTGGACAAATTAGGCCAACAGCTAGAAAAGGGAACTCCTTCTCTACCCTTGTGGAAGGAGATCCTCACGGTGAACGACCTCGTCCTTCGTAACGCTCGGCAGGCCGTCCAAGCCTCCGGGCGCTCTATGGCGCTTTCTGTGGTGGGAGAGCACGCGCTCTGGCTTAACCCGTCAGGCCTTCCTGACAGTTAGAAGTGGCGCATCGTGGGCGTGTCGGTTGAGCCCAGCCGGGCTCTCTTCGGTCCCGCCGTCGCATTAATGCAACAACGGTGTGACGACAAAAAGGAGGAGGACGAGGCTTTCAAGTTATGTCTTCTTAGCAAGGCGGCCCCAGGCCAGGCACCCCCTGCGCGTTTGCCTAACATTCCTGCCACGGGACAACACTTCCACCAGGGCAAGGAAAGGCCCTGCAACAAACCCCCACCGTGGTAGAATAACCCACCACCTGCTAAGCACTGGGGAAAATCGACCATCTAACCCTTCGAGATTTATCACCCGCCCCCGGACAGGGTGGCTCTTTGGGCTTGGCCCTTGAGAGGACGAACCTAAGCGCACTTGGGCTTTTGCCGAGTGTGATTGCTACTATACAGAATGCCAGGGCCGTTTCTACGCGATTCTTGTATGGCAGTAAGTGGAGAGTGTTCAGAGTGTGGTGTGATGGGCGTGGTCTCACATCTTATCAGTGCTCAGTTCCTGATATTTTGTGTTTCTTCCGGGACCTCTTGGAAAAAGACAGGTCTTTTTCCACAATTAAGGTCTACTTGGCTGCGATTTCGGCCTGTCATGTGGGCTTAGAGGGCTCAACAGTCGGGCAACATCCTTTAATCCGCAGATTTATGAAGGGTGCCCGTCGCCGCTTGCCAGTCATCAGGAGAACTGTTCCTGAGTGGGACCTCTCCATGGTGTTGGAGGCTCTGTCTCAATATCCTTTTGAACCTCTTGGAAGTATTTCCCTAAAGCTGCTGTCCTTCAAGACAGCTTTGCTCTTGGCCTTGGCATCAGCCAAACGTGTTAGTGAGCTACATGCACTTTCGGTTCATCCCTCGTGCACTAAATTCTCTCTTAGTGGAGATATGGTTTCCCTTAAGCCTAATCCGGCCATCATGCCGAAGTGCTTTCCTGCGTTCACTTCGGAGGTGTTGGAGTTGTCCGCTTTTCACCCTCCACCTTTTTCCTCCCCGGAGGATGAGAGGCTAAATGTTCTGTGTCCCGTCCGTGCTTTACGGACATATATGAACAGGACCAGTGCTTTCCGGAAGAGCAACCAGCTCTTTATTTCATGGGCACCCCCTCATGGAGGGAATCCTATTTCTAAGCAAAGCCTCTCACATTGGCTTGTGAATGCTATAGTTTTGGCTTATGAATCAAAGGGAATGCAGCCACCAGGGGGCATCAGAGCTCATTCCACAAGGGGCATTGCCACCTCTTGGGCTTTGTTTAGGGGAGTGTCGCTAAAGGACATCTGCTCCGCTGCCAGTTGGGCTTCCCCTCATACTTTTGTGCGTTATTACCGGCATGATGTCACCAGTATCTCGGTAGCACATTTGGTTTTAGGGGTGGGGTCTTCTTAGCCCTTCCCTGCAACCCTGTTGGAAGTGATGAAGGAGTAAATGGGCCGGCTGGCCATGCACATCCCTGTCACTAAGCATGTTTTTACAGTCCTTTTCTGGGTGTAATTATATGCACATTGGTTATTATGTGTGTGATGCTAACATTTTTTCATGTGCTGCATATGCACAATAGTCACGATTGTGCATTAGTATTGCAGGTTCATGAGTATGGGACGTGTCAGGCACCGCCTCTTTGGGGCGACCGTCCTTCTCTGGCTTTCAGAACCTCACTGTGAGTGTATTGGGCAATCGGGGAGCTGTCCATGTCTCTCCCATAGGTGGATCTCGAACACGAGATGATGAAAGAGAACAATAGGTTACTTTCGTAACCCCGGTTCTCTGAAACATCGAGTGGAGAGATCCACCAGCTTTGCCCTGCTTGCCACACGAGAAGCGAATATACTTATTGGAGAATAGCAGCGCTGCAGCCATTATTATACCCCTAGGTAAGGGGGTGGGGGCTTACCTGGCATTGGCTGCGTGCTTCTGTCTGTCTAGCCAGACTTGGTGCAATTGGATGCTTCTGCAGAGGTTAGGTACGGATGCCCTTCCCATAGGTGGATCTCTCCACTCGATGTTTCAGAGGACAGTAACCTATTGTTTTAAACCGTCCTCATCCGCCGTGCAGCTGCGCTGACACACACCTGATAAACGCGCGAGAGAGAGAAATGATACAGCGTCTATTTCGTTCATAACTTGAACAAACTACAACAAGTAAAGCTGTCATCTGTGTGGATATTGGCAATATCGTTAACAGTTCTCGTTTATAATCATAAGGCTTCTTCTTAACAAGATCTTAGTCCATGCTGTATTCTGTTAATGCATGAACTTAATTATATGAAGTGCACTTGCCGTCCAGTAATCGCGTTGTGCTTTGTTACTTTTTAATTTACAAAGTATCAGCTTTAAAATTATTCAAAATTCATAACAAAATTCAAACAATAAATACAGTTTTGGTGCTCTTTAAGGGGCCGTTTACATATCGTGACTAAAAACGCGTGGAAAACGCTAGGCGTACCACTCTCTCCTTTCCAAAGCGCTCGGGCAGAAGCGCTCCTGAGTCGTCTGCCTTTGCTAAGTAACCATGACCTGCTCTCTCCATGAAGACGCGTACATTTCAGCAAAGGATAAATGGATTTGCAGCACTAAAAATCGCTTGCAGCAGCTCTGTTACTAAATTTATTTATAAATGGCTATCCATATACAGCTATGATCAGCCGTTCCTTCATCTTGGCTGAGCTTTCAACTTTGGTACTGGAAAGGATGAAGCTGATTGATTGGTTATTGTCACATGAACTGCGGTGCGCACTTGTGGGATTCTGAAAAGTTGAGATGTTTTTAACTCGATGCGATCGCGAGTAGTGCCTCAGTTCAAGCAGCACGTGAACCTATCATACCTTGCTCTTTACTACTAGAGTACATAATGAACATGAATTAACATAAAAAGGTAGGCTATTTTATAAGAGATTATACAGTACAACACTTTCAAACTGCGGAAAACGTGTAAAGCTTGTTAACATTGCTACGTAATATTAACCTCAGTAACCTTTCGGTGTCCATCATCAGTCAGCTAGAAAAATAACTATAAAGAGGAGCATTTTGCTATATTTATGAGCTATTGAATTTTTATATTTTTACTTAACCTGTTGTCTATATGATTCAACTCTCCTATAAAATTTAATTTTACTAATTAAGAAAAACAGACTGAAAGTGTGAAAGACATGCACTACTAAAAATAAAGGAGCTTAAAAGGTTCTTCACAGAACAATTTTGGTTCCTCAAAGAACCATTCAGTCAAAGGCTCTTTGCAGAACAATCTCTTTCTGACCTTTTCATAATCTTTTATTGTCTTCAAATGTTAAAGGTTCTTTATGAAACCATTTAAACAGGAAAAAAAGGTTCTTCTATGGTATCATGAAGCACCTTTATTTTTAAGAGAGTATGACAACATTTACAGGATGCATTGAGGAGGACCCCAAACTATACTCAGGGGCCAAGTGATGCTTATGGTCCATGATATTGGTACAGATTTTGTGTAATAAACAACGCATGACTATAGTTCAAGTTGGAAAAGACATTTAGCTCCCACTTTAAGTGAACCTTCATTCCCAGGTCATCTACAAGATGGATTAAAATGTTGATAAAGTCAACAAAAGATGAGACAAACACATCAGTATGATTAAAAAGTTAAAATGTAAAATAAATAATTTAAATAAAACACATAAAACATGTTTATTCTGTGGCACCTAAAAAAAAATCATTTGGCACCTAAGTTTTTTTTCTTATAGGAGCCAATGGCTCCTAAGTAGATTTTTTTTGTTTGGAGCCCTGGGCATTGGATTTTAGAGCATAACAACTTCTACAAAATTCCCTGCCTCACGCATGCGCGAGTCGAACTTGTCCAGACAGTCTGATGCATGCGCAAAAGTTTTCAGTTCGACAGCATCCAGCATAGTAGTTTGATATGGAGTTTCCCTGCCTTTATTCCTATAAAGTATGTTTTTCCTTTGTGTGGTTTTGCTGTGCGTTAATAACTCCTCAGGAAGTTACCTCAGGAAAATGATTGCATCAATATAAATGCCGTAGCTGTAATCCTCACGTATACAACAAATTATTTGTTTATTTGCAATCAAAGATACTTATTTATTTGTATAAGAGCGTTGCTTGTCATGTGTGTCACAAGTAAATATTTATTTGGTCTCTAACCAGCCTTTTAATAATTATTACAATGAGCACACAGGAGCGCTAGAACAGCACGTGCACACAGTGTAATTTGACACCACTTGTAAACAGCGGTCCCGGTCTGTTAATAAAGCTGCACTTAGTGTTCATACGTGAAAATAAGCTCTTGTTTATTTTGTTTACTATTGCCTCAGACAAATAGTTCGATATAGAGTACCTATAGCATACAGTACATAGTTTTATCTTTGCATCTGTCATTTCTCATTTCATATTATAGCATGTATATTGATCATCTTCATTTGTTTTCTGACAGAAACCACATTTTGTGCATATTCACACAGATAAACATTGAGACTTGACATGTTCACTCTGGAGTAGCTGCAGTTCTTCCTAACCGGAGAAATAAGCCAGCTGAGTTCCAATCATCCAAACTGCGCACAGAATATCCCACACAACTGAAGGTCTATGAAACATTACCAATAAAGCATTTTTTTTTAAACAATGGAACAAAGTTTTGAACTAAAATATTATTTCAACCATACAGCCTGTGAATAAATAAAATGCATACTTAGAGGGTTGCTTCTGGTGTTTGGATTTGTACTTCAATATAATGAACTCCACGTTTAAAGGGGGGTGAAATGCTTGTTTTCACTCAATGTCCTGTTAATCTTGAGTACCTATAGATTAGTACTCCATCCTTCATACCTCCATAAAAGTCTTTAGTTTTATTATATTCATAAGAGAAAGATAGTCTGTACCGATTTTTCCCGGAAAAACACGACCGGCTGGAGGCGTGACGTGTGGGCGGAGCTAAAGAATCACGAGTGCCAGTAGGCTTTCGCGTTGAGAGCGTTTGGAAGTTGTGACATTACCGTGAGGAAAAAACCATCATCCAAAACAAACCATGGCTTACAGTCAGATTCAGCCGTTTATTTATGATCCAGAATCAGATTCCAAGGCTGAAACTGAACGAGAGCAGCAGCAGCAAACGACTCGCTCCGAGCGGGGCTCGAACCCGGGTCTCCGGCATGGGAAGCGGACGCACGAACAAGGAGGCAGAGATATTTTAAGCAGTTTTACTCACCGCCTGCGGTTACAACACACGATCGTGACCCTTTATTGTTGGGATTGCATCATCCTTAAGAAATAAACGATACGCAAATCCGTCGTCAAACTGGGCCTTGTTTGTAAAACAAGCATCTTCGAAATGCAGGGAACAAACAAAAACACTTGCACAACTCCGTTGATGCTCTGTAAAAATAAACTCCATCCACTGGTCCCTTAATGCTGTTTTTTTTTTTTTGGTAATCTGTGCAGGGTTGTCTTGCCCTGGCAACCAAAAACACACTTCTTTTGTGACTTTTCGCGACGCTCTCGCTCTGATGAGTGAATGCCTGTTGTGCTCTCAGTGCTCTGCTCTACCGGAGCGAGTGCTCTTCCGGCAGACGTACCCTTAGGACCCATATAAGGAAATTCCGCTCCATCTAACGTCACACAGACCCATACTCGAAAAAAACTTTCCGAAACTTGTGACAAACCGGAAGGAGTATTTTGGGAACAAAAATACTCCTTCAAACGTACAACTTAATTTTTGAAACTTTGTCCATGTTTAGCATGGGAATCCAACTCTTTAACAGTGTAAAAAACTCAGTATGCATGAAATAGCATTTGACCCCCCTTTAAGAATAGCCTACATTAGTTTTCTCTCTCTCTCGATTTAACTCTCTATTTAACAGCATTAACTTACATTGAAATACATCTTCCTTCTTCGGGTAGACTGAATGTTTTCCTGTCTTGCTAAATGTTGGGTCAGTTAGCGCTTGCGCTTGCTGTGAAGCGGGAGCAGCTGACAGAGGACTCCACTTGGTCTTAAAGCCTTCCACAAACGCTACGATCACAAATAAGTGAAAGTGAAGTGAAAATGATTTTCGTAAAATAATGATTAATTATCAATTGATAATTTTTTATTATTATGGTCTTGTGAAAATAATAATATTGGCTGTGAGAAAATAATGAATAAAAAGAGTGTGAGTGCAGGCATAATTCAACCCAGTAACATGAAAACACATCTTTCCTCACAGCCAAAAAACAGACCAAGTTCAGTACAGCTGGAGGGGGCTGTTTTTTTTTACGGGTAGTTATGTTATGTATAGCTTGGGGGGGGGGGGGGGGTCGAGATAAAAGTGATAAAGGTTTAATTTATTCGTTTCTTGTTTTAGGCTAATTAGGCCTAAATAACGGGAATGAAATTATACAGTGCCTCACGTTTTACTAAATAAAGGAAATAATTAATAAAACATGCAACAATTTCTTAATCAGTGTACAGACAAATATATTTTTCCCAAGAAGTTATCTGTCAAAATAAAAGACAGGTAACAAATAACAAAAATGTAGTTTTATTAAAGGAATTTTAAAATATAAATTAAAATATAGGCCTAATATATGAAAATATCTACATTTTGCATATTAAGACATGTAGCCTAGCTCACTAAAATAGGCTCCCACTTTTAATGCTTCGATGCAAAGTAAACCACCATTTCTTTTGAATAATATAACCAGTGTTGGGGCTAGTTACTCAAAAAAGTAATATATTACATATTACATATTACTCTCAAAAATAGTAATGCCTTACTTTACTTTATTACTCCCTGGAGAAAGTAACTAGTTATATTACTAGTTATATTACTAGTTACATCTTTTTTTCTTAATTACTCTATGATTGCCTGAGATGCATCAGATGGAGGGAGAACATACAAAGGAGGAGTGTTCTTTATGGTCTTTATCAGTGGCGGCTCCTGCCAATTCTCTCAGGGGGGGCAAATGTTTGCTCTATTAATGAGGATAGGTCACCCATTGAATTGATAAATTAACGGGTAGTTAAAGATGTAAAGGGAACCGAACTACTATAGTATTAATTAAAAATAAACTGACATTAGGAATCAATCTCTTGCACTCCTTATTTTTCTATATCCGTGTTAACACTATTCAGCAGCATATGAAGACTAACACCAGGATGTGGTTTTTCCAAAAAATACTTTTTACTTTTCGATTTCAGTTTAATAAGAAATAATTGAAGTCACATAAATCACTGTTTACACAACTCACTTATATTACTGCTCGTCAGTACACCTGTTCTCTAATCAGCGGGTTAATTCCATCAGGTGCGTGATTTCACATAGAGCAGCTGTTACTACACAGAGCCGTTATTAACTGAGAAGATGCGCAAATCCACGTTCATTTTCAGCGTTTATTGGCACGGTTGTATGAACATATGGTTCACGCACCTGATGGAATAAACCGCTGATTAGAGAACCGGCTTTACTGAGATGCGCATTAACGAGCGGCCGATCGTGATCGGAGCACTCCTACAAAATAATTACTGAATCTCCACCCGTCGAAACTAGCTTTCTGTTGCTGGGAACCTTCCTCTGAAAAAGAGCTTGCCGTTGTTGACACTTCCATTTTTCCCCATCTGTCTGAGCGTGCCGCTCTGCTGCCGGCTGTCGACCAATCAGTGATGGTGAATGATACCTCGTGCCAAACCCAGACCAATCACCGTTCCATTCACGTCCTCCTTCCCTTCCCTTCTGTTCTCTGTGTTGTGTGCCTTGTGTGTGATGAAGGTGCTACTGGCAAATGTAACGCAAGTAACTAGCTTGGGAAAACTGTAATAATATTACCATTTTCAGACGAGTCATGCCTTACACTACTAGTTACTGAAAAAAGTAATATTATTACTTTGTAACGCGTTACACCCAACACTGAATATAACACACAATTCATATAAATAAATAATACTGCACACCTTTTAAATGTGTCAAATCTAGAATATGGTTTAATACCATGTAGCTTAGAGAAAATATAACGTGGTACGTGTGGAGGTAAAACCACCATTTTGGTTGGCTACCTACTGTACAATCATGAAGGAACAAGCAATCTAGTTGTACTTTTCTTTTTCTCTTTATTTTCTTTTCTTTTCTCTTGAGTGTTTCTTAGTATTCTAAGTTTTGCCATGAAACTGAAGGATCCGATTCTTTAGTCTTTGCCAAGCTCATACTTCAACTCATTGTGGCTGGCTTCCCAAGGTGTCACTCCAGATATAAACAGACCAGTGATGAATGAGCACACCAGCGAAACCCCTTTCAGCATACCACAGGGAATCCCTGCAAAGATGCAACCCACTCTATGCAAGAACGAACCTCTAGATCAAGGCTGAACAGGTGCATTTAATATAAAATTTCCTTGCCTCAATTAAAAACTCAATGCAATGGCTTAATTAATGATTGATGGTTTGTTCAGATCTAAAGGCATCCGCACATTTTTAAAGTACACTCAACCAAGTAAGAGTGCGGAGGGACAAGCTCGACACATGCGCAGTACCACCTACTTGACTCGCTCTGTCTCATGAATTCACTCCGCGCCTGCGCTGTTGAACGTACAGTCACAAAAATTGGGATGCGCACGAACATTATGTGCAGACGTCTGTGGAAAATTCTGATGACTATAATTGCTTCATGAGATCAGTGCGTGGGCCATTGCAGAATGCAGATGGCTGAAGTATACTTTGGGCTTAAAAATGCACTTAAATCAGATCAGGTGTAGTAGTGTAGTACAGTCAGAATGCATCATTCAAAATAGAACTCCAAACCTAACAACACTCATTAACACCTGAAAAAAATTTCCTTACACAGAAATCATATTTCACAACAGCAGTAAGTTTCCAGAGACTCGCTTACCTCAGCTGTGAGGTGTAGGGAAGACACTGAAGTAAACTCATCACTTCACTCTCTTCCTCTGAACATCCGCTCAGCTCTACTGGTTTCTTCTCTGTTTGAAGTTTCAGTACTTCCAGGAGGATTGAGCTCTTTCTCTTTGAGAGATCTATGATCCAGACATCAGGTAACTGGAAAACTGACTGTAATGCTGGAAGAAAACTCCTGCCTGTTTGAGTCTCACAGTCCTTCACATGTGAGCAAAGATCCAGCAGGAAATCACTCTGTTTAATTCTGTCAGTCTTTTTATAAGGAAAAGTGCTGTAGGTGCAGACTGATGATAACGGTTTCAGCATCTGCTCTCCTGTCTGTGTCTCAATCTCTGCTGCTTTAATGAAGAGTTTTAGAAGAAATCTGTTTTGAAAACTTTTACGCAGATCAAAGAATCTGTAACAAAATATACATTAGAATTGTGAATAAATTTTGTTCTACGAAATACATATTTACCTCACATACCACCTAACATAGTTGTAGACATTTGATATAGAACATAAAATTAAACATAAAATGTCAGTATTGAATAACAATGAATAATGAACTCTGTGAAACATCATAGTATAACCTGGTCTCCCCTGTTTCTTGTCGCAGCTCTTTACAATACAGCAAACACCCATGATTGTACACTATAAATTTACTATCTACTAATTGCTGACTCTATGGGCTAGTTGCATATCTCCGCCATCTTGGATTTCCGGTCTTGCGAGTGTGTGCGTAGATATTTCCGGTTGTGCTTAAAGTCAGTGCAGAGAACCGGAGAAGTCCAAATATTACCTTCTATATGTTTACAGGATTTATAATATCACTTCATATGCAAATAAGATATACACTGCTATTATCACTATACTATAAATGTTAACTGAGCCAGTGGATTTGAAACTTGTGAATGTTTGGGTCCGGTGAATGAATTAAATACACTAATGTTCACTACTGTTCACGAAATTAAAGTTTAACTCATGGCTTGTATACACAGCTAACGTATGTTTATCTTACCAAATATGTAAGACAAATTACTTATTTCTCGAAAATGTTTGCATTATTATTATTATTATTATTATATTAAATTATATTAATATTATATTTATATTAAATATTTACCTTGTGAGATGTGGGCTGCGATTTATCTTCAGAAGTATCCATTTCTCAATTGTACACAATACATCAGTCTGTTTCATCGTTTTTTCACAAAATAGTTTATTATTTTACACAGTAAAAAATACGTGACTAATTTTAATATCTGTTTAATCTGATAATTAATGCAAAAAAATAAAAATATACATGGCTGCTCATATACAGATAATGATTTATGCTGTAGATCTTTCACAAAACAAATAAACAGATAAAAACACACATGAATGCAAACAGATCTTTTAATTATGGCAAACCTACCATAATTATATTACGTTTAATTGTGGTTAGTTATAAATTATGTTATCAAATAAAGTTAATAAAACATGCTTTATCAGACATCTGTGCGTCTTTTGACAGTCAGAAACATTTATCTTACATAACAGAACAAAACCAGCTCTTCGAAAATGAAAAGTAATGCATATTTGAATGGTTTGTGTTTGAAAGAAGAAATCCCTGTGGACCTGACCTGACTCTGATCCGCATAATCAACAGAAGAATAAAGCAATCTCCGCGATGTATCTAGATGAATTTCCACACAGAGGTACGCAAAATATAGGGAGGATGTTTCCCCATGTTTTTGATATACCACTCATTTAATCGGCTGTTAAATTTGAAAATCATTGATTATATACATCTAGCCAAGTTTCGTATGTAAGTTTCCCTTACAGTCAATGCCAGCGTCGCAAGACCGGAAATAAGTACGCACACACTCGCGTCGCTGAAGCTCACCGGCGCCATCTTGTGCACCTAGCCCATTACTCCAACTCTGAGCGAACTCTGCTCCTCACTACGGTGCGTCTTGTGTGCTGCGCTAATCACTCCGCCCAAGTAGCCACTCCGCCCAAGTAACGTTAGCTGTGCTCCTACGCCTAGTGAGAATATAGTTCCCAGTATTTATACGATTAAAAATGGGCTCTGTCTCATATAGCCTTGTTATTTGTACACGCTGTGACTATACAGATCACAACATGTAAACAGGAAAATTTTTGTATTGTTTTGTCACGTATTGGGATTACAATGCTACCATTATCCATTTACATCCAGTCTTTGTGCTAAGCTAGGCTAGCGGTGGGTGCGTCAAATAACACTTACAGAAAGCACAGAAATGAAAAAGGTATGTATGGACTTATCTAACTCTGGGGGATACTGTGAATAAGCTAAAGTCCCAAAAAGTCGGAGTGTTCCTTTAAGGCTAAAGATGCATTTAATAGAGACATCATCAGCAGTATTATCAAAAATGTCTTAGTAATAGAGATGTAATTAAATATATATTTAAAAAATACCATCTTTATGTTGTTTCAACATTCATTTGAAGGTGCAGTGTAAAATTATGACAGTATATTAATAATCATTTAGTCATGATAAATTACAGAAAATGTGTGATTAATTTTTTTTTTTTTTATAGATAGCCATAGTCGAGTGGGATGTTACAGGTCTCAAGGAGTTTGTCTGTTCCTTTTACTGATTATTTTAGGGTTAAAGCATGATTTACACAGATACAGCACATTCACACACAATCGCTTTCGCAATAATGCATTCAAACAAATGTCTTACACAGTCTTACACTGCTACTACATTACAGTATCTGATTTTGAATGTTTTTGAAATCTGTAAGAACTTTATCGATCTGTTTAGCTAAAATAACTGACGAAAATGTGACACAAACAAAATTTGCACAGCAGAAAGCAGCAATTATAGATGTAATGCTTACAATGTTATTAGTTTGGCATGTGATAGAGAAAAAAAAGTTTACACACAATAGCCTAAAGCCAGTGGTTTTCAACCTGTGGGTGGTATTGCAGGTGGGCCACCATTTATATTCTGTTCATTTCCAGTCCATTCTAGGGCTGTGCGATTAAAAAAAATCGTCATAAAATCACGATTTGAGGGTGCACGATTTCTAAATCGCTTTACAGCATGATTTTCCGCGGCCCTGACCTCCCGTAGTATGCTATCCGATCCAATCAGAATGCATTGTTCAGAACAGAAAAGACTGGGCATATGTCTAACTCCAGGTTCACACACTGTCTGTGATGCGCCTTTTTTCCGAGCCCATGTTAACAGATCAGAGCATTCACACTGCACGTGGTAAAAGGCTAGAAATAAAAACGTGCGAAAAAAATTTATGAGCGTAGAGAAAATTGTGAGTGCACAGGACGCATATTAAGTGAGAGGAGACACGTTTTAAGTGCGCACACTCTCTCCGCACGAGAGCAGCGTGTCTCTGAGCAAGCATTTTTTTTTAGCTCAAGGTGCACACCTAAACGGTCAAGTACATGCAAAAATGTGTCAAAATGCTGCGCTTGGTGATTCTTCATGTATACATTCGTCGGTCATGTAATAAATGAATGTAAAGAGTTGAGAATGTAAATACGCGTGTAACAGTAATTTGGATCTGTCGGCTCTTAAAGTGACAGTGGGCTATATTTTATTTTACATGTAATTATTAATTTCTGCAGTAGGGTGTACAACGCTACATGAACCTTTTCATATAAACTGCAATAAATACAAAACTAAAGCCAAACTTAAACTGAAAAGAGACAGACACATTAATAGTAAATGGTATAGCGAATAAATGAAATAATCATACTGCTTGAGACAGTTTGTTCAATTTGCTATCTTTTGTATTTTTTCCTTTGCTTTTTTATTACTGACAGTTTAATTATTTTCAATAATTTTGAGGACTTTTTGTTTGTTTGAAATTCTGCTGGTCTCTGCAATGTAGATGTCATAGCAAGTCAAGTCAAGTCTGCTTAATTGTCAATTCTTCCACATGTACAGTACATACATGCAGAAAATTGAAATTGTGTTACTCTCAGACCCCCGGTGCATACATATAACACTAACAGTAGAACATTAAACACAGATAATAAAATATAAAGTACAACAATACAAATAGGTCATGTAAAAAGAAAGATAAGTAAAGCAGCACATGGTAGAGTGCAAACCAGTGAAGTAACCAGTGCAGATATAATGATTGTAGCAGCCTTATTTACAAGAAATTCATATTTGATATGTATCACTATCTTTAAATAAATCACTCATATAAAGTTTTGGTCATATAGCCCCCTCATGATCGTGTTAAATAATCGTAATAACAATATTGACCAAAATATTTGTGTCATGATTTTTGACATAATCGAGCAGCCATACTCTCAACCGATTCTCTTTAATGAATGCTTAAAACTGATCTGGGTCGAGTTTCTGTCGCCACGTCATGGTAAGTGCACTGTATAGTTTCCTGCTTTTTTGTCCTTTGCCAATCACACCTATGATAAATACAGTTAACAATCTAGCTTCTGAGTACTAAGTTATTAACCCAGCAATAGCAGGGTCAGTTAATTTTTTTGAAGTGGGCCGCGCAAACATATGTGTGTGGTTGTGTGGGCCGCGAGCTGAAAAAGGTTGGGAACCACTGGCCTAAGCCATTTTGAAACTCTCCTGTTATTTAATTAATTAATTTTTTTATAAGTGAGTGCAAATCGGAGTGATTATTAAATGCTCTGAGCGCTGAGGGGAAGTTGTTGCTGCTCACAGACTCTTGTTTATTGTTGGCGTCTGTACTGCGTTTGAGCTCCGTCACCATTTTCTTTTTATCAACTATTTTTATCTTAAAAATCAATTTTATACACCATCGTTTCCATTTATATAACATGTGAATATATCCTCTATTGTATTCTACAACAAAAACAATCAGAGCGCTTCGTTTTCACTAGTTTTATTTTGATCTCCATTCGGTGCAGCTCGAGCTTGAGGCAGTGGAGAAGAAGATTCGCTACCTGGAGGTGAGGCAGGCCCAGCTGAGAGAGCGAAGAGCCGCGCTGGAATCATCACGGGCTGACGCTCACAAGTCCCGGGTAAGTATACAGCTGTGATGAGTGAGGCGGAGCCAAGAGACGTGGAACGAGCGAGGCCGGTGGAGTGACTGGAGATGAGCGACACCTGCGACACTCACCGGTCTCGAGTCCCACGGAGGAGATGGAGGGATATAATACAGAAATGTCGACAGTGAAGGACGAGAGAGGACCAGGCCTGGGCTTTTAGTTGTGTTTGGGTTTTATTTGTGCGCATCAGTCGTCCGTGAGGGGCTGATGCACTGTTTTGTGTTTATTTTGAATTATTAAAGTTTCATTTTGATTGTCCGGCGGTTCCTGCCTCCTTCTTCCCCATGATTATGGAGTTTTTATTATTACAACAGGGTGCAGTTAACAGTCCCACCACGTCTACTCCGTATGTTTCTCTGCACAGGCCCGGTGCACCCAGGACGCGATCTTCCCAGATGTCCTTCACTCCGGCGCTGGGACACCACGGACCCTGGGTGTATGCACAGCGGAGGATGCGAGCCAGGCCCTGGGTGACGACTTCTCCCCCTCCGATCTTCGAGATCTCCACCCGGAACCACTTAGCTCTCCTCAGCGAGACGGGACGCGACGCTGTGATCATCGGAGACTCCATCGTCCGACACGTCCGTGCTACGTTAGCCAAAGGTAAAGTGCACACTCATTGTTTCCCTGGTGCTCGTGTTCTCGATGTTTCTGCGCAGATACCCGCGATCCTGAAGTTCGACAAGAGCCCCAGAGCGGTCGTTCTTCATGCCGGGGTTAACGACACCATGCTGCAGCAGACGGAGACGCTGAAGAGGGACTTCAGCACGTCGCCCACGGCAACAATCATCGTGTCAGGACCACTGCCCACGTATCGACGAGGACACGAAAGGTTCAGTAGACTTTTTGCTTTAAATGAATCATTGTTGTCATGGTGTAAAGAACAGAATCTGCTTTTTGTTAATAACTGGAGTCTTTTCTGGAAGCGTCCTAGGCTTTTTCGCGCTGATGGCCTGCACCCCAGCAGAGTCGGACCAGAGCAGCTCTCTGACAACATCTCCAGGACACTTCGCTCCATGACTAGTAAGACAATTCTCAAATAACCATTATGGTGACTTTTGTTCCACCCGCTTAAATGATAAAAGTACTTGCACTGTAAAATCTATTAAGACTGTGTCTGTTCCCCAAATAGTGAGGTCAAAATATAAATATAATGTAGGATCTAGAAAAAATCTTATCGTGATTAAACCAGAAACATGTAAAGTAAATGAACAAAAACAATCTTTAAAGTTTGGGCTCACAAATATTAGATCACTCACACCCAAAGCAGTTATTGTAAATGAAATGATCACAGATAATAGTTTTGATGTACTCTGCTTGACTGAAACCTGGCTAAAACCAAATGATTATTTTGGTCTAAATGAGTCTACTCCACCAAACTACTGCAATAAGCATGAGCCCCGTCAGACTGGTCGTGGCGGGGGTGTTGCAACAATATATAGTGATATTCTCAATGTTACACAGAAAACAGGATACAGGTTTAACTCATTTGAAATACTTCTGCTTAATGTTACACTGTCAGACATGCAAAAGAAATCTAATGTATCTGTGTGTATAGAACACAAGGGCCGTATACAGAATTCCTAACATTTGCAGATTTCCTCTCAGACCTTCTAGTTACAGTTGATAAGGCGCTAATCATGGGACATTTTAATATTCAATTTGATAATACAAATGATGCATTAGGACTTGTGTTTACTGCCCTGATAAACTCTTTTGGAGTCGAGCAAAATGTCACCGGGCCCACTCATCCTTTTAATCATACACTAGATTTAATTATATCTCATGGAATCGATCCTACTGCTATAGATATCGTACCTCAAAGTGATGATGTTACAGACCATTTCCTTGTATCGTGCATGCTGCGTATAACTGATATTAACTATATGTCTCAGCGTTACTGTCTTGAACGCAAATGGAGAAATAACTAACTTGGAAGTTTTTAGAATTGCATGGAAAAACAGTATGTCCAGCTATAGACAGGCTCTAAAAACTGCTAGGGCAGAGCATATACACAAACTCATAGAAAATAACCAAAACAATTGTTGGTTTTTATTTAGCACAGTGGCTAAATTAACATATTAACTCGTTGTTACACTGTAAAAAATCCAACTTACATTTTGTTTTGCAAACTCAAGTTTTTAAAGTTAATTCAACAATTTAACATTAAAAAAGTTGAGATAACACAGAAATGTTGAATAGGAATTTAGATCAATTTGTTACACCAAATTAATATTTCAAGTTAGAACAACTAACAAATTTAAGTTGGTTAACAGTATTGCCAACAAAGGCTGATGAGCATGCGCAGTTCCAATGCTTTTTTAAACAACGCCATTTTATTTTCTCCTGTTTCATTTTCGAGTCACCTTAAGCGGCCTCTGTTTATTCCCTCATTGTGATCGCTCTGGTAAGTGTAGCTATGTTTATCAATTCACGATATGATTTAAATTAAGTTTATTCACAATAAAATAATATCCCAGGCCTGGTCCTCTCTCGTCCTTCACGGTTGTCGCTCCAGTTTTATATCCTTCCATCTCCTACGTGGGACTCGATACTGGCGGTGGGGCGCAGGTGCAGCTCATCTTCAATCACTACACCTGGCTTCACTCCTCGTTCCCACGCCTCTCGGCCCCGCCCCACTCGCCACAGTCACGTTATCGTTGTCAAAGAAAACAATAATGGAGTGCAAGTTTATGAAGCCTGGGGACAATGTCTGAGACTCCTAGCAATAGATAAAGGACTTAAAAATAAATGCCGCTTTTTGGCAGTTAGTGCAAGAAACTGAGAGAGCCCGGGGCTTGTTTCTGCATAATTTGCTCGAGGAAGCTACTATATGCCAGCAGCGGTAAGAAAGTGCTTGATCATTATGATTTGTGTCGCGTTCCAGGCAACCTATAACCTGTGTTTTTCCAACCTTAAACCCGTGAAAGTGCACTGGAACGGCAGTCAAACCCGTGACTTCCCACCCGTGAACTCGTACTAGATCGATGTACTCCGAGTTCTGCAGCACGCGAAACAATAGTGACGGCGCCTACGGATAATACTGCCTACGGATGCAGTGTTTATGCAAGTGGTACACGTTGAAAAATAGATTTTAGGACAATGTAACATTGCAATTAAATTAATAATCTAGCTAAATTTCCTTGCGCTCAAAAAGTTTGGCGTGACTTGCCTGGAACGGTACAAAGTCGTGGTTTGAAATAGTGATTGCGAGCTCAAAAACCTGCCTGGAACGCAGCACCAGACTCCGGTCATAGAGCCGTTGCCCGTGCACTCAAACTTACCACGACGTTGCCAGGAGTAGAGACCTGCGCAGTTTTTCATTTTAATACATTGCATATTCTGCCTGCTATTCTTATTTTTTCACTTGCTCCCCTGTTGAATATAAATTTAAAAAAGAAACAGAAAATAAACAAATGTTTCGTTTTATTTGCGTTTAATTAAAAGTATGAACATGAACAAGGAACTTAGAACATATAAATACAGTAAAAAAGTATTAATGTAAATAAAATATATATACCATATAATTAGGATAGCCTAATAAATTATATAATAATAATAATAATAATAATAATAAACCTGGATTTATTTCAGGTTCAAAGGAAAAGTAGCTTATTGGGCCTGAGCAATTCATTCAAACATTTAACAAAAAATATCCTTATTCCTCAAGAACAAAATAGACCAATTTTAAATATTAAAGCTAAATAAATAAATAAAAATAAACTGAATTGACTAAAAAAACTGTACGACTACTTAATGTGCCCAGACAGGAATATCATGTCGTTCACTGTTGAGAGCTTCAGTTTAATCAGAGACAGTTTGGTTTAATCCGTCTCTGCTCCAGTATGCAACCTCAAATACTAAAAGCCCTGCGCTAGCTGGAATGCAAAGTACATGGCGTGTTTGCTTAATCTTGGAAATTCGTCTTTTCCACAACTGGAGGACATCATCCAGTATGTGTGCTTCTAATCCATCCAATTTGACATTTAAATATATCGCTATTTCGGAATCTAATTACACGTCGCTGTCTATGGTATCATCCGCATCCTCCCATTCCGCAAAGTCTATTTTATGTTATTATAAATAAAGGTCTATTTGTTTCTAGTTATTTTATTTTGTTAGATATTTACACTTTGCAGGTCTCTAGCCGGGAGCAACTATTAGCTGACACACCGTTGTCTATGACTGACCATGTCTGCGATTAAAAAATATGTGTGTGCACATTTATAGCAGAACATGATTTGTCATTCAGAATTTCGCAGCCACTGGTCACCCTGTGTAGAAAACTGGCAGAAGACAAAAAAAGCGTTAACTAACTAGCCTGTTGGTTTCAAATCAACATGCGAGCTACATCCTAGAAAAAAAGTGATAATAGCCTTGATTTCACTTGTAATCTTCAGTTTAGCAGTTCAGTTCTTTAGCACTTTGAGCACTTAATTATTTAAGCACTTTAAGCACTTGTTATTGTTTAGAAGAAAACATTTTATTTGACATAGTACTTTTAAATAAATGGTGCCAAACATAATCATTGAAGAGATTCATGTCTATCTCAGTCTGTTAACCATTTATTAAAGCACTTTAAGCTCTTGTTACTGTATTTTTGTTATTATCGTCAATATTTGAATTAAGTCTGTCTGTGGAGTTTCCAAACACCCCCCCGTCCCCCCAAAAAAAATTCAGGCTGAGGATTTATTTCCACTTTAACCCCTGCTAGCTATTACTCCAAACATATAAGGAGCCTTTTTTTTTTTAAATCATGAAACTTAAAAGTGCCCTTTTAGCCAGTGTGGTTTTTAAAACCCATCTGATTTCATCATCCAGTGGTCACAGAAGTCAAAAACTTTGCAGCTTTTCCATAACAGACTTTAAAGCAAATAGGGCTGGGTATCGATTCAGATGTTCAAGATCGATTCGATTTCGATTCACAAGCTCTCAAATTGATTTGATTTCGATTCTCGATTCGATTTCGATTTTCGTTTCGATTTTCTATTAAGAGCTGTAATCGGGCCTTAAAAGTTAAGCCCAACATGTCCCGAGCCCGACACATACATTTTGATTGACAGCTTTTTAAAACATGTGCAATTGTGCTTTTGAAGACTACTGACCACGCGCACCTGTCCGCGCGGTCGTCTGCTCAGAGCCTCGGTACACACTCTCCGATGGCGATGTTTACATCATGCCTGCATAACGGTCCATAGCGGAACTCTTCAAGTGAGTTGCAAAAGTTTTGTGTGTGTGTTCAGCAAATGGTAACCGCATTTAAATTCATGACGGGGCGCGGGTTTAGAACCACTGCTTTAAGCACTGAATGAATAAATAATAGGTTTGTTGGTAACATCGCACAAGGCACATAAGAGGGTGACATCTAGTGGAGAAGATTTGTAATTAGATTAACGCTAATCTTACGTTCAATGTCTGCGGAAATAAATATGGAAAAAAAATCGATTCACGGCCTTTGACAATCGATTTTGAATCGACCACATTTTAAGAAACGATTAATCGAAAAGCAAATATCATTATTCAAAATGCAGAACCGAAAGACAGTGAGCCACAAACTCTTTGTTGCTATGCACACACTTTTATCACCATTGCAGTTAATTTTATATTGCTTGTGATAGATATGAAGGAAAGATATGAAAGCCAATACATTTTTGACTGGACCCGTTGTTATTGTTGCACATTATTTTGGACTTGAATTTTGTGATTTTTTTTTTTTTTTTTTTATGCTTTCCCAATTTAATTAACTGTGTAGAAATTTTTAATTTTGCAACACAAATGTGACAAATAAGCTCTTAACTTGAAAAAAACTTTCTATTGTAATTAATTTATTTTATTGCGAATTAAATTACTTGATTTGGTTTGTGATTTAAACTTGCTGTTCTACAAAAAAAAAAAAAATCATATTGATGAATTTGTGATTCTGTCTATTTAAAGATTTTTTTGAGGACCAATGTTGTACTGAGTAGCATTTAATAAATGAATTCACTCATATTGGATTGACAGTTTTGTGCCTAACTTTAAAGTGCTTGAGTAAAACCTAAAGTTCTGAAGCTGCACTGTAAAAAACAAAAAAACAAAAAAGTTGAGAGCTCAAAAACCTTCAGAAGGTGGTTGCCTTAAACTTAAGTTTTGTCAATTTTTTTTTTTTAAAGCAACTTCAACTATCAGGTTTGGTAAACTTATGGAGCTTTTATCACTTAAAAATATATTTCTAGTCAACTAAACAAAATTGGAAGTTTAACTAAAAGTTCGCTCAACTTAATATATTATGTTGATTAAACATGCACAAAATTTGTACAACTAATTGACCTTTAAGTTGAGTAAACTCAAAAATCTGCTGAAGGTGGTTGCCTTAGCCATAAATTGAGCCAACTTAAAATTTTAAGGCAAACAGCTTCAGCAGAATTTAGAGTTTACTCAATATAACCCTCTGGGTATTTTTGGGGCCTGGAGAAGTTTTGTCATGCCCTGACATTTGTGCTTTTTTCAGTTTCTTATAAATACCTAAATGGCTAAAATCTAATCTCACTGTAATCAGCACATACTGGCAGTGGTGGACAGTAACGGAGTAGCTTTATTTTTCAAGTATCTGTACTTTACTGGAGTAGTTTTATTTTGAGTAACTTTTACTTTTACTTCACTACATTCCAAAGCATAAGATCGTACTTTTAACTTCACTACATTTCATAAAACATATCATTACTCCCTATAATATATCACGTGCTCTGACACGCAGAAGCGGTGTCTGATTCATCAAGAACAAACTGAGTCTTTTCAAAATAAACTTTTAAATCGGATCGCAAATCGCATCAAACGATTAATTTACGAATTAGAATGATCCGATTGCAGCTGTTCTGGAGTCGACTACTCACTGATTCAAATGAACCGTTTAGTGCGAGTCTCCAGAAGTATGAACCGGGAGATCTTGTGAGCGCGCGTGCGTCTGATGTTGCTAAAAGTAAGTTATTAATGTCGAAATTTAGGATTAATTATGCTAATTAAATTAAGTAGCCTATATAAAGTTGCAAACATCTATCTTTCAGTACTTTTTTACTTAAGTAAAATTGAGTACTTTTGTACTAGCCTAGAATTTTTCTTTCTAAATTCTGTGAAAATCTTGTTTACTCACTTACAGAAAACAATATATTGATTTCAATTTTCTAAGACACTTCTTGTTGGTAAAAGTCATATGCGAGTAGCCATCAACCATTAATAAATCTTATTGTGATTTACACCTGAGAAGACAAAGGCCTGCATAATGAGCTGCATAATGAGCCTTTCAGTCAGCTGTGCCACTGATAAGGAGGAGTTACAAAAAAGAATGTGATAAATAAATGTGTTTAATTTTATGTTTGTACTTTATTAAGAATATATTTAATTATCCCACAACATAATTTAATATCCACTTGGGGAAGCAGTTAAACAGTTTTTTAGGAACAATCAAAGCTGACTTTCAAACTAAATTTTTTTGGCATCATTACTTCAGTCACACAATCCTTCAGAAATCCTTTTAACAATCTTAAAAATCTTTTCTACAAAAAAAAAAATTATTATTATTATTATTATCATTATTATTAATGTTGAAAAGAGCTGAGAATATTTTTCAGTTTTTTAGGGGAATAAATTGAAAGAACAGCATTGTTTTTACATTTGTTACATTTATATTATTTACATCAAGCTTTTGAATGGTAAAGTATTGTATATTTGTCAGACACAGACGAGGACACAGAGGATTCAGTGATATAATGTTTAATGTGAATCAGAGGTTTCAGACACAGGTGAATCTTGACACGTAGATGACACAGAGAATAACACAACTTTCCTTCAGGTGAATGGTGATACAGGTGGCGACTCAGACGAAGACGATGGGAACAAGAATACAGATGAGGATGAAGAGGGTTCAGGAGATCAGGTAGGTTATACGAATGGCGTTCAGGTAAGTGAGGAGATCGGTGCTAGACCAGACACTGGGTGATGGTGACTGATGGCTTTATATGTGGCACTGGTGATGATGCACAGGTGTTTAGAATTCTGGTGATTGGGGACGAGTGAGAGAGTCGAGGATAGCTCTGAGTGTATTCGGCCCAGGGTAGATACTGGCTCCAACAGTCCTGGTTACGGTGGCAGTATATCCTCAGGAACCTCCCAAGCTCCTGAATCTTACGCTCCGTCTGGCCGTTGGTCTGTGGATGGTATCCTGAAGAGAGGCTGACGGACACCCCTAGAAGACGGAAGAAAGCAGACCAGACTCTGGAGATGAATTGGGGACCTCTGTCGGAGACGATGTCCTCTGGAATGCCAAAGTGGCGGAATACATTGTGGAATAGTGCCTCTGCTGCTTCAAACGCAGTGGGAAGTCCTTTGAGAGGGATGAGTTTACATGACTTCGAAAACCTGTCGACCACTACCAGCACACAGGTGTAACCTTGAGAAAGAGGGAGGTCAGTCATGAAATCAATACCAATATGGGTCCATGGACGTTCAGGAATGGGCAGAGGCACCAGTTTACCCTCCGGGAGTCTTCTAGGGGTGTCTACTATGGCGCAGACGGAGCATCCCTTGAGGTAGCGGACAGTATCCAGAGCCATCGATGGCCACCAGTAACGCTGTTGAAGGAGCGAGAGGGTCCACCTCCTGCCTGGATGTCCAGATCCCGGAGAGGTGTGAGCTAAGTCCAGGAGGGTAATCCGGTGTTGAGGAGGGACGAAGAGTTTCCCTTCTGGACCTCCCGGCGGAGCAGGGTGTTGCAGGTTTTCTTGTTCAATCAGATGATCAATATTCCATTGGATAGGACTTACAATCATGGCTGGAGGGAGGATTGGTTCCGGAGATTCGGGTTCAGGATCTGCTTGATGAAGACGGGAGAGGGCATCGGCTCTATTGTTCTGGGAGCCAGGGCGATAAGTGACCTTAAAGTTGAATCTCGTGAAGAACAAGGCCAATCTGGCTTGGCGATGATTCAGTCTCTTAGCTTCACGGAGGTATTCCAGGTTCCGGTGGTCTGTTACTACCTCGAAAGGGAACTGGGCTCCCTCCAGCCAATGACGCCATTCTTCCAGAGCCAGCTTGATGACCAGTAGTTCACTGTTACCAATGTCATAATTCTGCTCCGCCGGGGATAGCTTCTTTGAGAAGAAGGCGCATGGATGGAGTCTTGGAGGATCCCCCTGCCGCTGGGATAGGACTGCTCCGACCCCGGTTGATGAAGCGTCCACTTCCACGATGAACTGTTGGTTGGGATCAGGGTGGACTAGGATCGGAGCAGTCTTGAAGGCCTGCTTGAGTAGGTGGAAAGCTTCAGTGGCCTCGGGGTTCCAGGACAGAGACTTGGGCCGGTTCCAGAGGAGAGAAGTTAGAGGAGAGCTGAGTAAACTGTAATCTTTGATGAATCTTCTATAGAAGTTGGCAAAGCCCAGGAAGCGTTGGAGTTCTTTAATGGAACCAGGTTGAGGCCAGTGTGTGATGGCGTCCACCTTCCCCTGGTCCATCTTCACGTCTCGTGGGTCGATGATGTATCCCAGGAACTGGACTGAGGGCGTGTGGAACTCACACTTTTCAGATTTGAGGTATAGGTGGTGTTCCCGGAGTTTTTGGAGTATGAGTATGACATGTTGGATGTGTTCCTGCTTGGATGTGGAGTAAATGAGGATGTCATCAATGTAGACAATTACGAACTGGTTAAGGTATTCTCTGAAGACTTCATTCATATAGTTTTGGAAGACGGATGGACTGTTGGATAACCCATACGGCATGACCCTGTATTCATAGTGCCCGGAAGGAGTGATGAAAGCAGTCTTCCATTCGTCCCCCTTCCGGATGCGGATCAGGTTGTAGGCGCTCCTCAAGTCCAGTTTAGTGAAGATTTTGGCTCCGCGTAGTTGTTCTAACGCCGCTGGGACCAGGGGAAGAGGATAACTGAATTTGACGGTCTGAGAGTTGAGATGGCGATAGTCGATACACGGCCTCAAGCCTCCGTCCTTCTTGGCCACGAAGAAAAAGCTGGAAGCGGCAGGGGAAGTAGATGGTCGGATGAACTCCTGAGTGAGGGCTTCCTGTATGTACTCCTCCATGGCCTTCTGCTCCGGGATGGACAGTGGATAGACTCGTCCTTTTGGAAGGGTTGCTCCAGGCAGGAGGTCAATGGCGCAGTCCCATGGCCTATGAGGTGGAAGTTTCGTTGCCAACCACTTACTGAACACATCCTGGAACGCCCGATATTCAGGAGGGATGATATGATCCACCTTAGTGTCGGGGCTTTCCACTGATGTGGACTGGACCGGTAGGGATGACTTCTTTATGGAAGGAACGACCATGGGAATTTTAACTGGGGGAGTGATGCAGGTATGATGACAGGACTTTCCCCATTTCAGGATCTCACTGGTGGGCCAATGGATGTGAGGTTGGTGTTGGTTAAGCCAGGGGCGTCCCAGGATGATGTCTGCGGTGGATTCCTCCAGCACCATAAGCGTGATGTCTTCCTCGTGCAGGAGTCCCACACGGAGGATGATTGTGGGGGAGAAATAGTGGACACGACCCTTGCCCAGCGGCTTTCCCTGTATCGTTGTTACTTTGAGTTTGACGGGGCTTCGATGAGGCTTGGCACTTAGACAAGTTAATGTTTGCCGGTTGATGAAGTTCCCCGCCGAACTGGAGTCGATGAGGGCTTGTACTGAAACAGAAGAATGGAGATGTCTTAGAGTAATCCAGGTTTTAGTCAGAGGAGCAGTTAGAGGAGGTATATGGATGGTACTCACCGCTGGGCGTGGGGGCCGAACTGGACAGGATGGTAAGAGGTGTCCATCTCCCCCACAATAGAAACACAGCCCGGTGTTAATCCTCCGCTGACGTTCCGATGTGGACAGATGGTTAGAATCCACTTGCATGGGCTCAGGTGCTGGAGGAGCGACAGATGGTATAGCGGGCAGAGGATGTACAGCGGGAGTGAGCAGATGACAGGCAGTGAGTCTCTGGGCAACTCTAATGGATTTCTGGATGAGACACTCAAGTCCCAGTGAGTCTTCGTACACCACAATCAAACCTTGTATTTTGTCACACAATCCGTGGCGATATGCTGTAATTAAGGCAGTTTCATTCCAGCCGCTTATGTAACTAGTGTACGGAAGCGTATGGCATAATCACTCACGGATTCATCTTTCTGTTGGCGAATTGTAAATAATTGATCATGGACAGACAATGCAGAAGTTTGTTGACCAAAGACGGATTTTAACTGAGAACAGAAGTTAGTGACTGATCCAAGGACAGATGAGTTCGAATCCCAGAGAGATTGAGCCCAGTGGAGAGCTTTACCTGAGAGCAGGTTGATGATGAATGCGACTCGACTGCGTTCAGTGGTGAATAAATGAGCGTTGGATTCCATGTAGAGGGAACACTGTAGCAGGAACCCGCTGCAATCCTCCACCGTGCCGCTGTATGTCGCTGGTTTGGCCATGGGACTCGCAGGGGCAACTGAAGAAGTGACCGGAGTTGTAGCGGTGTTTGAACTGTTGACAGCCGGTGAGGCTTTGAGGCCAGTGCACAAAGTTTTGTTGTTATGTCTGTATCCATAAAAAAGTAAACCTTTTACAGATTCTATTGATGTATTGCTCTTATCTGTACGATTAAAACTGAAAGTGTAATTTAAGTTCTTTTCGGGATTATCAGGAGAAAATTACTCATAACGCATATCCGCGCTAATCGACTCCAGAGGGTTAAAGGTAAATTAGTTGTACAAACTTTTGTGCATGTTCAATCAACATAATATATTAAGTTAAGTGAACTTTTTGTTAAACTTTCAATTTTGTGTTTAGTTGACTTAGTCATAAATTGTGCGAGCTTAAAATTTTAAGTCAACTAATCACAAAATTGAAAGTTTAACTAAAAGTTCACTTAACTTAATTTATTAGGTTGATTGCACTGTTATGCTGATGATACTCAGCTATATATCTCAACGAGACCAGATGAAACTTCTAAATCATCTAAGCTAACAGAGTGTGTTAAAAATGTAAAAGATTGGATGACAAATAATTTTCTCCAATTAAATTCGGATAAGACAGAGATATTAATTACTGGACCAAAAAACACTACACAGAATCTTGTAGATTACAATCTGCAACTAGACGGATGTACTGTTACTTCCTCTACAGCAGTGGTTTTCAACCTGCGGTCCGCGGCCCCCTAGTGGTATTGCAGGTGGGCCGCCAATTATTTTCTGTTCATTTCCAGTCCATTCTAGGGCTGTGCGATTAAAAGAAAACGTCCTAAAATCACGATTTGAGCGTGCGCATATGCCTAACTCCAGGTTCGCACACTGTCTGTGATGCGCCTTTTTTCTGAGCCAATGTTGACGGATCAGAGCTAGAGTAAAGGTAGGTAGGTAAAAGGTAAGAAATAAAAACGTGCGAAAATTCATGTCTAACACATGAGCACAGAGTGAATTTGTTAGTGAACAGAATGCAGTTTAAGTGAGAGGAGACACGTTTTAAGTGTGCACACTCTCTCCTTGCAAAGCAGCGTGTATCTGAGCAAGCACGACCGGTTTTGTGACAGAGCAAAGGAAATCTGCTGCGAACAGAGAGATTCGCACTCGTGCATTATTTTAATGTGCTTTCGCGTTACATTTATGCGCTCTCACTGCTGACCGCATACACATACTGTATACACACTGCAAACACCTGAGGCACCGCTACAATTAATGAGCTCTATGAACAATGCATGGCAAAAAAGAAAAAAAAGTCCCTGTATACAGGATTTTTTTTTATTTATTTTTTTTGCCACAAGTCTATACATTTTTTTACATCTAAAAAAATATGATCAATGGTGAACACATTTAGAAATTACTAACTGCAAGTGTTTTGTCAGATTTAGTGTTAAGTTCGTGTTCGTGAGGTGCAGAGATGTAAGTTACAGAAGAGTGAAAGTTTCTCATGCCGCTTCGATTTCCAGAAAAAAAGGTGATTACGTGTAAAATAATTGTGGAATGTGCATACATTTTATGTTATAACGTTATATGCTTTTAGCTTCTTTCATTTTTGTTCGTTGACATCCTCTCGCCTCTGTTCCTGCCGAGGCCTTGGTTTAACGTTACTGGAGTCTGGCGCTGAAGACTGAAGCTGCTCACTTACACTTGGTAGGTTTTCTACTAAAATGAGAGAATACATCAAATGGTAAATGTATCAGTTTTTCAAAACATTGAGTGTGGCATTTCGCTGTTTCCATGCTTTGAAACGGTAATAGTGGGACTGTTAAAAATTTGGTGCTAACAACTGTTGTTGTTGTTTTGTTTTTTGTTTTTTTTACTCATAACACCGTGTTAAAGTGTCTGTCTCGCCGCTGCAGTTGTGCAGTCTTACTGCAGACAGAGCTGCTATAACGCAGAACATTTACCAGTCATTTGATTGACGTTATCTAAAACAAAACTCTAAAATTAGAGCACGTTTAAAATGTCTATTCGCCATTGGCTTAAGTGTGAACTGTAATCTGTACGTTGCTTGTTCTCAGAGCTGAATATCATGCGTCATGTCGTCATATCTGCGTCAAGACACAAACGCGCTAACGTCAAGTTTTTCTTAATGACAGTTACGTTTATGCAAGTATCGTGAAAGTGAGTTAAAGGTACGTGAAAGTGAGTTAAATGTAGGTTAAACTGTAAATCTGTCAGTCTTTCAGTTTCCTTCAGTGTCCACTGGCAGAGCGCGCATGCACTTTATCAATTCATATGGCATGCTATTTTGGGTTAAATAATGTCCTAAATGTTTCCAGATTTACAAAGTTAAGTTTTCATGGCGAAATATTATGGAGCCAAAAGAGTATCAATAAAGATAAATGCACACACTACATTCACATATGCACACATAGGATTCATACATGCACACATATAATTCATAAATACACACACAGGATACACAAATGCACAGACAAAATGTAAAAAGCACAGAAGATTCACAAATGCTTACAAAATTCAGAAATGCACACACAATTCAGAAATGCAAACAACATTTACAAATGCACTCAAGATTCACAAATGCACAGGACAAGATTCAGAAATGTATTTCTGATGCACACACACATATATCTTGATTTACAAACTGCTTGCGGTCTGTGAACTTCACTGCATTTGTGTGTGAATTTTGAGACTCCTCTGACTTGGCTTGACACACAAATGCCTTTTTTTAAACAGGGAATGATCTGCAACCAATCAGATATCTCCCTTGTTTGAGCCAATCACAAGAATGCACCCCACGTGGGGGATTGTTTACTTGTAAGCCAATCAGCGAACGACTCACTTTCCTCAGCGAACGACTCACTTTCCTCAATCAGCGAACGACTCACTTTCCTCAGCGAACGATTCACTTCCTCACGCAGCGAACGACTCGCTTTCCTTAGCGAACGACTCACTTACCTCACGCAGCCGGCGACTCACTTTGCACAGCCGGACACCCACTTTGCGCAGCAGGAGACTCATTTATGCGGGCAGAGAGTCACTTTCCTCACGCAGCGAACGACTCCCTTTTCTCACGAGTCACACAGCGAGCGACTCACTTTCCTCAGCGAACGATTCACTTTCCTCACCCAGTGAAGTTGAGCGAACGATTCCCTTTCCTCACGCAGCGGCGACTCACTTTGCGCAGCCGGAGAGTCACTTTCCTCTCTCAGCGGACCACTGACTCTCTCTTCATGTAGGGACCGAATATTATAATTAAAGTGACTTCTATATTGCATCCAAAAGAATATTTAGATATACTTAAAATATTCAAAAAGGTGTGATTTTGTTTTTACTTTCATTAAAATATTTCAATAAAATGAAATAATTGCCTATTGCAAATTTATGAATCCATGGTTAACTTTTTTCTGCAGTCACAGTCTGGGCTATATGTATTGAGACATTTTTAAATTTATATTTTGTAAAAAATAATAAAAAATAAACCTAAATTGTAATCTAAACATCTGTATTTCCATACAATTTCATAAATAGGCTGTGTGAACGCGTTCATGTGATTGGCTTATAAGTAAACAACCACATGGAGTGCGTTCTTGTGATTGGCTAAAAGAAGGGAGACATCTGATTGGTTGCAGATCATTCCATGCATTTGTGTGTCAAGCCAAGTCTCAAAATTCACACACAAATGCAGTGAAGTTCACAGACCGCAAGCAGTTTGTAAATCAAGATATATGTGTGTGTGCATCAGAAATACATTTCTGAATCTTGTTCTGTGCATTTGTGAATCTTGAGTGCATTTGTAAATGTTGTTTGTATTTCTGAATTATGTGTGTATTTCTGAATTTTGTGTGCATTTCTGAATTTTGTATGCATTTGTGAATCTTCTGTGCTTTTTAAATTTTGTGTGTGCATTTGTACATTTTGTGCACATTTGTGTATCCTGTGTGTGTATTTATGAATCATGTGTGTGCATGTATGAATCCTGTGTGTGCATATGTGAATGTAGTGTGTGCATTTATCTTTATTGAGACTCTTTTGGCTCCATAAAAAATGTTTGAATATATCTATAGTTTATTTTCGTTATAAATAATAAATTAATAGTAAGATAAATTAACACTTGTTAATAAATGTGCAATATCCTTATATTTATTTGTTACCCCTCCATCTTAGTAATGTTATATCCCTGCATCTTACTCAATCCTATTCCATTATCATTTATAGCACAATTGTTTATACACTTGTGTATTTGCCTAATTTTTTTTGTCTGTGTTGTTATCTCTGTACTGGAAGCTTATGTCACTAAATCAGATTCCTTTTATGCGCAAGCATACTTGACAATAAAGCGCTCTCTGATTCTGATTAATTTATTCTAATGTAGTACACTGTTAATTTTAAGATGCCATATTACTCACTGAAATTATACAAATGTATTTAATAATCAGATTTAAAAAATAATTAAATTGTTTTAGGCCTCCATGTGAATATTGCATAATGTTTCATTTAATTGACCCTAGAATGAAGGATTTAAAATATATGAATATATATGTTTACTATTTGACACCCATTTTATAGACAGTTCTCAGCATACTCATAATTAGGGAAAATCGCGATTATTATACCAAATTAATTTAAGTGTGTTTTTGTGTGTGTGTGTGCTTTCTGTCCTATTTCAGTAGAATTGTCCCAGACTTCTGCAGTGTCAAGTGAAGGAAGCTCCTGTGAGTCTGATGACTCTGAGTGTGATTGATGGAAGCCCTTCAAGAAAGGAGCAGGATGCTGAAGATGACGCAAGAAGTATGAGTTTGTCTCATTTATATGTTATTCTCTGTGCAGTACAAATTTAAAACGCACAAATGAATATGAAAAATTAAAGTTTAACTGGGCAGGCACACAATATTAGCGAATGTTCACACCTGGCATTTACTAATTATTAATTTAAGATCTCAAACTGCAAAAAAGATAAATAGTAAATTGACCCAAAAATGATATATTGTCATAATTTCTCACTCTGTCATTCTAAACCTGCAAGACGTGCATTCATTTTCAAAACACAAATAAAGATATTTTGAATGAGATAGTTTCCTTCCATCGACAGTCTACACAACTAACACTTTAATACTTCAAGAAGTTCATAAAGAGATCATAAAACTAATCCAAATGAATCAAGCGGTTTAGACCAAATTTTCTGAAGAGACTTGATCACTTTACAATGAACAGAATTATTTTTTTTCACATTTAAACATTGATCAGGGAACATTAACAGAACATTTGGACTAAACCACAATACATATGGATTACTTCTCTTTATGGATTAGTTCTCTTTATGAAGTTTATGAAGTATTAAAGTGGTAGTTGAGTGGACGTCATTCAAGGGACAGAAAACTTATATTCTATTAAAATATCTCCAGTTGTGTTTCAGAGATAACAAAAGTCTTGTCTGAGTAAACTGATGAAATGTAAATTTTTTAACGAACCCTGTAATAAAAGTATATGGCCATATGTGTCACCCAAGATGTGTGCTAATGCCAGGTTGTGAACAGAGCCATAGTGTGTCTACACAATCAACTTAGCAGAATGGTTCCTGAGATAGATGTTGTCATTAATTGTTTTTTTTTAATTCATTAATTCATTCATTGATTCCACCATCATCATCGACTGTAAGATGGCGGTGCGTCCACACGCAGCGGCTTCTCTCTGTCCCGACAGAACGGTGTTTTCGTGTTTTTTGTCTTGTGAGTCGCAGTGTTTTTGCACGTTGTCGTCGCGTCTAACTGTCTGTAAGCGCAAATACAGTCGCGAGTTTCTGCTCGATGTCGGCAGAACCGCATTTTTACAGTTAAACTCCGCGCAAGCGGAACAGCTGCGGGATCTCGATCTGCTACGGAGGCCTTCACCATCATCGACCCCCACTACTGCATCTCGCCCGCAGCGGAGGCGCCACAAGCGGCGTGAGAGGAAGCAGAAGAGGGGGAAGCGCGGAGGTATCCGGGCTAGGCTAACGGCTAACCCACACAAGCCATCTGTCCCCACCATCGTACTGGCTAACGTACGCTCGTTGGACAATAAACTGGACTACATTCGTTTACTACGCTCAACTCAGAGGACTGTAAGAGACTGTTGTGTTTTTATGTTCACGGAAACATGGCTCAGCAACAGCGTTCCAGATGGCGCTATTCAGCTCGACCAGCTGACGTGCTATCAAGCGGACAGAGCTCTTGTCGTCGCGGGAGGAAAAACCCGCGGCGGCGGGCTTTGTGTTTACATCAATGACGCGTGGTGCCGCGATACTGTTGTGATCCGCAAACACTGCTAAACCCTGGTGGAGTTTATGATTATTAAGTGCCGGCCGTTCTATCTGCCGAGGGAATATTCTGCTATACTGCTCATTTCAGTGTACATTCCCCCATTCAACATCACCAGCAACAGGAACGACGCACTTAATGAACTGTACCAACACATCAGTGAGCAGCAGACAGCACACCCGGATTGTCGGAAAGTCTTTTATTTCCTGTCATTTTATTTTGAAACTATAATGATGTCATATCCTTTCCGAGCGCATCACATCCTCATTCCCGACTCCGCATTCTGTGGGATGGTGGCTCGCGTGTGCGTAACCTAATCGAAAGTAAGTTTCATCTTGCACTAAGATGCAAGTATTGCCATCTGACTTGTTTAGATGTTGTATACTTTCACCTGTTTTCATGTTAAGTATATTATATGTATGGTTTGATACTTTCGTGTGTATTTCTTTAGTCAATAGGTATCACGTGAACATGTCATAAGCCTTGTTAGACTGGAGATTATTTCCTTTACATTATCTCAGCCTTAAGCTGTATTCTCGAGTGCTATATTTCAGTTCTTATGCCCTGTAGTCCCACTGCTAAATCGTGTTTAGCCTCTGTGTCGCTGTCAGACGCACCTAGAGTGAAATTCAGCGCTCCCTGGCCATGCGCCCCTCAGGTGCTGAGCGCATGGGGTGCAGTTGCGCCCCCTTCCACTAGAGGGAAGCGAAGACCACCAAATCCATTTAGTATTCCTACGTTGCCTCATTAACCTTTCGTATGCCTGTATATTAGTTGTTTATGACTCTTTTCAGGTTATTTGACCAAATTATTATATTTCAGAATTCTGATTCCATGTTTATTATTGCATTGGATATTACTGTATACCTTTGTACATGTTTTTTATACTTTTGTACATTGTGATTATTATTTTATTCTTTGTTTCCTTTATAGACCACACACACAGACACCCACACATATGCCTATTTGTACACCAATGATTGTACCCAAACTACAATATTAAAGTTTGCTGGAACAATTTCTCCGTGCCCTTCTCTCTGACCGGAGCCCTGTCAAAGGAAACTGCCAGACCAGTATTATCCCATTCAGAGTGTCCCACTCTATCACATGGTCCTTCGAGCCGGATCTGACAGCTTTCTGGAGACAATATGGAGCCAGGACAACCATCTGCAGATCCAGCAGTGCGTTCTCGACCCCAGCGGGAGATACAGTTACCAGCATCCCTTGCAAACTTTGAAGTTGGGTACACACCGAGAGTCACAGTACTCCCTTCCACCGAAGCTGAGGAACTCGGAGCAGCAGCCCCAGCTCAAGACATCCCAATCCCTGATCCACTTTCATTGCCATCTGTGAGAGCAGAGTCATGTCGATCCTGGGTATCTTCTCGTCGTAGCAGACCAAGATCTCGAGCCAGTGCTGCCTCATCAACTAAGAGGTCCATTGCAGACGGGCTATCCGAGCTACAAAGTGCCATGTTGGAGGAACAGGTCAAGCGGATGGAATTAGCAGAAGTGCAGCGGCAGATCATGGAGCAGACGCTAGTGGATGAGCAGTGTACTCTTCTAGACAAAGAAGCCAGAGACGCCCTCTATGAGAAGGAGGAACTTCTCAGAGAACAAGAACGGCAGAGACGTCGACTGGAGGAGAAAGCAGAGATGGCATACAAGAGTAAAGAGGCTATCACCAGGCATCAGATGTTGCGACGGCGACAGAAAGAGAAAGAGATGGAATTGGCGCAAGCAGCTCTTATCACGTCTTTCCTGAAGGAAGAAGGAATTGAGAGTCCCCGTTCCTGCAGGCCCCTCAGTGAATGTGAGTACAATCTAAGGTCCTCATCAGAAGTGCAGCCTCTCCTACTCCACTCACAAGATGGACATGGACTGCTCCATTCTACTCCATCTATGCATGTAATGCCACCAGTCTCCAGTATAGTCAGAAGTCCACCTGTCTCGACCAGTCTTACATCAGTCCTGCCCGCTCCACAAGTGAGTGCTTATACTACTACTAGTGTACTCTCTCAGCCACAGCCTACGTATCTTACTATGATTCCTCCTCCAGCAATCATCAACCCAGCTTCGCAGTCGGCTCCCAGATCAGCCGTGAGTGCCGTTACCTCATGTTCTCCGCCACTGTCAGTAGGACAGTATATGGCCCCACTTCGCCAGCCACACATGGTCTATAGTCAAGCCCAGGTCCAATATGTGCCTCCACCTGGTACACCTCTACAGCCAGTGCTATCAGCTGCTAACACGCTGTCCTATCCTTACAGCGCCATGCCACCTTCTCCACGACAGGGCACAGCGCCTTTAGATTACAGGACAACGCCGGGTACAGACCTCATGGAGCTCCTAGTTGCCACATCTTATGGCCTTCCTAGACCTACTCTACCTCACTTCACCTCAGGTAAAGAGTCAGACTTTGCCCTGCTTAAGATGGCTTTGGATAATCTGCTCAACACACATGCTCACCTCACAGAGCAGTTTAAATATCAAGTCCTCCTCGATCACTTGAAACTGCCAAGCGCCTACAAGCTAGCCCAAGCTTACATGTACCATCCAAAGCCATACACCTCGGCCCTCCAGGCTCTCCAAGATAAATATGGGCAACCGCGTCAGCTCGTGCAGAGTGAACTGGGTGCCATCTTAAACTCACCTCACGTAAGATCTGGAGATCCAGAGGCATTTGACAACTTTGCCCTCTCAGTACAAGGTCTAGTTGGCATGCTCCGCTCCCTCGAGGGTGAGAATGGCTATGAACTGCGATGTGGCTCCCACGTCGACAGGCTGCTAAGCAAACTGCCTACTAGCTATCGAGATGCGTTTGTGGAGTACAGCATAAACCGAGGCATCCTGAGGACCGGCACAGATCAGACCTACACGCTTGAAGACTTCTCAGTTTGGCTTCAGTTAAAGTCACAAGCAAAGCGCATTTCATCTCGAGCAGCTCTGATGTTCCAAGACCAGCCTAAGCCAGTTAAGGGCAAAAAGAAATCCCAGGGTCCTTCATCCAACGTGTTTTACAGCACTGAGAGTCAAGCTAAGGTAGCCCCTCCAGATCCTGCTCGCAGCACAAAGTCACCCAAAGGTAAACCCAGTGTGAAGCCTTACTGCCCGTACTGCGACGCCCGTGAACATTACCTCAGCTTATGCCCCAAATTCAAAATGCTCACTCCATCAGAGATTTCCGCCTGGATCAAAGACAGAGGCTGTTGGAGGTGTGGCAGGAACCATAAACCTGAGGCATGTACTCTCAAGAAGCCTTGTCAAGTGTGCAAACAGCAACACCTGACCGTGCTCCACGAAGTGTGTTCCCAAGAGGCTAAGAAAGTGTTAATGGTCAGTGCTGCTCCCGACACCATATACGTTGACCGTCCTAGTCGTCCGCAGAGAGTCATGTTGAAGCTAGTTAAGGTGCGCCTGTACAATGCCGAGCACACTCTGGAAGGTTTCGCTATTCTGGACGATGGATCGGAGAGAACCCTCATCCTTCCCTCAGCAGCCCAGCATCTCCATTTAGCTAAAGAGCCTGAAAGCTTGCCTTTACGTACTGTCCGCCATGAGGTGATCCGTCTACAAGGAGCCGCTGTCTCGTTCGACATCTCCCCAGCTCATTCTCCCAAACAAAGATACCACATCTTTCATGCCTTCACCGCTAGTGAGCTGAGTCTGTCTGAGCATAGCTATCCTGTCAAGTCACTCATGCGCAGATACTCCCACCTGCAAGGTCTTCCCCTGCCGAAGGTTGACAAGGTCCAGCCGCTTCTGTTGATAGGCTCTGACTTTCCACATCTGCTGCTTCCCAAACAACCGGTCCGAGCAGGTCCTCCTGGGAGTCCTGTAGCTGTGCGTACTGCTCTTGGTTGGACATTGCAAGGCCCCGCCAACCTTAACCTCATTGGTGAGCGCACTCACTGCTACTTCACCATGTCTACTAACTCAGAGCTGCAACGGCACGTTGAACGACTGTGGGAAGTTGACATAACCCCGTATGCCAAAGCCAAGACTGTGATCCGCTCCAAAGAAGATCAGCAGGCCCTAGAACTGCTGGAACAGCGCACAGTCAAGGCAGAGGTGGATGGAGTAACAAGGTATGCTACTCCACTACTGAGGCGCAAAGCAAGCCTCACGCTCTGGGCTCCAAAGCACACATTGCTCCCACAGCTACGGAGCACAGAACGCCGTCTAGCCAAAGACACTGCTCTAGCTAACACCTACTGTAAAGAAATACAGAAACTTGAACAGTTGGGCTACGCCAAACCTCTACCTCCTGACACAGTAGACAGCTCCACAGAGTCCTGGTATCTGCCGCACCACGTTGTCCACCACAACGGTAAGGCGAGGATTGTTTACAACTGTTCTTACCAGCACAACGGTCAAAGTCTCAACAGCCAACTGTTGCCCGGTCCGACCTTAGGTCCTACTCTCCTCGGTGTACTACTTCGTTTTCGAGAACACAGTGTGGCTATCAGTGGTGACATCAAAGCGATGTTTCATCAAGTTCGCCTGCTACCAGAAGACAAGCCCCTTCTCCGTTTTCTCTGGAGAGGTATGAAGAGGGAGGATGAACCAACGGTGTATGAGTGGCAGGTTTTGCCATTCGGGACGACATGTAGTCCCTGCTGTGCCACATACGCCCTGCAGCGGCATGTGAAGGATAACAGCAGCGGTTATGAGGACATCCTACACCTTGTGGAGACTGCCTTCTACGTCGACAACTGTTTGACCAGTGTCACGAACGCTGATGAAGCCAAGACCATTATCAACCGGATGCGTAAACTGCTCTCAGCTGGAGGCTTTGACATCAGGCAGTGGGCCAGTAACATCCCCACCGTTGTTGAGCATCTTCCATTGGAAGCGAAAGCAGCAAGCACCGAGTTGTGGCTCTCTCAGTCTCGACAAGATCCCGAAGAGCCAGCCTTAGGCCTTCGCTGGAACTGCCTTACCGATCGCCTTGGGTACCGCCACAGACCAGTAGAATATTCACAGCCAACTCTGAGGAACGTCTACAAGGTGATGGCAACACAATATGATCCCCTCGGATACCTAATTCCATTCACCACACGAGCGAAGATCCTGATTCAAGACCTGTGGAGAGTGGGAGTTGGCTGGGATGAACTGATCAGACCAGAGGCTTTGCTGGATATCTGGACACAATGGGAGAGTGAACTAATCCATCTTCCTCAAGTGGAAATCCCCCGATGCTATGTCCCATCAGTAGCAGACACTGGGGCACCCAGACGAGAGGCACACATCTTCTGCGACGCCTCTGAAAGAGCCTACGGGGCCGTTGCTTACCTCCGCACCCAAGAGAATCAAGGTGAAGTCCACATTGCATTTGTGATGGCTCGGTCACGAGTGAGCCCTCGCAAACAACTATCCATGCCACGCCTCGAACTGTGTGCTGCTTTAGCCGGAGCCCAGCTGGCTAAAGTCATTATGACAGAACTGTCACTCCCTTCCCAGCAAGTCACTCTCTGGACTGACGCGATGACAGTTTTAACGTGGCTCAATTCCGACTCGTGTCGCTACAAGGTCTTTGTAGGAACTAGAGTCGCAGAAATTCAAGAGCTCACTGAAAACTCGACCTGGCGGTATGTCCGCACCACTGACAATCCAGCCGATGACCTTACTCGCGGCAAACCCCTGCTCGAACTCAGCCAGCCGAACCGGTGGAGCCAAGGTCCACCATTCCTCCTACAACATCCAGACTCCTGGCCAGTGCTTCCGTTAATAGAAGCCCAAGAAGCTGACGAGGAAGAACTTCGGAAAACATTGTTCTGTGGAGCCACCACTTGCTTTCCGACCACGACACTCCAGTCTGATATAGACAACTGGGACAGTCTTCTCAAGGCTACCCATGAGAGCCTTCACGGGGCGGCTGATGACCAGAGCAGCCCCACCATGACAGCAGCTGATGTCCAAACAGCAGAGCTACATGTCCTCAGACAAGCCCAGAGTGAGTCCTTCCCTGAAGAAGTGGAAGCTCTTGCTGCTGGTAAGTCCATCTCGAGACTGAGTCGCCTGCTCATGCTTGCTCCAGAGTATGATGAAGCTGTGGGCCTGGTGAGAGTGGGAGGTAGACTACGCAGAGCAGAAGATCTTGACCCAGATGCGATGCATCCTATCATCCTCGATCCCAAATCTTATGTCACGAAGCTGCTCATTAAGAAATATGATAGTGAACTGCTACATCCAGGTCCCGAGCGGGTTTTCGCCGAGATGAGGAGAAGATATTGGATCCTCCGGGGAAGAGAGTCCATCAAGCATCATCAGCACGCCTGTGTTGAATGTCAGAAATGGCGCGCTACTCCAGTGGTCCCTCGGATGGCAGACTTACCCCCTGCCAGACTCCGCTTATACAAGCCACCTTTCTGGTCGACTGGAGTCGATTGTTTCGGTCCCTACAATGTCAAGGTGGGCCGGCGTACAGAAAAGCGGTGGGGTCTGATTTTCAAGTGCATGACGACGAGCTGTGTACATCTTGACCTACTGGAGAGTATAGACACTGATGCTTTCCTGATGTCCCTCCGCCGCTTCATCGCCCGCCGCGGAAAGCCATTTGAGATCCTGGCTGACAGAGGAACCAACTTCCGAGGTGGAGCTGCAGAGCTGCAAGCCAGTTTTGCTGCTTTAGAAATTCCTCTTCAAGAACAGCTGGCCAGACAGCAAATCGAGTTCCGTTTCAACCCTCCTGGCTCTCCACACTTTGGGGGAACGTGAGAACGAGAGATCAAGTCGATTAAGTCAGCTCTCCAAGTCATCCTTCAGGACCACACCGTCGCTGAACCTGTGCTGCAAACTGTGCTGATTGAAGTGGAAGGAATACTCAATGCTAAACCGCTTGGGTACCTCTCCTCTGATGCTGCGGATCCGGATCCCGTCACACCAAATCTACTGTTGATGGGACGCCGCGATGCATCACTCCCACAAGCTGTCTATGCATCTAGTGACCTTCTCAGCAGAAGAAGATGGCGCCACAGCCAGATCCTGGCGGACCATTTCTGGTCCAACTTTATCCGTCGCCATCTCCCGGACCTACAGAAGCGGTCGAAGTGGCACAAGGACACTGACAATCTGGTTGCTGGCCAGGTGGTGATGGTGGTTGATTCGCAGCTACCCAGAGCTCAGTGGCCCATTGGGAGAGTGGTGAAGACCTGTTCCGGTTCGGATGGACGAGTCAGGGCAGCTGAAGTTAAGATCAAGGGACAGACCTACCTACGGCCAGTCGTGCGCCTTGTGCGGCTGTCAGCCTGGGAGGATGAAGATGACGCCAACTAAGTAGACTTTCTTTGGGATTCAAATTTATTGCTAAATTTGGGGGCGGCTATGTCGGAAAGTCTTTTATTTCCTGTCATTTTATTTTGAAACTATAATGATGTCATATCCTTTCCGAGCGCATCACATCCTCATTCCCGACTCCGCATTCTGTGGGATGGTGGCTCGCGTGTGCGTAACCTAATCGAAAGTAAGTTTCATCTTGCACTAAGATGCAAGTATTGCCATCTGACTTGTTTAGATGTTGTATACTTTCACCTGTTTTCATGTTAAGTATATTATATGTATGGTTTGATACTTTCGTGTGTATTTCTTTAGTCAATAGGTATCACGTGAACATGTCATAAGCCTTGTTAGACTGGAGATTATTTCCTTTACATTATCTCAGCCTTAAGCTGTATTCTCGAGTGCTATATTTCAGTTCTTATGCCCTGTAGTCCCACTGCTAAATCGTGTTTAGCCTCTGTGTCGCTGTCAGACGCACCTAGAGTGAAATTCAGCGCTCCCTGGTCATGCGCCCCTCAGGTGCTGAGCGCATGGGGTGCAGTTGCGCCCCCTTCCACTAGAGGGAAGCGAAGACCACCAAATCCATTTAGTATTCCTACGTTGCCTCATTAACCTTTCGTATGCCTGTATATTAGTTGTTTATGACTCTTTTCAGGTTATTTGACCAAATTATTATATTTCAGAATTCTGATTCCATGTTTATTATTGCATTGGATATTACTGTATACCTTTGTACATGTTTTTTATACTTTTGTACATTGTGATTATTATTTTATTCTTTGTTTCCTTTATAGACCACACACACAGACACCCACACATATGCCTATTTGTACACCAATGATTGTACCCAAACTACAATATTAAAGTTTGCTGGAACAATTTCTCCGTGCCCTTCTCTCTGACCGGAGCCCTGTCAAAGGAAACTGCCAGACCAGTATTATCCCATTCAGAGTGTCCCACTCTATCACACGGATGCTTTTCTCATCATAGCTGGGGATTTCAACCATGCTGACCTTAAGAGTGTGTTTCCAAAAATACACCAGCACATCAACTTTCCAACACGAGGTAATAACATTTTGGACTTTGTTTACACCACACAGAGAGGAGCTTACAAAGCCCTCCCCCTCCCCCACCTCGGAGCCTCAGATCACATCACTGTTATGCTAATGCCTGCATACAGACCACTCATTAAAGTCGCCAAACCAGTTCACAAACAGATTAAAGTGTGGCCAGAAGGATCATCAGAGATTCTTCAGGACTGCTTCAACACAACTGACTGGGACATGTTTAAACAGGCTGCCACATGCAATAACACCACTGACCTCCAGGAGTACTCAGAGACTGTTACTGCCTACATCAATAAGTGTATTGATGATGTAACGATCACAAAAACTATCACTGTCCGGGCCAACCAGAAGCCATGGATGACAGGGGAGGTCTACAGACTCCTGAAGATGCGGAACGCTGCCTTCAGAGCTGGAGATGAGGTGGGCCTGAGAACAGCTAGGGCCAACCTGTCCCGTGGCATCAGAGAGGCTAAGAGACAACACTCCAGGAGGATAGCTCATCAATTCAGTGACAGCAGAGACACTAGGAGCCTGTTGCAGGGGATACAGACCATTACGGACTACAAGCCCCCACCACGGACCTGTGACAACAACATCTCTCTGCTGAACGAGCTGAACACCTTCTTCGCTCGCTTTGAGCAACAAAACAGCACCACTTCACAGAAGACTCCACCTCCTCCCGTCGACCAGGTGATGACTCTGACCCCAGACAGCGTGAGGAGATCCTTCAGCAGGATCAATGCCCGCAAAGCTCCGGGTCCTGACAACATCCCTGGGCGTGTACTGAAAGACTGTGCAGCAGAACTCACTGATGTCTTCACAGACATTTTTAACATCTCACTGAGACAGGCTGTTGTTCCCACATGCTTTAAAACTACCACTATCATCCCAGTCCCGAAGAAGCCATCTCCATTCTGCTTCAATGACTACCGTCCTGTTGCACTTACCCCCATCCTCATGAAGTGCTTTGAACGGCTAGTCATGCACCACATCAAGTCTGCCCTCCCCCCCTCCCTGGACCCCTTCCAGTTTGCATATCGGTCCAACCGGTCGACCGATGATGCCATCTCCACTGCCGTCCACTCAGCACTCACCCATCTGGAAAAAAAGGACTCTTATGTCAGAATGCTGTTCATAGACTTCAGTTCAGCATTCAACACAATCATCCCTCAGCAGCTCATCTACAAGCTGAGTCAGCTGGGGCTCAACACTTCGCTGTGCAACTGGCTGTTGGACTTTCTGACTGGAAGACCTCAGGCAGTACGGGTCGGCAGCAACACATCCAGCACCATCACACTGAACACTGGGGCCCCCCAAGGATGTGTGCTGAGCCCCCTCCTCTTCACTCTGCTGACCCATGACTGCACACCGTCACACAGCTCCAACCTCTTCATTAAGTTTACAGATGACACGACGGTGGTGGGTCTCATTAGCAACAAAGATGAGACAAACTACAGGAGTGAGGTGAGCCGCCTGGCTGGGTGGTGCAGTGACAACAATCTCTCTCTGAACGTGGAGAAGACGAAGGAGATTGTCGTAGACTTCAGGAGAGCACACACTCAGCATGTTCCTCTGACAATCAACGGTGCGACTGTGGAGAGAGTGAGCAGCACCAAGTTCCTGGGTGTGCACATCACAGAGGACCTCTCCTGGACTGAAAACACCGCAGCACTGGCCAAGAAATCACAACAGCGTCTTTACTTCCTCCGCAAACTGAGAAGAGCCAGAGCCCCGCCCCCCATCATGTACACCTTCTACAGAGGCACCATCGAGAGCATCCTGACGAGCTGCATCACTGTGTGGTATGGAGCCTGCAACGCGTCCTGCCGAAAGAGTCTACAATGCATAGTGAGAGCAGCTGAGAAGATCATTGGTATCTCTCTACCCTCCCTCCAGGACATTTATGGAACACGTCTCACCCGCAAAGCCCTCTGCATCACAGGTGATCCCACTCACCCATCACACAGCTTCTTCAGCCTGCTGCCATCAGGGAGGAGACTGCGGAGTCTCCAGGCCAGGACCAGCAGACTGAAGGACAGCTTCATCCACCAGGCTGTCAGGAAGCTGAACTCCCTCCCAAACCTGCCCCCCCTCCCCTCTTCTTCCCCAGGCACCACCAACTATGAACCCAGCTAATTATATGATGACATGCACGAGTCACTTGTGCAGCATTGGTCTGCTCACTCACCGCTCACTACCTCATTCGGCATGGAACTACCTCATCAGTCAGTTAAATAACTGCTCTTGATCACTTGTCACTTGAATCAGACTTAAGATATTTTTAATAAGTGATTTTTGCACTAAAAAAATCTTTTAACTGCACTGTTGTTCACTTCATTGATTTGCACTATATCTGTCATTTACCTTGCACTGCTTTATTTAACTTTATTTTTTAACTTTTATCTTTATTATGTCTTTTTTTATAATTCCCTTATTGTATAATTGTATCTACATTTTATATTTGATCTAGTTATTTTTTTAGGCTTTAATGTTAATGTTATCTGTATGCACCGGGGTCTGAGAGTAACGCAATTTCGATTCTCTGTATGTATGTACTGTACATGTGGAAATTGACAATAAAGCAGACTTGAACTTGAACCTGAACTTGAATCATCAAAAGGCTGCAATGGACCTGGAAAAATGTCATCCTGTCTAGCTGAAAAACATCTTCAAAAAGGTACATCTGGACATTTCTGTCACTACCTATTGTCTGCCTCAAAATATACCCAGATGGGTTGTATATGAAAAACACATTTAATATAGATAAAATCAGTTGGAGAGCCGGCCTTGAGTGTTACTTTTGTCTTTTATCTGCAGGCACTAACAAGAACAGCTTGATTGCTGAGAAGAGACCACACAGTCATAACTGCTCGCTGAGACAACATGGAACATCATTCATGGATGCTACACAACTCAAATCTACACGTCATATTTGTGCATGTCTAGGTAAATGTGATGATTTTGTTTTATTAACTATTTTATGTTTCTGTGCAACACTTAATTAATGTGACTGACTAATTAACCTCTACACATCTGGTATATGCTTTAAAGTTGCCACTTTGCCCATTTGTTAAATAAAAGTTGAATTGTATACATCTGTCTGAAGGCTCTTGATTTTATGTCTAAACTTGTACATGAACACCATACAATAGCATTTTTTTGTTTGCAGTGAAAAGAGTACTTTATTAATTACACTTAAAACAACACCGAGGGTGTTAAATACCCCCAAATGTAAAATTTAAACAACACTTGGAGTGTAACACTGTTATGTATTTGTAAAGGTAGTATTTTAATTGATTTTCTTTGACCAGGTGTGCCTTTTTCTTGTTGCAAAGAATTGTTGTCACTGTTTTTGGACTTTCACGATTTTTGTTTACATAATGCCTATTTCTTTAGGTTATAAGAAAATTCTTTAACCTGGGGCGCCTTTTTGTTGCACAAAACAGTTTTAATATCTCATGTTTTATAATAAATTTTTCTCCTTCGTTTAATGATTTCAGATTTGTAATTTGCACTGTTAAGTTGTAAAATGTAGATATTTGAGTAAATATATATATATATATATATAAGGGATATTTTAATTAAGTGAATTGAATTTGTCAGTACTCAAAACATTGAGTTGAACTAAATTAAAGATGATCAAAACAGTAAATATATATTTTGATTTAAAATGAATGTTTATTTATAATTTACAGTTAATCAAAATAACAAGCTATATGCTTACTGATGATATTTAAGTTTGCAAACTTAAAAAAAATAGCGGCAATCAGTTGCCTCAAAGAGTTAGTAGAACTTATCTGGGTTTACAGTAGCTATTAAGTTCCGTATCAGTTACAAATTATCATTACTTACCTATAAGGCCATAAATGGTTTAGCTCCTGCGTACCTAACTAGCCTTCTACCACGTTACAATCCATCACGCTCCCTAAGGTCACAAAACGCTGGACTTTAGGTAGTTCCTAGGATAACAAAGTCCACTAGAGGTAGAGCTTTTTCACATTTTGCTCCCGAACTCTGGAATAGCCTTCATGATAATGTTCGGGGTTCAGACACACTCTCTCTGTTTAAATCTAGATTAAAAACGCATCTCTTTCGCCAAGCATTTGAATAATGTATTTTAAATTATGAGTGTAGTTGCATCTGATCAATGCGCATTTTTATTCTTTAGCTTGGGTTAAGCTAATTAATTTTACTTTGTTGGATCAGCAGCTATACTAATGAGGTCTCTATTTGTTTCTATGTAACTCGGATTTACACAAGCTCCAGTCTGGATCCAGAACACCTGAGAAGAGATGATGCTGACCCTCAGAGGACCCCAGATGATACTAACCCTGAATCAACAAACAGAACTGACAAATATTGCTACAAGTGTGACTGCATCATATAATAATTATTACTTATTAATAATATTGCTAATATCCCAATATTATATGCTAATAATATATGCTAAATGACCAGCATTGCAATTTTGCAACATTTTTACACCCCAATGCAAAACATATGTAAAATTTATTAATTTTCATAACTATTTATGTTATATCAATAGCTTCCTCAAAACCTTTCTAGCATGACATTTTCAAATCAGTGCTTGGGTCTCTGAGGGTTAAAACAACAATTTAAATGTAATTTAACGTACCTCAGCTGTGAGATGTAGGGCAGACACTGAAGGAAACTCATCATTTCAATCTCTTGCTCTGAACATTCAAATAGCTCTACTGGTTTCTTCTCTGTTTGAAGTTTCAGTACTTCCAGGAGGATTGAGCTCTTTCTCTTTGAGAGATCTATGATCCAGACATCAGGTGCTGACTGGAAAACTGATTGTAATGCTGGAAGGACACTCCTGCCTGTTTGAGTCTCACAGTCCTTCACATGTGAGCAAAGATCAAGCAGAAAATCACTCTGTTTCATTCTGTATGTCCTTTCATAAGGAAAAGAGCTGTAGGTGCAGACTGATGATAACAGTTTCAGCATCTGCTCTCCTGTCTGTGTCTCAATCTCTGCTGCTTTAATGAAGAGTCTCAAAACAAACTGTGCTGCAGAAATGCCATTCCAAAGGTAAAACCTGTTACAAAATTAAAAATATGTATTAACAGACATACCACAGAACTCTGACAATGATGAAAACTCTATTTGTGTGTTTGTATGAGGTACCTCAGCTGTGAGATGTAGGGCAGACACTGAAGTAAACTCATCACTTCACTCTCTTCCTCTGAACATGCTCTCAGCTCTACTGGTTTCTTCTCTGTTTGGACTTTCAGTACTTCCAAGAGGATTGAGCTCTTTCTCTGTGTGAGATCTATGATCCAGACATCAGGTGCTGACTGGAAAACTGACTGTAATGCTGGAAGGAAACTCCTGCCTGTTTGAGTCTCATAGTCCTTCACATATGAGTAAAAAATCAGCAGGAAATCACTCCAGTCAGTACTGAAAGTCCATTGGTAAGGAAAAAAGCTGTAAATAAAGCCAGTTGTTAACAGTTTCAGCATCTGCTCTCTTGTCTGTGTCTCAATCTCTGCTGCTCTAATGAAGAGTTCCAGAAGAAGCCTTTTTTGAACACTTTCACTCAGATGAGAGATTCTGTAACAAAATTGAAAAGAGAAAGGTAAATAAATAGAGATATCGCAGAACATATTATATTTTCAGTTCACATTGCTGTAGACACTTGAGACAGAGCATCAAATTAGTTATGAAATGTCAATAATGAATTTATCTCTGATAACTAAAAAACATTTAATATTGGAATCAGATATAATATAGATAAACACTCCTCCTTGTTCTTATAACGTTTAGGATTCATGAGACCCAGCATTACAAAATTGCAACAACAGAATAAGGTTAATAAATAACAGGCTGTTGAATTGTTGCCTATAGCTGCCTTATCAGGCAGTGACTTTCCAGACAGCATGTGCATGAATGCACATCTGTAATGACAAATGAAGGTGAGGAAGCAAGTGCAAGTAAACAAGGAATTTAATGAATACAGTCAGATACACGAGTAACACAGAACAGGATAACAGGTGAGTGAGGCGAAGTCTGATGGCTATCTGGGAAGTAACAATGGCCGAGGGTTATACAGGAAGTGGCAGTGAGGAGATGCAGCAGGAGAGCATGACACAGGAACTGAGATGAGCGAGCCGTGGAGGTGAGAGGTATAATCCGTGGTTGGTGAGGAGTGGATGGGATTCCAGAGACACAGAGAATCCAACGAAGAGAAGAACACAGAGAACAGGAACGAGAGACCAGGCATAACACGGGGAACTGCAAAAAATCAGTGCTGATGCGAGACACACACAAACTCCACCCACATTGAGCAAATCCCGAGGCCATGCTTTACCAACCGTGACAGTACCCTCCCCTCTAGGAATGCCTCCTGGCGTTCCCAGACGACCCTACCTGTCGATTGTAATCATCAATCAGGGAGTGATCCAGTATGTCCCTAGCAGGTACCCAACTACTCTCCTCCAGACTCTTACCCTCCCAGTTCACCAAGTACTGGAATCCTCGTCCCCTCCATCTCAAATCCAGAATACGATTTACCAAATAAGTGGGTTCCCCATCTACGAGTCGCGGCGGTGAGGGGGCCAGGGAGGGCGGATTAATTTGTGAATAAAACACAGGTTTAATCTTGGACACATGGAAGGTGGGATGAATCCTCCTCTACGCCAGAGGTAGTTTGAGGTGGACTGTCACCGAACTAATAATCTTGGTGACAGGGAATGGGCCAATAAATTTGGGAGCTAACTTATTAGAAACGGAACGGAGCGGAATGTTGTTGGTAGAAAGCCACACTTTTTGACCCACAAGGTAGTATACTGGAGGCTTAGACCGGTGGCGATCGGACTCTGGTCCACGTGTGGTGGCACCTCTGGACAAAAGCGTGGGCAGAGGGCACTTCAGATTCCAGACTAGGAAAAATAGGTAGCTGGTAACCTATGCTACACTCAAACAGGGAGAGGCCTGTGGCTGACACTGGTAGCAAGTTATGAGCGAACTCCTCCATAGAGAGTTGTTGACTCCAGGAAGAAAGATTTTTGGAGACTAAACATCGCAACATTCTCTCTAAATCTTGGTTGGCCCGCTCAGACTGACCGTTGCTCTGCGCATGATAAACTGAAGACAGACTAACTGTCGCTCCCAATAGTTTACAGAACTCCCTCCAAAATTTGGACACAATTTGGGCAAGAGAATGTGAAGAGAAATGTGCCGCCTTCGAGAATCGGTCCACTATGGTCAAAACAACCATCATGCCATTAGAGGGCGGGAGGGTGCTAACAAAATCTAGAGCGATGTGGGACCAGGGTCTCGACGGGACAGACAGCAGTTGAAGAAGCCCATACGGAGGTTGGTTAGACGTCTTACCACTGGCGCAAACTGAGCAGGCCAAAACAAAATTGTGAACGTCGCGAGCAATAAGTGGCCACCAGAATCGTTGCTTTAGTAAGCACTTGGAACAGCTTATCCCTGGATGACAAGCGACATTGTAGCAGTGACCCCACATAACACATCATTAACGAGTGCTTGGAAAACCGTTGGCGAGTTGGAGAGCCCGAACAGCATCACCAAGTATTCAAAGTGCCCTCTAGGGGTGTTAAAAGCGGTTTTCCACTCACCCCCCTTCCTAATGCGGACCAAATGATAAGCGTTATGTAAATGCAGTTTTGTGAAGAAGGACGCTCCCTGTAACCTCTCGAAGGCTGAAAACATCAATGGCAAAGGATACGTATTCTTTACCGTGATGTTGTTCAGCTCTCGGTAATCAATACAAGGTCGAAAAGAACCATCCTTCGTACCAACAAAAAAGAATCCCGCCACTGCTGGAGAAGAGGAAGGGCGGATGAACCTCGATGCTAGAGAATAAGAAATATAGTGAGTAAACCTTGCCTTTAGATGGGTACTTACCTGAAACTAACTCTAGGGCACAGTCATAAGGACGATGCGGAGGGAGAGAAGCAGCAGGACTTACTGAACACTTCCTTCAGGTCCAAGTACTCTGCTGGCACATTTGACAAAATCGTTGCCTCCTCGTTGAAAAACAGAAAAAGACACAGCAGGAACCAGAAAAAAACTCATGACAACATTCACTCCATGAGGTGATAGTATTGGAAACCCAATCCACTCGTGGGTTGTGTTTCACTAGCCAGGGGTGACCTAAGACGATGGGTGCCACAGGGGAGTCCATGAGGAGGAAGGGAAGGGTCTCGGTGTGGTTGTCGGAGGTGTGGAAAGTTATAGGTCCAGTGTCCGAGGGTGATCCAGGAAGTGGCGGTGAGGAGATGCAGCAGGAGAGCATGACACAGGAACTGAGATGAGCGAGCCGTGGGGGTGAGAGGTATAATCCGTGGGTGGTGAGGAGTGAATGGGATTCCAGAGACACAGACGATCCAACGAAGAGAAGAACACAGAGAACAGGAATGAGAGACCAGGCTTAACATGGGGAACTGCAAACAATCAGTGCTGACGCGAGACACACACTAACTCCACCCACATAGTACAAATCCTGAGGCCACGGTTTACCAAACCATGACAACCTCATGAAACAGATTTCAGACAGGCTTCTGAGGCAGATTAACGGTTTAATGACCTACAATAATACAGAATGAGCTTTGGTGATAAGCAAATATTTAATTACAATAATACAGAATTCTCGCTAGAAATAACATAAAACATACAAAACATGGTCAGAAACATACATTTACGCAAAAAACTAACCACCAAACAACCATCAGATGCCATCTTTGTAACACACAGGGTTGTGGGGGGTATCAAAGGCAATGAAGAATACATCTATGCTATCTTCAAAAATCGATCAAATGAAGGCATCTAAGGAAACAGGAAATAAGGCTTCCTACCTTGGAATACATTCTCGAAAGGAAGCATTTTTTAGCTTTCCGATGCAGCCGCTGAATGAGCTGGCATAAACCAGCAGCATAAGATGCACATCAATATATTGGCTCATTTAGAAACGGAGTGACTTTCAGGCATGTCTAAAAGTGAGTTTTGATTGAGTAACTTGTAAATCTGTGCTGGCTCAACCCGCAAACTATTTCAGGCTGTTTGGTTAACTGTTTCATCCAGTTCACTAAAAAGGACAAGTTCAAAAGAATTTGTTCACGAACCGGAAATTAGTCTGGACCATTTGCTTGAGGCTATGGATTATAGGTAAAAATGTTGTAAATAATGTTCAGTTTCTTGAGATATATATATATATATAGAACCAAGCACTGAGATATATATATCTCAGTGCTTGGTTCTCTGAGGTTTAAATCAACCATCAAACAAATGTAAGTTCAGGTACCTCAGCTGTGAGATGTAGGGCAGACACTGCAGGAAGCTCATTACTTCATTCTCTTCCTCTGAACATCCACTCAGCTCTACAGGTTTCTTCTCTGTTTGGAGTTTCAGCACTTCCAGGAGGATTGAGCTCTTTCTCTGTGAGAGATCTATGATCCAGACATCAGGTGTTGACTGGAAAACTGACTTAAATGCTGGAAGGAAACTTCTGCCTGTTTGAGTCTCATAGTCCTTCACATGTGAGCAAAGATCCAGAAGTGCATTGAGTGGTTCATTGTTGTAATTGTATCTCTGATCATAAAAGCTGCAAAAGCACTGAGATGCCTTATGGAAGAATTCTAGAAAGAATGTGGTTTGCTCCAGTGGTTCTTTATAAATATTTAACCTGCAACACATAAATATAAAATTATGCATTGATGATCTACTTTAGAGGTTCAGTACTATGTCTACCATACTGTACAATGTTCATTTCCAGGGATATGTGACCCTGGAGCATAAAAACCAGTCTTAAGTCGCTTGGGTATATTCTTAGCAATTGCCAAAAAAAACGTTTTAAGAGTCAAAATTATCAAATTTTCTTTTATGCCAAAAATCACTAGGATATTAAGTAAAGATCATGTTCCATGAATACATTTTGTAAATTTTCAAATGTAAATATATAAAAACTTAATTTCTGATTATGAATATGCATTGCTAAGGATTCATTTGGACAACTTTGAAGGCGATTTTCCCAGTATTTTTCCAGATTTTCAAATAGTTATATCTCGACCAACCATTGTCGGGTCCTACTAAACCATACATTAATGTAAAGCTTATTACATCAGATGATATACATATCAATATTGAATGTTTTTTGCTCTAGGGTCACATATATGAATGTTAAGCACAGCCCTTCAATAGAGTAACTAATAGATATGACCAAAACAAAAACTAAAAAATCTTGAAAATAGGTAAAATAGATACTTTGTATCATGCCTATACACTACTTAGCTGTTCTAAATTCACTGTAAACCATGAATTCTTGAGGATTATTGCTTTAATATATTATTTAAATGGCAAATGACTTCACTATAAATCACATTTTTGATACTATTTTAACTTTGTCTTTTTAGCAGTCATGTTAGTCCTTCAGCAGAGTAAAAATATATCTAGTCACAGCTAGAATTATTAAAAAACACACACACAAAAAAAGCTCTCATCTCTATTACCTTATATTTGGTGAGCAGCTGAGCATCATGTTCATTCCCACATCAGCTATGGTACAGTCTTCCAGATTCAGATAAACCTCTTTATCTCTGGATTGAGTGATCACATAAGACAAAGCACAACACTGATGAGGATCAAGATCCTCTTCTGGTTCAAGCTGATGGTCCATCTTCTCCAGGAACATTAAGCAGGCTTTAGGAGACTGGAGTTCATACAAGCACTGACACACATAGAGAAGATCAATCTCTTCACTGTCTTCACTCTGAGGCTGGAGAAAAGTGTCTAAAAGCTTCTCAATGAACCAATCGGATGTTTTCTTTATCTGATCCTCTGGGAAGAGACACTTGAGGAGTGTGATATTGTGTTCACTCAGAAGTCCACATAAGAAAGGAAGAACATGTCTCATGTGTTTATGCTCCTCAGTCTGACAGAGCTGCAGTACTTTCACAGCTTCATCTGGATGTCCAAGAAGCCACAAAGCTGAAAAAAATTCCTGCATTGTGTTGTGGAGAAATGCACAGTATGTGGTTGCAGATGTTGGTGAGTCTCTTATTGTTATCATTTTCAAAAAAGCACAAGAAATGTCTGTCTCATCACAGCTAATAACATTTAGAGTTTTCTGCATAGTTGCATTGAATGCGTTTTCCATCAAGTAATAAACCTGATCTTTGATTTCTTTCAGGTATTTATCTATTTGCTTAATTTGTTTCTTCACAGCAGCACGGAAAATGTGGATGTACATCTCTGTGACTGTGTGTGGATGGTCAAATACTGTGCCATTTTTAAATTTCATAAAGTCTACAATCATGGATGCATACAATGGAACATGACTAAGACTGAACAGCTCTTGATTCTTCAAAACAACTTCTAGAAGAACATTATCATGACCCAACATAGTATGGTAGTAAGTGTTGATAGACTCTTTACTAAACCCTTGGACATACACTTTCTGTGTTGGCCATTTGCGAAAAAGTGGATCATATTCCACTTCTGATCTGCATGTTATCACAATCTTGGCATCTGGCAGGAGCTCGTGGTTCATGATCTTCCAAAAAATGGAATGTTTTCCAAAATCTGTCACTCCATCCAATATAAGTACAACATTCTCAGAGTTTTCCTCAATATCTTTAAAAACATCCATTCTGTCCTTTTCCATGGGTTTTAAATACACATCAAACAAAACAGACTGCAAACTGTCAATATTAGAACTGTGGGCCAAAACACTTTCATCAAAGTAAAACATGTAGTCTATTTCTCTGCCATCTTCTTCTGCCCAAATACGCAACATTTCCTGAACAGCTGTAGTCTTTCCTACTCCAGGTTTGCCGATGATGAGGATGTTCTTGTCCTGCAGTTTCAGGAGATCTTCAGGTGACAGTGCTTGTTCCTTATTAGGAATGTAAGCTCTCAGCTTCTTGGGTCGTACCTTTTTGCATTTTTTGTTTTTTGATTTTATTTTGCATTGAGGAGTTTTCACTGAGTTTCTCTCTAAAACAAGAGGTATGAAACTGAAGTTTCCTTGTACCTTGTCATCTGGATATTTACAGCTCTGTTCCCTTTGGTCATTGAGGATACTTTTTGCTTTCTTCTTGAGCTGTGTCTGGTAGCTTTTACAGGGCTTTGCACCTATAATTGCAACAAAAGCATTAAAAATTTTAACTGGAAATGTTAATTTTACCAAAAGCTTCTTTCATTTTTCTACTCACCAAATATATAGCTGGCCTCCGTATCTTCCATTCTGAAGGAAAAACAGCTGATCCAGTAGTGTAAACTGGGATCTAATGTCCTCTTCTTGGTGATATCCAGAATCTTGAGTAATTCATAACTGGCCATTTCACCTTTTTTAGTGACCCATTCTAATATACATCTGGCTTTATCAAACTCTGTCCTTTCTTTTTTGAGAGCATCAACCTCATGGACATTGAAAACTTTCTGCAGATAAAGATTCTCAATGATCAGAGGAAAGTTCTTCATTTTAGTCACCAGTTCGCTCCAGTTGATTCCGATGTACTCGGTGGCAGATTGCTGTGCACACGCCATGCTGACAGGATTTCAAAACTGAAGACAAATATTTAAGCATATTGTCATAAAACGTTTTCAAAATATTCATTATTCATTCATGATTTTTACACTATTTCCTGATGTGAACAAAGGTATACAGACAAAACATTGTGAAAAAAGATCTGAAAGCATATCTTATTCAACATAATACTCGCGAGGACAACTCAATAAATACGTGCTTATTAGGCTACTTTTGGTTACAAGCCTTTTTTATCTATTCACATTAACTCCGATTACAAACTCATATTCACAATTCTGGTGAATAAAAATTCTTATCTGGTAAAGAAGACTTCTTATTTACCTGATACTGGCAGACAGGCCAGCAGCCAAGTTATTTTGACAGCGGCGCATAAACTATGAGGTGTGATTTATGCATTTACCTTGCTAACTAAGCAATCGGTTGTGTTGATCATCGTGTACCTTGCAGTGAGCAGAAGCCATGAGGTGTGATAAGAAGCACAACACTTTCATCAAACCACTTATCACATGAGAAGATATAGATACCTTTTGCCAGTTGTGTGTGTGATTTTTTTTCAAGTGTCATAAGTGCTATAGATTAGTGATTTTTGTTTTGTTTTGTTCTGAGCAAAAAGAAAGAAAATAAATGTATGTTAAAACATTTTAGCACCTTCAAATCCCCATATACGTCATAATTTTCAGAATGTTGATGAAAATAAAATAAAATAAATTAAAAAGTAAAAGTAAAATTAACTGCAAAACTTACACTGCAATATTAGCTAATCAATGAAATAAGGTTATTTAGTATAAGTTCTTATCGAAAATTTTCTTAATGCATTAACACAGTTAAATCCAAAGATTCAATCACAATGTAAGCGATGGACCATGAACTTCAATCTTGTAATGTTTACTAAGTAATTTAGTAGTTTAGAAATTATAATAGGCTACAGTTTAATATAGCATACTTTGATTGATGCATAAATACACACATTCCATTTTTTTTATGATTTCTCCAAAGTTGGCCGCATTTTACAGATATTTTATAATTTCATTCATAAAACACAAACACATCATATAATTAACTCAAGTGTCACAGTTTGAACTCAAATAACACACTATTACCCATAAGCAAGCATTCAGTAGAAAAACTGATGACACACCAGTCAGAATCTCAAGTTCACGAGTTCACGCTTACATATAATTAGCTGAAGTATAGTAATGCATATTTGGCGTGCTGTCTAGGGAAGGGCTCCGAGCTCGGGAATGGCCCAAACCCAGAGTACCCACACCCCGTATAAGTGTATTATTAACTCCAAGTTATGAGATGGGGTGAAGGAGGTATGGTGATAAACCGTCAATGGATGGAGGTAAGTCAGCTGTATTTATACCAGTGTTGATAAACGTGAGTGCGCTCCACCTGTGCTAAATAGGCTATGTATCTGAGCAGTTTTTTGTAGGCTTCTCTACATGATCAAATAAATAGCCTATACATTGATAAATAATTAATACATGTTTATAAAGTACATAGACCTATTTTGAAAATGTTTTGAATCTGGTTTATCCGATTTGACACATTTTCAAATGCTATGTCTATTAAAATAAGGCTGTATATATGTTCATATACTAACCGAGCGCCAACCTCCCGCTCTCTCTCGTGAAGCCAATACGGAAGTGACTAAAACTGTATTCATCGACAGTGTTGGTCATCTTACTTGAAAAAAGTAATTAGTTACAGTTACAAATTACTTCTCCCAAAATGTAATTGAGTTAGTAACTCAGTTACCACATTGTAAAAGTAATTAGTTACTCAGCAAAGTAACTGTGACGTTATTTTTTATGTTCTATAACGCTATTACGTCCTATAACATCTTTAATATATAAGATGTTTATATTAACTGACTGAAGAATAAAAACACTATAAGTATTTTAGAAAATGTTGTATTTATTTGAACTCAATAGATTGCAGCCTGCCATATGATATGAATAGAAATAAAAACATAAAAATAAATATTGAAAATAAAATTCAAGTACAAAATTAAGACAAACAAATTTAAACTTGGGTAAAAAGAAACAAAGGGAAATCTGGCCATTAGTGCAAATCTCTGTAACTGTATATTAGGCCTAAAGTTACTGCACAATAAACAGAACACTATCCAACTCTTATGGTGCATTCACACCAGACACAAAAAGAATAGAGCGTCTGGCGCGAGGGATTTCAATGTAAAGTCAATGCAAAGACGCGAATAGACAACCTAAAAAAATTGGATATTTGAGGTTAAAACAACTACATTCTCGCATTAAATACTTTTAAAACTACATGTCATGACACGATAACAGTAATATTTAGAAAATTATCTGAATAAAAATGGTGGTTGAAAATGTTGCCTGAACTCAACTGGCAGAAGCCCCCATCATGCGAATTCGTGTCTGTTGTGCATGTGACAGAAACATTCTCGCCTTTAATTTCCGGTACTTCCAGTTCGAGAATGCCATTATCGCTGACGCCGTCTTGTGTTTAGTGGTTGTCAAAGCGTGCAGTTAGACAGCGTGAGCAGGGCACCGCCCACCCAGCCAATCATCATCGGATTTGCAACGGTGTCAGGCAGCTGATTTATATAGACACTAGCCAAAGCATGACACCTAGAGCTTTATTCAACCAAATTGTAGTAACGTGACACTTTACATTCTCAGAAAAGATAACAGTGTTGCAACGATGAGAAAAGTAATTAGATAACTCTGTTACTGAAAATTAAACTCCGTTAGTAACGCCGTTATACTTAAACGCTGTTACTCCCAACACTGTTCATCGACTGGATTGCTTGAAGCTGGCTGCAAAAGGGAGTCAGTCCCATAGACTCCCCATGTTAAAATGCCCAAATTTACAGCAGGAAAAAACATGTTTACAGCCTGGTGCAAAAAATTATTTTGGTCTATATAGCTAAATGTTCCCTTCATGACAACTGTAAGGGTGGTGGATTTTTTTATAACTCATCCATTTAAATAGTATTAAGACTTAAAGTTCTGCATAATTAAGGGTGTGGCCACTTGAGTGACAGAGGGATTGCTGCTGCTGACACTGCCGTCGAGCTAGGTGGGCATGGCTTCAGCTTTTTGCCCATTTTTGATTGTCCGGGAGAGTCACGCGGTGACACGCTGTAAAGATGGCGAAGGCCGCTCTGCACACTTTAAGCTTCAAAAACAGACTTCAGAGGCGTTTCTCAATGTCAAGGATACTTCCTTGGCAGGACTGATCCTTCCAAGTCACTTCCTTCAGAGGCTAGGCGAGACTCCTCTTTAGCATTCGGAGAACACGTAAATGGAACAGGCTAGCAAGTGCACGTAATTGCGTCATTACGTCAGTGAAAAGGTTCGTTTGAATAACGCTGTGAATGGTATCGTTAAACTACTTTGGACAACTTAACTAGTTATTTATAAAAGAAAGGCTGATGAGGCAAGCAACCAAGTTAACAATTGTAAAATGACAGGTCCGGTTCAGTTAACCATTTGTATTTGTATAATTTAAATATGAATATGGTAGTAATTTGTACTGGCATTTAAACGTTAAACTTTACTTATATTTACTACAGTTATAACAAATGTTTGGTAAGGTAAATAAAAACCGTTAACGCTATAAAAAAACCTATAAAGAGGTGCAAAAAATGATAGGCTGTTCAGCTAAAATGATCTCCAATGCCTTAAAATGCGTTAAAAACGCGTTAACTTGCCCAGCCCTATTTCTTTTATATAAAGCACTTTGAATTACCATTGTGTACAAAATGTGCTATATAAATAAACTTGCCTTGCCTTGCCTTACAGTCTCAGCCTACTGTCAATTTTTTTGATAAAGTACAAACTAGGGATGTCAAATTTCGATTATTTCCATGATCGATCTTCGTTTAAATTAACGATCAATTAATCGATTAATCGTTAACCATAATACTGCAAAATGCGTCTATTGCAGGCACGCAGTCAGCGGTATGACAGGATGTGCAAAAGCCACACACACACACAAAACGCTTTCTCACTTGAATTAAAGAGGTTTTAGTCTGAATAAAATGCTAGTAGCAGGATTATAAAATGAATAGATGCGATTATGATCATTTGATAAAATGAAGAGAGCGCGCCATACTTTTGAGGTCATTTTACTTTGTTGACAGTTTCCAATCCCGCACGGAGAACGCTGAACGCGCATCTTTAAATGGTTTTGTGGTGCTCGTTGTTGTATTTTAAAGCACAATTGCAATGTTTTCAACTGACATTATTGTATAAAATTATCCGAAATGTGGAGCGCGTGTGACTGCGCTGCACATTAAGTGAACTACATCGGCGCTGCTGCACCAAAACACAGTTGCTCACATTAATTTGATCCTGCTGGATTCTGTTCTAGAAAATGTCAGATTTTTAAAAATCCGGCATACAGCGCATTAGATCGTGACAGTGCGTGCGTGCAGACGAGGATGAGCGAGCGCGGCTTTGGCTAGATTTATTTGGAGGTTATTGCTCATGTCTCATTCGGCACAAATCGAAATGTTTCCATATTCGCAATGTATTTGAATGTTAAACTATTATTTATAATGTGAACTAGGCTTGTACTTAACACGCATTCGCATATAGACGGAAAAGATGATCCTCTTCATATGAGCAAAAACGTCCTTGGCATAACAGCAGAGTGGACCGGTATACTACGGTCTATTTAAACTGAATGCTCCAGGAATGTGTCAGTCACAGCGCCTATTAATCGCTGTTTTGAATCCAGCAATTATTTATTTAGAAATGATAAGATCTGATTATGACAAGTGTGGTATAAAAGCTTTGTTTATTAGAGGAATAATAGGTTAACTGGAAAATGTTAGATCGCGACCATGCTTTTGGACCCCATAGTCTTCATTTACGCGGCTTTGTTCTGGTTTGCCGGTTGGTCACGAATTTCCACAAATTCAGTATATTTAGGCATCGTTTCTTTTCCTAAATCTTCATAGTCTAACCCTCTAATTTCCCAGGTTTATTTTATTATCTTTCGCTTTTAATAACTGTTTTCGCATCTCTTACTGTGGTAAACATGGGAAGGGAAATTAAAGATTTCATGAATTAAGAATTCGTTCGATTTATTAATTTGTTCCCTTATTTCACTTAAATCATGGGTTATAGGAATGAATAGACTACCTGTCCTGTCACTGTGTCCCGCAGCCCTGCAAAGCGCACGATATAAAACAGTTATCTGATGAAATGATTAGTAACTACATTTCTATTGCATTTAATGTTGAAGAACTTATGTTGTTTCTATTTTAATGTACTTTAAAGTTTAAATCACATTAAAAGCTTAATTTGTACATTGTGAATGAATGATGATGCTTTTATATATCGTCACCGTCACTCACAGCCGCTCGCACGTGCTGAGTGCGCATGAGCCGCACGCAGCCCAACATTGAATCGGTTAACCGACCATCTATAGCCTTAATCGATTGCATCTCTTATCGACAATTAATCGATCATCGATTAATCGTTGACATCCCTAGTACAAACAATAAATGTCTTTTTACACTCTTTAATTTGTATTGAGAATTTGTTCATTAGCTGAACATGAATCAATTATATTTTCCCTTTAATATTTACAGCACAAAATAAACATTAATATTTTAATGCATGTAGAAAAAAAAATATAACACAAAATATTCAAATATTCACAATATAAAATAATTTTGACTATTCTTAAAATATTATGATGTTAATCTTATTTATTCAGTTATTTTTCAACGTGGCACAAAAATGCTGCCTTATAGGCGTTTGAATGCAAACACAATTTGGCACAGCGGCCCAAAAACAAACAAAAATAAATAGATGATTAAAATGCAAACAAAAAAGTAGGGTATATTTGAATTATTTGTTAATAAACTAATGTTTTTTGAGTCAATGTTGCAAAAATGAATTTGATGAACCTGACTTGCCATCTCCTCATTGGAAGAATCTTCAGAGAGAAATGCATCTTTACGGATTACATAATTGTGGTGTCCGGCACTGGCCCCTTCACCGATTGTTACTCCGTCTTCCTTTCCCAGTCCGAGGTGGGGTGAGTTATCTGAGGATGCGTCTTGTGTTGTGACATGGTCTAAAACCAAAATGCTGAATGAGGATGTTAACTTGTGTGATAACCCGGTACCCAGTAAGTCGGTTGCTCCTGGATTGTCTCTCTTGTCTACAGTTTCTTGTGCAGAGCTTGTCATTGCCCAGAGGGATGATCCAGTGATGAAATATTTGTTTGCTGATGTTCTCCCTCAGGAGGATGTAGAGAGTGCCGCGATTGGATACTTAAATGATGATGGGGTGCCTTTGCGCAAGTGGCTTGCCTAAAGAGAAGACTGTGGTGGTGAGTCACTTGCTCAAGTTGCTGTACCTGAGAACTTCATACTCCGACACAAACAAACTTTTCTGTATGCTCTTTATGTAAGTCCTTAATAATATGTATTTTGAATATGTTTGTGGGTACAATGGTTAATCCTTGTTATGCGAGGATTTTAATTTTACTATCTTTTAAGTTGGAAATGTTTCTCCTCATTTTAACTTTCTCAAATAGAGCCATGTTTCTGCAACCCCCACTCCTGACCAGGTCGTAAAACTTTATGACCCCACTGGGAGACAGGACAGGAATGCTATCTCTTACAAAAAGAATGGTAAAATGTACTCAGACGTAGTCTAAAAGTATATAGTATTGTTTTTTTGGTGCATTGAGATGTTTTCCATATAAATTGGGACTATCTGCAATTTATTAGCGTGTGTTAATCTTTAAAAGTGTGTAACTCTGTATCTGAATGTAACTTCGTGTTTCTATCAGTTATATATGTACTGTTTGGTGTTTTTGTAATTGTCATGTTGTGACCCAACTATTCCCCCGTGTAAAAGGTGTGAAAAATGTATTAATCTGGAATTACGAACTTGCTAGAATATCACTGCTGAAGTCTGATAAGCCTAAATCATTAGGGTGGGTGTTTCTACAGAGACAAAGGAACTTTTTCCCGCTGCAGATCGCGGACGTTCATTGGTTGTTCACGCGAACAGAGGCGTGAACCATCTCAAGCCATAAGAGCCGACCGAACAAGGTCCGCCTCTCTCTTCCGTTCTCTCACACGCTGCTAACCGGCTGCGACCCTCGTCGCTCTGGCTCGTCCATCTGCGCGGCCTTGGGCCGCACCCCTATCGCCTTCCCCCTCAGCACAGGGGCTGAGAGGGGGAAGCCATTCTCATGGCTCCTCCGGAAGCTTTCGTTTTCGTTGTTTTCTTTTCTTTTCTTTACTAAGTTTATTTGCCTATTCGCCTCTCCACATGAGGAAGACGAATTCTGAAACACTGCCTTGTTAAACCTTTCGAATACCGCGCGATCCCGCAGAAGCCCCGACAAAGGACCACGCTGCTCCAGCGCTCAAGCCAAGCTCCAGCGCAGCTCACACGCGCGTCACACGGTCTCCGGCACATGCACGCTGTTTTCAAAAAGACCACGCTCACGCACGATGGGCCATGCAAGTATCTTTCTCTATGGAGATTTAAATGCTTAAATTTGGCTTCCAAAAGTTTACTGTCTGTGATTTTCATACCTGAGCTCATTCTGTGATCACATTCATTCATTCTCTCTCTCTCTCTCTCTCTCTCTCTCTCTCTCTCTCTCTCTTATTTGGATTCCGTTATGTCTTGTACAAAGTTTACTGTCTCTAGTGTCTCTGTGTGATTTGTAGTTTGATGTATTATTAGTTAAATTATTAAAAACCCATATATTCATGATTGCCTTTGCCTCCACCCCGCTCACATTACGAGTCACTGAGATGTCTGATCTAGCTACAAGCTTTAAATTTAGAAACTAAATTTATCATAATGATAGGATAGTGTTTTCATGGCCAGAGAATATTTTTCCTTGAATTATAAGAAGTGATAACTTTATTGAAAATTGATAGGTTAATCTTACGGCCGTTTGCCGGACAAACCACTGTTTGATTTGCAGTAATTTACAGTAAGAGATATCACAATAATTGATATGAAAAATGGAATATTGACATATTAATGAGTAAATTACAGTGCCCTGTAATGAGTTATTGGTATAGACAATTGAGCTATTTTTCATCTTCAATAAAATTGAGTGTAACTTTCCTATGAGATATATATTAATCATATTCCTGATTAATTATTCAAATTCCCTATATATCATTTGAGTTAATTATTATGTACAACTCGTTGTTACATTAAATGGTGGAGAATGCAGGCATTTCAAACTTCATTTGTGAGCAATCAATCTGTGTATATGGTTTTTAATAATTTCTGCACGTGTGCTATGAAATTATGTAACGTTACTTGTGAGATAAGTCGCAAGACGCGAACTCACTCCTAACTGACTGAGGCAAAAAGCTGATCAGTCAGCACGTTAGGTATTTATAGAAACTTAACAGTATAGTCACTGTTATTTTTAATGAAAGTAAACTGCAGTATAATGTTAAAAGTATCCTGTTAAGAAAGACCAAAATCTTTTCACAGTGAGAACATTTTAATATGAATAATTAAAAGATGAAGAAATCTTTTATTAGTTGCAACATGTAAATCTGAACTTGAGCGATGTTCCTCTGATTCAGTTAAAAAGGCCTTGCTTATTAAATATCTTTATTGAATTCGTGGTGAACCACAGTGATATTCAAAATTAAACAATAAAAACTCCTGGTCTAAAATTGGCTTAGCTACCCGATTTTAAACCTAAAACATTTAAATCATAAGTGCTATTTTGATAAATGTCTATTGGAGTCATCAGATGGAAAATTCCTGTTTTTTTACATTTGTGTTTTGGAAGTGAACGGATCCTTCCTTCACCCTATGTTTAATATAGCACCACAGAATTAAAACCTTTTGTCTGTCAGTTGTGATTTTGTGATTTTTGATGCAGAAAATCAGCCTGACAAACGATCAGATTCTAAATCCTATTTAAATTCTGTAATTCCGCTATCTAAACACCGGAGGGAACTCATGGTTTAGAAGTTTCAAGTTACGCCCTGCCTTCTGATTCCAGCTTGCATGAGTGCAAGTCCGCCATCCCGTGGCCGTTTCAGATAATGCGCTCTGATCACTAATTTATAATCCCCTGTGATGTATTGAATTAACTGTCTAAATTCTCAACAATTATTTGCATTTACAGCTTTGCTCATGCGAATATTATTACAGGGAAACCAAAGAATTTTCCCTTCCTTTGACTGTTTACATTTACTTTGAGTTTGGTTCAAACATGATTTGAATTAAAATGTAATTGTTTAATAGTGGAAATCTAGATGTTTCAGGTCAACTACTGATTGACCCACTTAGAAGGTAAGCCATCTAGTGGCAGTCTCCTGTTAAATCGACTAACAGATCTCTGTCTTTTCCATTCTGTTTTGAATTGCATGTCCAATTTTACCCTTTTTGATTAATCTCACCCTGTTTGATTAATTTCATAATTATTAATGATAACTTATAGCTATCATTGGTTATTATAAGATATTATTCAGATTTTCCTTTTAATTCTTACATGCTTATTTTAAATTTTGATTTAAACCAGTTTTTAATTTTTAATTTGAATTAAGTTTTCTGCTCACCAGGTTAAGCACAGAGGCAGTACTCCCCCCCCTCCTTGTGGTGAAAACCAGCTACTTCTTTTCCCGTGTTTCATTCCTGTCTTTTATTTTGATTTTTTTGATTTTTCTTCTCTCTTTTGGCTTAGGTTATTTTGATAATTACCATTATTATCATAATTCATTTGTTTTGTTTTATCATTATTAGGTAAAGCTGTTACCTCTCATTTCTACATATATATTTACTCAATTGATGTTAAACAAACAAAACCTTAAAGGGGGGGTGAAATGCTATTTCATGCATACTGGGTTTTTCCAAAAAAACCTCTTCCGCTTTGTCACAGGTTTCGGAAAGTTTTTTTCGAGTATGGCTCTGTGTGACGTTAGATGGAGCGGAATTTCCTTATATGGGTCCTAAGTGCTGGCAGAAGAGCGCGCGCTCCCGTATAGCAGAACACTGAGAGGCTGAGCACAGCCTGATCAGAGCGAGAGCGTTGTGAAAAGTCACAAAAGAAGTGTGTTTTTGGTTGCCAGGGCAAGACAACCCTGCACAGATTACCAAAAGAGAAACAGCATTAAGGGACCAGTGGATGGAGTTTATTTTTACAGAGCATCAACGGAGTTGTGCAAGTGTTTTTGTTTGTTCCCTGCATTTCGGATTGCACATCGTTTATTTCTTAAGGATAATGCAGTCCCAACGGAAAAGGGTCACGATTGTGTGTTGGAACCACATGCGGTGAGTAAAACTGCTTCAAATATCTCTGTGTTGTTAACTTAGCTATCAGCACGTAAGCACATCAAGTAAACAACATGCGATGTTGTCATCAAACTGCACTTTCCACATGTACAGCTTAAAAAAAAAAAAAAAAAAAAGACGACATAAAGTGGAACTTAGTCATCTTCCAAAACTGCTAAGCAAATATATACAGTTTCAGTACATACCACATAGCATACTGCCTTTGCTGATGCTGCTCTTGTTAAATTTCAGCCTCTGGATCTGTGTCACAGCTTCCACATGCTCTCAACTCAAAAGCCTACTGGCGCTCGTGATTCTTTAGCTCCACCCACACGTCACGCCTCTAGGCGCTCGTGTTTTTCCAGGAAAAATCGATGCAGACTATCTTTCTCTTATAAATATAATAAAAATAAAGACTTTTTGGAGTTATGAAGGATGCAGTACTACTCTATAGGTACTCAAGATTAACAGGATATTGAGTGAAAACGAGCATTTCACCCCCCCTTTAATTAACTTTAAGTTTCTTTTGTTCATCCTTTGTGTATTTAATTGTAGAACTCCCTTGGTGATTGGACCGTCATCTCAGGTTTCCAGTGAGCAAGGCTGCCCGACCGGTGCCCGACCACTGGCTGCGAGTGAAACTCGGTTCCTCTTGTCTCTGTCCGTTAGCGACACGAAGTGGAGACATCAGCAATTTGGCACTCCAAAGGTTGTGTTAAAAGTCACAAGCTGTTCGAGAGGGCGCAATGCAAGAGTAACGGAGGACCGGGGACACTGCGGTTGAGTGTTTGGGGAGCGCCGGAGAGGTTGACCCAGCCACTGGTTTCCACCTGAATTATTTCAATTCACCCAGGTGAACCAAATGCGATAAAACCCATCCACTTATTATAAGCCACAGAATATTAGATATTCCCCCGGATATATTTTAAGTGTTTGACCCTTTTGCTTCTTTAAGCCACACCATATTTCTAGGTTTCCTACCCAGATAGCCCACTCACCTGTTGGCCCTATCTTTAAACCTAGCAGTAGGCTTAGGCCTCCTTATTCTCACTAACACATTGTGTTTCTATTGTTTTTATCTCATTTCAAGTGTTGTTTCACTTTGATCTTTTTCTATCCTCTGTTCTGTTGTGATTTGTTTCTTTCATTTCACATAGAGACAGTAACCTTGGGAGCCACCAAGGAAGCTAAATAGTAGAGCGACAACCAGCAGCCGGTGTCATCACGTGACCCGCTAGGCTACTGCCTGTCAAATCTCCATTTCAGGTCCTTCGTTGACCCAAATTAATTGGCTACTTAACTGTCTGACTGTTTGCATCAGTTAGCCCCAAAATCCTCATAAACGGCACAGCCCGTATGAATATAGCTCGTTAACTGTAGAACTAACTTGCATTGGTCTTTTTGTGTGTGTGTGCTGTGCTTCTCTCACCGACAGAGAGTCAGGATGTTCCAGTCATCCAGTCCAGCAGTCCACCTCTCGACATGGTTGAAAGCAGTGATGACCCCCTTCCTGCCCAAGGACGCCAGTAACCTGCAGCACCCAGAGCAACTAGACACCGAGCTAGATGAACTGATGGCACGCGATCCAAACCAAAGCGACTACTACAAAGAACTCGCCAGGATCTTCGGAAGCCTAGTTCACATTCTCATCGCCCAGGCACGGCTCAGTGAACAGAGCAACATCGCGGAGAAGGCCTGGAAGGACCAGGCCCCAACCCAGAGTCATCTTGATCAGGTCCTCCACGAGACCCAGAACCAGCGCGAGAAAGAGGACGACATAGATCCAGAGCTACAGAAAGGAGTTGAAAGACTTCACAATGCCCTGCAAGATCTTTGCTTCAACACAGATCAAAGAGAACAGAGAAGCCAGAAAAGAACTCAACAAAAAACTCCAGCAAGGTGACGCTCTCCTAAAAAGAGCAGAGACTGAACTGAAAGAAAGAGACTATAAAACCTGGGCCTGCAAAACACACTTGCAAGCGGCCCAAGATGAGCTCCAAGATGAACTTGACACTGTTCACACAGAACTGAGACAATCTCACAGATTACAGAGTGGCTGGATCGGAGAAACGCACACCACAAAGTTTCTCCCGGCCTGCCACTCCAACCCTTTCAGCCAAGAACCCAGAGCTGAAAAAGGGGGTGTAAGCTCACGGCTCAAGAAATCACCAGCCAGCTTACAAGAACACCTGTCAACAACGGAGGGGAGAGAACCCTTCCAGAGAACGAATGCCACTAAACCCTGCACGGCTCGCAGAGAACTTGACAAGCTAGCCAGAAGCATCTCTACATTCGATCCAGATCCTGCAGGAGGACATGACTTTTATGCTTCTTTACAAGCCATTGACTTTCATTTGCAAACTGTCGCCAACGTGACAGATGTGAACGCATTGTACCTGTTAAAAATCACGTCCAGCCGTGATGTGCATTGTTTTCTGGATCGTCAACCAGAGACTGTCAAAGCGTACTACCTGCAACTGCTACAGACTTTGATTCTTGAATTCTCTGATCCAAACTCAGACCATGGGCTCCTTATTGCTATGGACCTCAAACAGGGCTGACTTGAAAACCCACAGACTTTCTGTAGTCAGCTACGAAAAGCCTACTTCAGAGCATGCAACAAACCAGGTATGGAACAGGATGTCAACTTAAAAACTCTGTTCCTCCTAAACCTACATGCCAGTTGGAGTTTTCATCTCAGAGTCCCAGCGTGTCCACGTAACAGGACTACCCAAGAGTTACGGAACTTAGCCCACAAAGCTTGCACCAAGCAAAAGACTGTTTGTGAAAAGACTGTGAAAAACCCCAAAGTCTCCGTCTCTGAGCACTGCTTGGAGTTAACCCTAGATGGCACCCTACAACACCACAGTCACAGACATTTTTACAGAGAGTCAATACCGTTCCAAGCCAGCAGAGGGCAACACAATCGTGGTGGTGCTCGTCCAATGCACCAGAGCGAGCGATTCTGGGACCAGCGACCCAAAAACAGCCGATCCCCAACGTCCAGGACACAAAGCCCCGACAGCCGGCAGTGGAACCACTCTCGACATGACACTGGTAAGCTCAATCCTGAGCCCACGTCAGAAAAACACAGTGCAGCCACGTCTGAGACAGCAGAGAGCCTGAGGGTGCTGAAAGAGCGTCTTTACATGAAAACTCACAAGGAAGATGAGCCAAACACCAAGAACACTGCCCGTCATCCACAGACCACAGAGCTAACTGTCACAGCACAAGGCAACAGCATCACCCAAGCTCCACAGCTGACAGCTGCACACCCTGAACGAGACAGCACAGGTCCTCACACCAGGTACCACAAACACAAGGTACCAGAAAATGCTGCTTTGACTACCTGCCTTCGCAGTGAGCTACACAAGACCGGTCCTTACCACCCATCGATCGTCACACCTGCCCTGATGCCAACATTCCTGGGCAGCCTTGTCAAAAAGGGGGTGGGCCGAAAAGGAGTCAGCAGGGAAGACCTGATCGACACAGGATTAAACCTGACGGTGAGCTCATCTCACCTTTTCAAAAGACTCCAATTTGAAGCTAAGAGACAAGATCAAACTCTTACACCTCAAACTTATGAACTGAATGTACAGGCGTACAGCCAGAATGACATCCGGTTTGAACAGGTTGTTTCCATTCACCTGACAATCGTTCTGAGGAGTCTAATACAGCCCATGTATGTCTCACCAATGAACACTCATACACTTTTCATCGGCAAAGACCTGCTAGAACACTTTGACCCTTTTCTGAACTTCAAACAGCTAAAAGACTTTGCTCAAGTGCGAGAACCTCTTTCCCTCCAGCCACACAGGTTGCTAGAGCCAGACTGTCAGGTCACAGAGGTCACGGGAACTCCCACAGAGCCAGACGGTCAGGTCACAGAGGTCACGGGAACCCCAGCAGCCAGCCATGAGTACAACACCCTGTAAGGACGAAAGAACCTGAGATACTTTGATCTCCTGAGAAACAGACAATACAAACATACACGGGGATCTTCGAGACACCCCACAGAGTGGAGGAGCAGGAGACCTCCTCCCCTTCTGGCCATTTGTTTCATTATAAATCCTTTCACCCATTCTTCCTTCTACTCAGTCTGCTCAAAATGATTACATGAAAATGTCAATGCAAGTGAACTAACACTCATGTCTAGTATCATTGGAAATGTCTCAATGCAACTGGTACAATGGTCTCACTCTCACAAAAGTAGATTAGAAGATAATACAAATGTGAAGAGTCAAGAGATATCTTGATTACTGTAATGGGAGTGTCCTTTCCTAGGGCCCTCCATGTAATTTACCCCCTGTTCCCATTGAGTTGTAAAACCACCCAGGCTTGGGACCTGAGGTAATGCAAATTCCAATTGTTAGTTTCTGTCTTCTCGGGGGATGTTTGTCTTGGTCTGAGGTATTTAAAGGATTGCAGAAAAAGGATCAGGGCGATTTCTGTAGCCAGAAAGCCCGTAGTGTGTTGGGTGTCTCTTCACTTCATACTATGTATTTTCTAAGGTCAGGTATGCATATTTAACTTTTAGATTCATCTTTGAGAATTTGATGTTTTGTATTGATATGATTTGATGTTGTTTCAATTGGATATGTAATTGGCAAAATACATATCTACCTGATAAAATTGTTACATTTTGATTCTATTCTGTCTTACTCTGTAATTATTGACTAGTAGATTACGTTGCATCCTTGTTAGCAACATGAGCACCCGAATGAATGAGTTAATATAAAAATAGAGTTAACTAGAATAATCAAATGTCAGAAGAATATTAATTAAAAAGGCATACAACCAATTTGCATTTCAACCTAAATTCGAGGTCATACTAAAATGGAGTCAGATTAAATAATAAAATGGAGTCAGATTTGAGTTTAACCTAAAATGAATAACTCTACGTGCTGAAAGACAGAACACGCAGGAAACCTTCATCCAGCACCGGATACCTTCCTTGGGCCGAGTGTCTGGACCTTACAACCCTAACGACAAGCTCAAGTTCAAGTCTCTGTACCTTAGTCAACAAACAGGGTATGGTGGTACCAGCTTACACCAAAGGGGTCGCTGTTCGGCTCAACCTGCAATGTGGTCAAACCTTAAACCACACGCTGGGTTTCTTCCAATCCTCACCTGAATGTGTGGAACTCAGACTCACAATTGCAAACAACAAGCATGTCAAACACCAACACCTGTTCCAGCAATGTGATAACATCACAAAAACACACAATGTGACAGTGTACTGGAGGAAGGTAAAAGGACACTCGAAGCTACTAAGTCTAGACAAGGACTTAAAAGATCAAACTGACACCCTTGCCAAAACTGGCACACTGAATAACATTCTGTGGTCACTCCCAACCCACCCACCCACATTCAAGGTTGACGTGATTACACACAGCATAAGAACTTTACTAGCTAAACTGCCTACCTCAGAAACACTTACGCTGGCTCCGTTGTCTACACAGACCAACATAGCGGACATGCGGGCTTCTGAAACCTCCATAAGGACTTTGCTTTACCACCTCTCAGACCCCTCCATCCACCCTGGCAACCAGTCTACAGTCACTGACAATCAACACCCCAGACCACTGCATGATACACAACACATGCTGCGTTCACAGAACAATATTGTGGGTTGTGCGCCGTCTGACATCACAATGCCAGGGCTTGTAATGCCACGGAGAAAAAGAGGGATAATGCCAATATATTTCCATGACGCAGCATGTGCTGCACCACGCAGCACTAGAGCCACTGACAAAACACTGAGGCAAGCGTCATGCCAGCAGCAAGATGTGGCAAAACATGGGCGAGGGCGAGCTAAACCCAGTCGCCGCCCACAAAGCAAAGAGACTACCCTGTCCAACCAAAGACAGTCCTCGTTTGTTTCTTTCTCCCCTTTCTCTCTCTCTCTCACTATTATCTGTACCAGGATTCTGCTGTGGTTTGCCGTGCCGTGCTGTCAGCCAAAGAGAGGACAGCTGCCACAGAGAAAACCGCTGAGACTCCTGACCACCGATGACTGGGCACACTACCCCAGCACTGTAACCGAATACAGCTGTACAGGGATCCAATGGAGAGAGGACTCCCTCACTCACACGGAGACCGATGTCAAACACATGTTCAGTCAACATGAGAAAGTGACTGTTACACAAATGGAGTTATGTGGACACCACCACCGCTCCAAACAGTTCCCGGGAGCTTTGCTCAGAGCCGCTGCTGCCGCCAGAATGTTTAACATTGTTATGTCCAGTGTCAATGCAGCGAACCAGACCGTAAACTCCATGAAACCACTGTTTACTGTCTTCCAGAAGGACTTTACCCAGACTCAGCTGTTTACAGCATTAACAACAGACATGCTGTGGGAGGTTAGCTCCTCCAATGACAGCCTAACCACGAGTAAAACCCCACCATACATGATACCCTTAAGCCTTGTGTTAACTGTGCTGTCTTACGCCATCACCATGCCAGCTGACCTGCTACAAATACACCTGGCCAACTCTCTGGATAGTGCCTTCCTACGGCACGTCAACCCCAAACAGAGAGAAGTGAATGTGCCCCTGAACCAACTCATCAGCGAGTCAAGCCAAGTCTACAGACCTAAAGACATTGTCAGTGTCAGGATGTGGAAAAGCAACACCCACACCAAGACACACATTCCAGATGTGGTGGCCTACCACGACAGCTACACACAGCTGTACCTGGCCCCAAACATGCACATGTGTACTTTGTCCAAAGACATTCATTATCTCTGCCTTAGCAAACCCTTCCTCAGACACAACGCTGAAGGAATCTGCGGGTTGCAACCCCGGGTCAGCGATACGCGATGCCCTGCCGAAGCCAAGCCTCTAACACAAGTCACAGAAACGCAAGCAGAGATTGTGGGTAACAGATGACTCGTCAACACTCCTGTGCATTCAGCTACACTGACCTACGACCAGCATGACACCGTCACCCATGCCAACCTGCTTGACCAAGTACTGAAAGGTACCACCAAACACATTGACATTACTCCCGTCGACACAGCCCTCCAAGCACTGTCTCGACAGCCCGTTCTGAACCCGTCATCTGCGGTCCGACCCTGGACTGCTGCCGACACTGCACGGTAAATCTCCACTGTCATTGATCACACCCTGACTCTTGGCGTAACCTTCATCCTATACAGGATACTCAATGAGATGCAAACCTCTACAGCCAAACTCACGACAACTGTGACTGGAGGTCTCCGATGGAATCCCCGGAAAGGGGGTGCCAAGTCAAAGACAACACCAAACCTCATCAAGCTGAATCCTCAGCTTCAGGAACCACCATAATGACCTACCTGCTACATGACCATCACGATTCACCTGTCATCTGCCCATCCTGATGATTGCCGTCTGATGATGTCCACACAGGGACTTCATCTGACCAAAAGGGGGAGATGTAACGCATATGCAGGTCATCGATATATCGGTTAAATTCAGGCATATAACATGAAACCTTTTTCCACTAAATGCCTGGCCTGGCGCCAGCCTGGCTGGACTTAAATTATTTACGATACCCGTGTGAGCCTCAAAGGAGAAATGAAACCCATTTCACACACACACATAAGCACACACACACAAACAAACTTTTCTGTATGCTCTTTATGTAAGTCCTTAATAATATGTATTTTGAATATGTTTGTGGGTACAATGGTTAATCCTTGTTATGCGAGGATTATAATTTTACTATCTTATAAATTGGAAATGTTTCTCCTCATTTTAACTTTCTCAAATAGAGCCATGTTTCTGCAACCCCCACTCCTGACCAGGTCGTAAAACTTTATGACCCCACTGGGAGACAGGACATGAATGCCATCTCTTACAAAAAGAATGGTAAAATGTACTCAGACGTAGTCTAAAAGTATATAGTATTGTTTTGTTGGTGCATTGAGATGTTTCCCATATAAATTGGGACTATCTGCAATTTATTAGCATGTGTTAATCTTTAAACGTGTGTAACTCTGTATCTGAATGTAACTTCGTGTTTCTATCAGTTATATATGTACTGTTTGGTGTTTTTGTAATTGTCATGTTGTGACCCAACTATTCCCCTGTGTAAAAGGTGTGAAAAATGTATTAATCTGGAATTACGAACTTGCTAGAATATCACTGCTGAAGTCTGATAAGCCTAAATCATTAGGGTGGGTGTTTCTACAGAGACAAATGAACTTTTTCCCGCTGCAGATCGCGGACGTTCACTGGTTGTTCACGCGAACAGAGGCGTGAACCATCTCAAGCCATAAGAGCCGACCGAACAAGGTCCGCCTCTCTCTTCCGTTCTCTCACACGCTGCTAACCGGCTGCGCCCCTCGTCGCTCTGGCTCGTCCATCTGCGCGGCCTTGGGCCGCGCCCCTATCGCCTTCCCTCTCAGCACAGGGGCTGAGAGGGGGAAGCCATTCTCATGGCTCCTCCGGAAGCTTTCGTTTTCGTTGTTTTCTTTTCTTTTCTATACTAAGTTTATTCGCCTATTCGCCTCTCCACATGAGGAAGACGAATTCTGAAACACTGCCTTGTTAAACCTTTCGAATACCGCGCGATCCCGCAGCAGCCCCGGGCCGGAAGACAAAGGACCACGCTGCTCCTGCGCTCAAGCCAAGCTCCAGCGCAGCTCACACGCGCGTCACATGGTCTCCGGCACCGACCACGCCGACTCAAAAAGACCAGGCTCACGCACGATGGGCCATGCAAGTATCTTTCTCTATGGAGATTTAAATGCTGCTTAAAGTGTGTCTATGATTTGAGTCGTTGTTGGCTTCCAAAAGTTTACTGTCTGTGATTTTCATACCTGAGCTCATTCTGTGATCTCATTCATTCATTCTCTCTCTCTCTCTCTCTCTCGCTCGCTCGCTCTCTCTCTCTCTCTCCCTTATTTGGATTCCGTTATGTCTTGTACAAAGCTTACTGTCTCTAGTGTCGTACGCGTATTTACTCTGTGTGATTTGTAGTTTGATGTATTATTAGTTAAATTATTAAAAACCCATATTCATGATTGCCTTTGCCTCCACCCCGCTCACATTACGAGTCACTGAGATGTCTGATCTAGCTACAAGCTTTAAATTTAGAAACTAAATTTATCATAATGATAGGATAATGTTTTCATGGCCAGAGAATATTTTTCCTTGAATTATAAGAAGTGATAACTTTATTGAAAATAGATAGGTTAATCTTACGGCCGTTTTCTGGACAAACCACTGTTTGATTTGCAGTAATTTACAGTAAGAGATATCACAATAATTGATATGAAGAATGAAATATTGACATATTAATGAGTAAATTACAGTGCCCTGTAATGAGTTATTGGTATAGACAATTGGGCTATTTTTCATCTTCAATAAAATTTAGTGTAACTGTCCTATGAGATATATATTAATCATATTCCTGATTAATTATTCAAATTCCCTATATATCATTTGAGTTAATTATTATGTACAACTCATTGTTGTTACAACTAAAACTGCCTCCATTGTATACCTCTAGTGTAGCAACCGTTTAAATATCTTTTAGTAGACTGTGTTGGTCCGTTACCTCCCTCTAAGTCGGGAAGTACATTTCTCTTGACTGTAATGTGTCAAAGTACTCGCTACCCAGAGGCTTATGCAATGTGTAACATTACTACTCAGTCCGTTGTAAAAGCTTTATCTCAATTCATAAAAATGTTTGGTATCCCTAAGGTCATTCAAAGTGGCCAGGGAACGAATTTCACGTATAACATGTTCGCAGAGATTTTAAAGCAGTTGGGAGTTCAGCATCACCAGTCCAGCACATACCATCCTCAGAGTCAGGGAGCGCTGGAACGGTTTCACCAAACGCTTAAGTCTCTGTTGCGTGCATATTGGGTTGAATTAAATCAAGACTGGGAGGAAGGAATTCCATGCCTTTTGTTGGCCACAAGGGAGGTCACCAAGTCTAGTTAGTTTTTGGGCATAAGGTTCATGGTCCACTTGCCATTGTGGGCGATCAGTTTAAAGGTAAACAGACACCAAAAAGTCTGCTTGAATATGTAAATGGATTTAGAAAACGCTTATTTCTAGCCGGTCAAGCAGGACGGGAAAAGTTGGAGAAGGCGCAGATAAAAATGAAAAAAGTTTGCCAGTCTGAACAGCGTGTTTTTAATCCAGGAGATCAGGTTTTGGCATTGCTGCCTTTGATGGGCTCGCCATTCTGCGAGAAATTTGTGTGACCATATACTGTTGTGCATGTACTGTCTCACCTTAATTATTAAATTGCAACTCCAGACAGAAAGAAAATAACCCAAATTTGTCATGTAAATCTATTGAAGCCTTTTTTCTCCTGTGCTTGTCAAAAAAATTAAATTAAATCCTATGCTGTGGTCAGTCCGGTGACTGAAGGGCAGTGTCAATCTTTGGTGGGAGAGAATTAAGGGATTAAGATTCTAGACAATGCTGTAATGCAACCTCCATTAAATAATTCTGAGACTCTGAAAGATTTGGAGCATTTGTTGTCCCATTTATCTGATTTGCAGTGAGTCGAATTGTCACAGTTGATACACAAGTTGTTTCGAGACGTTCCATCACAAACTCATTTAATAGAGCATGACGTGGATGTGGGTGATGCTTCACCTATACGCCAGCGCTTTTATTGTGTTCCTTTAGAAAAACGTTTAAAGTTGGAGCCAGAGATTCAGTACATACTGAAAAATCGATCAAGTGGGCTCAGCGAGATATGTCAGTAAATTCGATTTGCTTAAAGGGTACTGGTAGGTGCCTTTAACACCTCGAGCACAAGATTTTACAGCTTTTATAACTTCTTCTGGGCTGTTCTCTTATTCTGTCATGAGCTTCAGACTACACAATGCTCCAGCGACATTTCAAAGATCAATGAATCGTGTAGTCTCTGGTAGGGGTGCTCCGATCACGATCGGCCGATCGTTATGCGCATCTCGTCAGTAAAGCCGGTTCTCTAATCAGCGGTTAATTCCATCAGGTGTGTGATTTCACATAGAGCAGCTGTTACTACACAGAGCCATTGTTAACAGAGAAGATGCGCAAATCCACTTCATTTTCAGCGTTTATTGGCGCATCTTCTCAGTTAACAACGGCTCTGTGTAGTAACAGCTGCTCTATGTGAAATCACGCACCTGATGGAATTAACGGCTGATTAGAGAACCGGCTTTACTGACGAGACGCGCATTAACGATCGGCCGATCATGATCATTGTCAAAAGGCATTTGAGAACGTGAAGATGCTGTGGACTGCAGCTCCTGTATTAGCAGCGCCCCACAGTGGTCTTCCTTTTGAGATTCAGGTTGATGCAAGTCAAGTGGGAGCAGGAACTGTCCTTCTCCGGACTCATTCTGGTGGTATTAGTCATCCAGTTAGTTATTTCTCACGCAAGTTTAATTCATATCAATTTAACTATTATGTTATTGAGAAGGAAATGCTGGCATTGATCTGTGAACCCCAACATTTTGATGTGTATGTGGAAGGAGGGTCCCCAGTTGTCATCTATTCAGATCATAATATTTTATAGAAATAAATGAACTTTTCCAGGATATTTTGCCTGTGTGTGTGTGTATATTATATATATATATATATATATATATATATATATATATATATACATATATACATACAGATATTAGGGCTTGCATAGACTAGTCTTCAACCACTAATCGCCGCTGTTGGAAACAATCGACTACTCGAGTATGCATTAACCATAATGCGTACAAAGAGTTTGCAAGTACGACATGAATTTTAGGATTACAAAATAGCGTGTAGCTATTACTTTCTATGACCTTATCTTTGTTGCATGTAAAATTTAAATATGTAATGCAATAATTAGGAGTGTGTCTGAAGCCAAATTCCTTATTCAGAATGGCACCAATCAAGGCTTCAAAAATGAATAACAAAAATAAATTCAGAATAATTTTGCCTGAATACTGTGATAATGTGAGGCTGAAGCTGACACAGTCCGGTGTTTGCTAGATAACAATTGAGTCAGGGGATCAGCGCAATATTATACAACAGACCTCTAAAGTCACGAGTGTGAAGTGAATGAATGGAAACTTTATGAATGAAAAGAGAACAAATCAAACACAGCATTGCTGTTGTCTCTCTGTGCATCTCTCAGAAATCAGAGCTTTGCAAGAGTAATATCACCTATAATAATACATCATACACATTCTATTATTTGTATATGTTTAAAATGCAATGATTTAAAGCTAAGGCTATGACATGATAAGAATGAATGGATTAAGCACAGCACACTCACCAAACAGCTGTGTTGCGCATCAGTCTCTCAAAAACCAAACCAGTTCTAGTAGGCTAATAATCAGCTTTGATACGGATAAATTTTCTACTTGTCCTACGTGTTGCTGGTTTGCGCGGAATACCCACATTTGTTTAGTGAAGTTCACTAAACATTAAGACTCCCTTAAAGTGTTCTGCGTTCAAATTATCACTAAATGTTTGTCATGACATCTTTCTGCTTGCATGATAAATGTTATTATAGAAATTAATAATTATTTTAGTTTAACACGACATACATGTTCAGTGATAACAATGAAAAAAATAAAAAGATCAACGATGTATCCGAATGCAGATACGAAAATTGCTGCGATTGTAACAGATACAAATACTGGCTGTTTACATGAAAATTTTAATATATAAAATTGAATGTCATAATTATAAAATTTTGACAATTTACATATGTAATTGTTGCATACGGCTATGAATTGATAACCGTTTATTGATTTAAAAAAATGATTTAATGTCTTTTCATTTACAGTAGCATCTCTCGACAATGACTTGAACGTTAATAAACAATCAGCAATAAAATGAATTAAAAAAACAAAAATTATTGTGACATCAGCACTAGGGGTCGACCTATTATCGCCGTGGCCGATTATCGGCGCTGATATTAAGCATTTTTATTGTTATCGGCATCGCCCATTTTCAAAACCGATTTGCCGATAAAACCATTTTATTTTGAAATGCTCGATCTGGCACTGATCCAGCCACCTCAGTCAGAGCGCACCGCTCTGTGGCCTAGACTAAGCCCCGCCCATCGTCCGTCTGATTTGTTGGGAGTCACCAATCAAGCCTGGCCAATCAATACGGCTGGCGTGGCTGGAAAATGTTCTGCCCTCACAACGAATGCACAGGAGCTGCTTCAGTGATCATCATCACACATCAATAAGTTATCTCTCGAAGGTAAGAATGCAGTAAATGTTCCTGAAGTTGCAATACATCACTACACTGAAGTTGCAAAACACCTTAATATAATCGATTTATGATGACAAAGCCCCGTTCAGTTATTATACTGTGAATTCCCGGTCAATGTCCGTCATTGCAGTGATATGCTTTAACGGATCATCACATCAGTGCTGAGATAGTGAAACTAAAACCTACTTCTCTCACCATTCGGCCAACTTAACGTTATATTGTGAATAGATTATCAAAACGAATGAATTCACTCACGTCTGCTGCGTTTTTTCTTTTTTTGTGTGTGTTGTTCACATAGCTTCACTGAACAGCATCCGTTCCGATAGGGCTCTTAGGAAGAAAATTGCGCATATTTGGAGAAATATTGCTTTATTCTAACATGATTGCAAAATGAATAATCATACAGATTCAGAACTACCATTATGCAATTTTGAAGAGCTGAAAGGGCATCAAGTGCCAGCTCTGATGTCCTGATGCGACGCGAGCTCCCTATTCCTGATTTAGTTATCTTCGCGGCCGCGCTCTCTCATTTGACTAATAACCCTATGCTAAAATCGGAAATTGTCAATAATCTCACATTGCACGTTTCTGGATGACGCTGTCCTGTATACTTCCTAGTTTGTATCGTCATGATAAACAGTCAAACAATTACTGTAATAATAAAATCTCCATAGTCATCGGGAAGGAGGAGGCGGGAACCGGCGGACAATCAAATGAAACTTTAATAATGACAAAATAAACAAAACAGCGCATCAGCCCCTCACGGATGACTGATGCGCACAAATAAAAAGCAAAACATAAACTAAAAGCCCAGGCCTGGTACTCTCTCGTCCTTCACTATCGTCGCTCCAGTTTTATATCCTTCCATCTCCTACGTGGGACTCGAGACCGGCGGTGGGGCACAGGTGTCGCTGATTTCCCAATCATTCCGCCGGCCTCACTCCTTGTTCCCATGTCCCTCGGCCCCGCCCCACTCCACTCGCCACAATTACTAATGTACGTTAATGAATTAATCTTTTATGTTTGTCATAATTTGTCCTTGGTTGCAAATTTTTCTTTCTTATTAGAAATGTGACCATTATCATTACTGATACATCTCGTAAATAGATGTATTAAGGAATTTAGTTATAATAGTGGCATAGCCTGAATTTTAATGTTGATGGGCATCTTAAAATGAGCGGGCCGCTCTATATAACATGTAGGCTATAATGTCTGTATTAAATGTGCACATTTTCAAGTCTTTGTGTGGACTGCGTGTGGAAACTAAAAGACATTGGGCTTATACTGTGATGGGAAGTTCGATTCTTTTCCGTGAACCGGTTCTTTTGGACAGTTCCATTAAAAAAAATGGTTGAAATAAACGTTTCACGGGTTCTTTTGCGCTCCACGTAATTGCCCTTCATTCAAGCCTTCATTTTAACCGTGCTCATAACATTAGTACAGAATCAGTTCAGAATCAAGCACCAAAAGAACCAATTCGGTTCAGACGCTCTGTGTGTCATTCTGCTTCACGCTGAATCACGCATTCGCAGTATCATCAGCTCCTCGGTTCTCAAATCGGATGTGTCCGAAGGAAACGGTTCCCGGTTCAGTGTACTGGTAATCTGAAAACCGATGCAGCCGGTTCTTGACTCAACAAAGAGTCAATCTTTTGTTTGTTATATTCAGTTCTCTCTTCACAGCAGTTCAGTCAGTGTACTGTTTGAGTAAATGAATTACTCCGGGATATTGCTTTATTTTGACTCAGAGGGAGTGTCAGCCACATTAAAAAATTTAACAGCTTAAGTAATTTGTGGATTAATGCAGGAGCAGGAACAGGAGCGAGGCCGGTGGAGTGATTTGAAATGAGCGACACCTGCTCAACCCACCGGTCTCGAGTCCCACGGAGGAGATGGAATGATATAAAACTGGAGCGACGACAGTGACGGAGGAGAGAGGATCAGGCCTGGGTTTTAGCCGTGTTTTGTGTTTATTTTGATTATTAAAATGTCATTTGATTGTCCGCCGGTTCCCGCCTCCACCTTCCCGATGATTATGAAGTTTGTACATTGTTACAGTGTGAAATAGGCGTTAGAGGCTTCTGCACAGGCTTCTATACTGTATGCATATACAGCCTACTGTGCCTGTACATTCAAAAAGCTATGAAAATGTAAATTTGTTTATATAGCACACTTTAAAACAACTCACGTTGCCCAAGTGCTTTACAGTCACAAGTTAAACAGAAAAAAAAAAGTTACATAGACATATCCACCTCACATAAACATACATAAGGGGGAAGTCGTGGCCTAATGGTTAGAGGGTTGGACTCCCAATCGAAGGGTTGTGAGTTCTAGTCTCGGGCCGGACGGAATTGTGGGTGGGGGGAGTGCATGTACAGCTCTCTCTCCACCTTCAATACCATGACTTAGGTGCCCTTGAGCAAGGCATCGAACCCCCAACTGCTCCCCGGGCGCCGCAGCATAAATGGCTGCCCACTGCTCCGGGTGTGTGCTCACAGTGTGTGTGTGTGTGTGTGTGTGTGTTCACTGCTCTGTGTGTGTGCATTTTGGATGGGTTAAATGCAGAGCACAAATTCTGAGAATGGGTCACCATACTTGGCTGAATGTCACTTCACTCACTTCACTTATAAACACTTACCCCTTTAAAAATGCTCTCCATACGAAATGAAAAGATGTTGTTTTAAGACAGCTTTGAACATGTGTAAGGATTTGGCAAATCGAATAGGTTGAGGGAGGTCATTCCACAATTTAGGGCCTGCTCGAGAGAAAGCTCTATCACCTTTATGTTTATATTTTGTCATGGTAGTGCACAGCAGATGTTGATTTTCTGATCTCAGGGATCTAGAGGGGGTGTAGATTGTCACCAAACCAGACAAATACACAGGAACTAGATTGTGCAAGGCCTTAAAGACAAGTACCAGGATTTTATAGACAATTCTAAGTTGTACTGGCAGTCACTTTAACCTCCTGAGACCCAGCCCCTTGACTTATGTCCACTGTAGTGGACATTTGAGTTTCATCCCTCTCCTTGGAATCTTTTGTGCAAGTCTCTTAATTCCTGCTGTTCTGTACAGAGGACATCCTGGGCTTTTCAGGGATATGTTATTTGATTGGCTGGGAGGCCGGGAACCCCCTCAATCTTTCAATCCAAAATGGCCGGCATAGGAATAAACACATTTTATGGAAAGATAAAAGGTGAGTAAAATATTGTTTGTCTACGGTTTTGTTTCTATGATAATCATATATTTTCTTGTTCATTAAGGTGTTAGGAATCATATATTTAGTTCTGATAACAAATACATTATGTATCTTTTGAAAAATTAGCAATTTTATGAATGTCAATTATAGAGGACATCAGGACTATCTTCATGTAAATAATGACTCCACATTGTTATAGGAAATAGAACTGAAGCAGAAAGAATTCTTTACAAAACAGTCGAGGGAGATTCAGATTTAGAGTTGTCAGATGACGAGAGAGATGAGGATGAGTTTCAACCAGTGAGAGAAGACAGTGATGAAGAAGAGGAAGATGATGCAGAAGGCTCAGGTGAAGGGACAGATGCAGACACAGACAGGGATGAGCAGGAAACTCAACGCCCTCTGTGGGCTAGGAGTAATATGTATGTTTTATGCAGTTCCACAATTTTAAATAAAGCTGCATTGAGTATTTAAACTGTTATTATTTATTATTTATCATTTATTATTCTTTTTTTCCTTCATATCAGATTTGCACATGTAACCTGGGCTTCCAGTGTGTCAAGATGACCCTACAACACATGCAGACTGGAGTCCAATTGAATATTTTTGGATACCAAGCATGCAGAAAGATGCAGAAATAAGGGCTCCAAGAGCAAGACGTACATGAGATGTACCAAATGCAAGATGTTCCTCTGCATTACCAAAAAGAGAAATTGCTTCCTGGACTATCACAACTAACAAAAACATACTAAGAATAAAAAAATCCCCCTCCAAAAGTTTCACATTAGTTCTATGTTCATTGTTCGAATAACACTAAAAGGATTCAAGGGGACCAATAAAAGGATACGGACATAACAAAGTGTTCTAATAGTAAAGATATACTTGCAAAATGTAAGGAAAAGGATTCAAGAATGATAAATGTTTATATAATCAAAATGTCTGTATTCTTGGATAATAATCAATTTACAGCCCAAAATGTATTCTTAGTTAAAAAAAAATGTATAATCTGGTAAAATTGTTATCTACCAAATGTGTTTGTTTTCGTACTAAAATGATCCTGTTGTCCACTACAGTGGACATGCTGTAAAACAAAAATAAAAAATAAAAATAAAAATGTCTAAATTGTAGGATGTTTTTTTAACCCTAAACAGGTATGGAATCACAAAAAAATACGATTAGGAAAAAAAATATTTTCTTTGGTTCTCAGGAGGTTAATACTTTAAATACCACTTTTTCTAAAACCTTGGCTAAAAAAAGGTAAATTTGAGATCGGTCTGAAATTATTTGGATCCGCTATTCCCAAATTTGGCCTCTGTAATAATGGCAGAACTGAAGCATACTTAATATCTGCTAGGCAGGTGCCCTGGCTAAGACATTTGTTAGTTAGATTCAACAGTAATGTAGCCTAACCATGTTCCGTACACTTTTCGCTATTTGCCACACGCCAATGACCACTCCTCCATTGTTGAAAGACAGACAATCATGTTTGTGTGCTCATTCTCCGGTGGGGAATACCTATTATACAGTCTACACTTTGATTGATGTCTTTAGGAACAATAGTTTTTGAGAAAAGTGGGGAAAAGTACCTCCTCCGCCAGTTTACGGTAGATGATAGGGGTTAACTGTGTTCCATACAGGCTTTAATGATGTTCCGTACAGCGCTCATAACTTGATTTTATCTGCTAAAATTTACATTTTAACTGATCAGAGGTGAACTGTTTATTTATTTTAACTGCAAGAAAACATAATTTCAATGAATATGAAAGATGAGTACCTTTTTATTTGATTAAAATACAAGTGAATTGCTACTTTAATAAAGGGCGCATGTGAGTTAGGCATGATTGTGACATTATATTAATTATGGCATGCCAGTTAAGCATGAACCATGTGAAAGGTTAGTGAACATCATTTACATATCTTTCTGAAGACAAAGATGATGATAAGGGCAAATAATTTGCACTGATTAATAAAATAAAAAAAGGTTAACCAATGTGAAAACTTTATAAAGTAAGAGATCTCTGCTGCCTGTCTCAGGTGAGGGTGGCGCTAAGTGGTCATCGCCTGCAAACGATGCTTAAAGAGGGGTATAATGGTGTTTTGTGTATTCAGAGTTGTTCACAGTGTTAAAGGGATGGATTCTCATGCTAAACATGGCCAAAGTTGTAAAAAATTATTTAGAAGAATGATTGAGAATTTCTGTGTGCGAAAAACTTACTTCCGGGTTGGTACAAGAACCCAGCGCTACAAGAAGAGTGGATGCAGTTTGTTTTTCCGGGCAGCAATGGAGTGTATCATGTGCGTTTGTGTGTTCTGGTCATTTGAGTGACGAATGTTTTATAAACAAGGCCCAGGTCGACGCTGGATTTGCACATCTTTTGCTATTAAAACATGGAGCTGTCCCTGTGATATAAGACCCCATTCATGTAAGTACAGATTCATCAGATTTCTGTCTTTTTTTGGAAATCAGCACATAAGTTAATATGTTAATGGAAACAACACGAAACATCAGTATTATAGCTCTGCTCATGGCCCGCCTCCAGGAGCTCGGCTTTTTCCGGAAAGAATAGCAAAGCGGTATTTTTCTTTTACAAATATGATAAAACTTAAGACTTTTTGGATATATGAAGGATGCAGTACTACTCTATAGGTACTCAAGATTATTAAGATGTTATGTACCCTTTAAACATTCCAATTTCAAAGCATTTATTCAGCAAAAGGTAATATATTTAACAATTTGTGATAACATAATATTCATTTAATAAAGGCTGTAGTACTGTGGGAAACATAAGTGGAATAGAAATGTATATTTTCGCTGCTCTAGTTGTCTTCCCTCCCAAGCTAAAGTTTTGAAGTAAATCTTCCCCACCGTCCATTTTGGTGGGCACACCGAGCAAACCTAATAAAATCTTACTGAAACAAACAGCGGATGGGTCTCTGTTTAGATCGGGGGTGAAAGAGAGAAACACGACACAGATATATAGTTTATGTACGACCTGTAATTATTTATTCTGCAATCTGCGCTAAAACGTCACCCGTACAGAACATTGTTTTGTACGGAACATGGTTAGTCTACGTTATTTATTTTTTATTTTTTTATTTGACTTTTAGGAATTACAACTGCAGTCAGGGGGTACAAAAAGTAAAGCAAATAAACAGACATAAAAATACATATACAAATTCAGAGAAAATTTAAAGGCTAAAGATGTGAAAATGCTTACAGATTGAAACGCATTTTGCAGCTTTCTTATTTTTCAGCCCCACTATTGTATTTAGGTATTGCAAAATTTCTGCTTTTAAAATAAAAAATAAAGGCTTATTTCCTCCAAATTTACATTTATGAATACTAAATTTAGCTAACAGAAGAAGCAGATTAATTAAATAATATTCCTTATGGAAAGATTTGTCATAAGAGAAAAAAACAAATAATAAATTTTTAAAGCACAGTTGAAAGCTGGACATGATATGAGCCTTAATAAAGGAACAGAAATCTGACCAAAAACAAACTAAATGAGGACAACTCCAAAATAAATGATAAAATGTTTCATCGTGTAAATCACAAAATGTACACAATGTATCAATTTGGTTAGTCTACGTTAGTCCCTACACTAGCAAAAAAATATGCTTAAAAAGATGAGTTGACAAAACATCACCTTTAGATGACAATATCCGCCAAAACTGGAAGGGTAATGAGATCGAATTCTCTCCATTCCGTGCTACAAGGCACAGCCAGGTCAAAAGACGGAATCACCGGTAATTTCGGTATTGTAGAATGTAGATTGCACAGAAAAGTTTCACCTCAGATTGAGAGTTTGAACAAAACAAAACAAAAATCGAAACCAAAAGTAAATAGAAAATACCGTCTTAAACCATTCATAACTAAAGTAAAATGTTGTAATGTCTACAGTAACTCGTTATTCAAGTTTAATGGTTCGCGAAATTAATTAGATATACATCAGTTGGTATCTGGTAGAGGAATAGACGGAGACGATGGTTTAATGCCTATATAAAAGTGCAGCGATACAATGTATAGGTTACGTACAAATAAATGCACATAAAGTAATTAATAAAACACAGGATGCGATCTATGTACATTACATTAACATTAAAATGTAAAACTAAACTAACTGGACAGCAATGTACCTACCATTCACTACTTCATCTTCTTCTTCTTCTTGATGTTTTATGGCGGTTGGCAAACCAGCTTTAGGTGCATTTACCGCCACCTACTAGGATGGAGTGTGGAGCTTTGACGGTAATGAAAACTAACTAGAAAAAAAAAACACAAAAAAACAAGGTAACTAAACTAACCTATGTGGTAATTCTTTAAATACTATTAATGACCTCTGTATCTTTGAGATACTTAATTATTCTGTGAAACATTTCTATATCCACATCTTTATTTAAAATGTTCTGAAGTGAGATCTGATTTGTTTCTATATTAATTGATTCTATAAGTTGTAATCTTTCCTTATCATATCCTTTACATTTTATTGAAATATGTTCAACTGTTTCAGGAAGATCACATTTTACACAAAGTCCAGACTCATGTTTACCTATTATAAATAAAGATTGGTTAAGTGCAGTGTGTCCAATTCTAAGGCGAGATATTATGCGGTCTTCCTTTCTATTCCCACCAATTCTCCTCTGATTTCCAACTGTTCTTTGAATATTGTATAAATGTCGCCCTTTATTCTCACCATCCCATTTAATTTGCCACATATCTTTGAATGCTTTTTTAATTAGCCCTTTTATTTCTAATTTACTCATTGGACTACTAAATTCTATGTCTGGACGTTTTAATGTTTTTTTTTCGCTCTCTGATCCACCACTTCATTACCTTCTATACCTATATGTGCAGTTATCCATACAAAATAAATAATTGTTTTTGATTGTATTCTGAATAAACTTTGTAAAATGTCTGACAAAATGTCTTGTCTAGTTGTTGATTTTCCGCTCTTTAAACTTGACAGTGCTGAAAACGAGTCTGAACATCTACCATTCACTTCGACATCAACTTCCGGGATGTAGCGCTTTGTCCATAGACAGTAAAAGAAATGGACACAGCGACCCCATTGGAACCAGGGGGCAAGGAACTCGACCCGGAAGTTGAAGTCGGGTGGGGGCTGCCATCTTTTAGCAGAACTTCACTTGCGTTAGCATTCCCATTGACTCCCATTCATTTTGGCGTCACTTTGACAGCGAATAACTTTACATCTGAGGCGTTTAAAGACTCCGTTTGTCCATTATTTATTTCTAAAGATACACGACAATGTATAAAGGGCTCCATTACCTTCTATGTTATATTATGGCCCCGTATAAACAGTTTTTGTAAAAAATAGGCTAACGATTGCGTCATAACCACTCGTCTCTCTGTCGCATTACCGTACAGGCAGGAGGAGAAGCTCGCAGGCAATTAACTTAATATGGCGTACTGGCGTTACATTTTAAAATACTATACAAAATAATTAATCAGAATACTTACTCCTGCTCACTCACACCAAAGAACTCCCCGCTCAAGCTCGCCGTCTCTGTAAGATTAACGATGGCAGTTTGCACGCACAGCCACTTAGAAGATTTACATCTGGCAGACAGGTTGCTGACGTCGTCAAGCTTCGTTTGAGTCTGCGCGTCAGAAACGGAAGTGCTAAAAAACGCTAAAACTGGGCTTCATTTGTCTCAATTGAGTTCCAATGGGGTCGCTGTGTCCATTTCTTTTACTGTCTATGATTGGAACTCAATTGAGACAAGTATTCTGATTAATTATTTTGTATAGTATTTTAAAATGTAACGCCAGTACGAAATATTAAGTTAATTACTTGCGAGCTTCTCCTCCTGTCTGTACAGTAATGCGACAGAGAGTCGAGTGGTTATGACACAATCGTTAGCCTATTTTTTACAAAAACTGTATATACGGGGCCATAATATAACATAGAAGGTAATGGAGCCCTTTATACATTGTTGTGTATCTTTAGATATAAATAATGGACAAATAAGCGTCTTTAAACGCCTCAGATGTAAAGTTATTCGCTGTCAAAGTGACGCCAAAATGAATGGGAGTCAATGAGAATGCTAACGCAAGTGAAGTTATGCTACAAGATGGCAGCCCCCACCCGACTTCAACTTCCGGTCGACTTCCTTGCCGCCTGGCTTTGTCGCCTCCGCTGCATCCTGGAGGCGGGGCTGCACCTGGTGCGGGGTTGCACGTGCAGCCCCGCCCATACCTACTCTGATAGGTTCAATCGTCTTTCATTTTTTTTTTTAAATCTTTATTAAATCTTTACGATACAAACAATAAGAACACAAATAGAGTCATTAATACAGAAACAAAAAATATATAAAAGAACAGAGCCAGGGGGAGTTTCAAATAAATACATTAAAGATAGAGCATAACTGAATGGTTTTAGCAGCCTTCTTATTTTTTGAATCATGGATGGAATTTATGTACTGTTCCGTCTCCTTACCAAAAGCAATAAAAGAAGGTTTAGAATTACTAAATTTCGCTTTGTGAATATGATATTTCCCTAAAATGATCAATAGATTAACTAAGTATATTTCTTTCTGTTTTTTACTCTTGTTATCATGGAAGCCAAACAGTACATTTTTCCAAAACAAAGAAAAATCAGCAATAAGATTAACAGTAATGTATCGGGACAGATCTTTCCAGAAAGTGATGGCATAGGGACATTGCCAGAACAGATGTACCATTGTTTCTGGACATATTCCACAAAAAGAACAGTTAACACATATGTCAAGCTTAAAAATAAGGAGATAATGCTTAGCAGGATAATACCTATGTATGATTTTAAAAAGAGACTTCTCTTACTTTATTCGTAAGGAGATATTTGTAAGGAAGGTTCCATATATTCCCCCAATTCAGGTTGTTAACAAAGTTAGACCAATAAGGAACAACATTTGGTATGTTGGTAACATCTTTCTGGAATAAAGAGCGAATATTACGATTATTATTTCTCATTGTGGTTGCGAAACATATTTTACCAACTGAGGTCAACTTAGGGTCCAAATCTGGTAGGCAATCTGGTTTTCCAGCCCCTTTTAAGAGAATTAAAATACCAGATGGGATGGCATCCATAACAATTGCAAACTCTCTTGGGGTGACTGGAATGCCAAAAGTGTTAAGGAATTCAGAATAATTCATCAATGATCCAATATCATTTATTAGTTGGGAAACTAGAATTATGTTATTATTGAACCAAGTCTTAAAAAATAAGGATTTATTCTTGAATTTAATAAGCTGATTATTCCAGATGAAGCACGTATGTGGGGAGAAATTATGTTTGTAAATTAATGACCATGCTAAGAGCATTTGTTTATGGAATTTAGATAAAATGAATTTTATAATCACATAAAAGTAAGAATTCTAGACCACCAACCTTAGAGAAGATATAGTTAGGTATAAAATTCCATGTAGATGTGGGATTTTTTAGAAAATGCTTTATCCAATTAATTTTAAAAGTATTATTAAGGGTTGTAAAATCAAGAAAGTTAAGACCACCACGTTCAAAGGTGTTCATGATAACAGATTTTTTTACATAATGAGTCTTGTTTTTCCAAATAAAATTGAAAAGTGACTTGTCAATAGAATTAGAGAGATTTTTGTTGACAAACAAGGGGATAGCTGCATATGTAAGACGGGATAAACCTTCTGCTTTTGTCAACAATACTCGTCCTTTCAAGGATAAATCCCTCTGCAGCCACTGATTTAGCTTTTTCTTTGTCTTATCACTAATCAAATTAAAGTTTACAGAGCATCTCTCCTCCTCATTTTTCATTATAGTAATCCCTAGATAAGTAATCTTATCTTTGATTGGGATGCCATAGATCTGGGAGGTGTCGCTTTCTTTAAGGGAAAAAAGTTCACACTTCTTCAGATTTAAGCAGAGTCCAGAAGCTGCTGAAAATAATTCTATTGTTTTGATAGCAATTGGCACTTGGCTGGCATCTTTTAAAAATAGTGTTGTATCATCTGCTAGCTGGGTGAGGATAACTTCTCTTTCTGCAATTGAAATTCCTTTTAAAGTACTATTTTTAATATGGGTGGAAAGAAGTTGAGAACATAAAATGAATAGATAGGGGGAGGCAGGGCAGCCCTGTCGGATGCCTCTTTGCAGCTCAAATCTACACTGTAACCCTTTACTGTAAATTTACAGCGAATTTCTTACAGAATTGTACTGTATTTTCATAATACAGTATAAGGCTGTATAATTTACAGAACAGCTGTAAATATACAGCACATTTCTGTTTTCCTCCCGATAAATTCGTAATACAGTATCAGACTGTAAATGCATTGCATTGTGGGATTGATTTTAATTTCGCGCTCAAATTCAGATAAGACGTGACGCCAACTGATGTGCCAACTGTGTGAGTTTTTGTGAGTTTGCAGTTAATCTTTAAGCTTTTTGGTTCGTGTGAGCTTCGTTTCGTGTAAGCATTTGTCTGCGTCTTTCAAATATGAGTTGCCTGTGACGCAGCAGAAACGGTTAACGTCTCATGAACTTCATGAAGATGGGAGGAAGAATCGGTCATGCATCTGTGAGCAAAAGTGGATTTTAGAGCTTGAGAAGACTTCAACTGACTGATACGGTAAGCCAATCTATTTGTATTTATTTATTGCGTTCGCTTTAAGTTACACGAATAAGTTAGTTTGATTTTGCGAACGTGGTTTTGTAATGCGAAAAAAACCGCACTCCTTCGATCTTTACCTTAAATCTTTATCTTTAACTTAACTTCGAAATTTCACACAAGCAGCATACCATTTTATTTGCATGACCTACTTGTGTATATATATATATATATATATACACACAAGTTATATAAAATAAAATCACGAAACTAAAAATCACTCGTTCCACCGAGTGATTTACCATGTCATTTGGATGATCTGCTTTTTTTTTTCTTCGTTTCAGGTTTTACAATCTGATGAAAAATCCAGTGCTATTAAGTGCTTCAGTACGTTAGTGTCTAGTCCACGTGCAAAAATGCCATGGTGTCAGTTCTGCGATTGTACTTTTGAATCGTTGTCAGCATTTTGCCAGCACATGAAAATCCATAGTTATGTTCCAAATTCCGTTTTCAAATTTGGTATCAGTCAAATGTTTCAGTACAGAATCAGATGCCGCATGGTGAGGCCAAACACTCACATCCACAGTCTGAATTCTTTGATTGTGGTGATGGCAGAGAGCAGTTGGAGAATGCACTTTTGCCAGATAATGCATATGAATCTCTCTTTTTTTTTAACATGCATTTTGTTTTGCAGAAGAATGATGAGGGAATTATGTTTGGGAACATTCAGTTAATTATTGTACATGACAATAGCAATGTGTATTTTGTCACAAAGAAAAGTCAGTCTTTTTGTCTTGTAGACCAGGGAGTTCATTGCTTGAAACCACAAGATCAAGGCTACCTATGCATAAATCAAGACAGTCTACTGGATTACTATCCTCTGCCTGAATATTCATTGTGTGGCTTGTCAGTAATTCTCTCATCATTCCTTCCCAATTTTAGAATAATGTCTGGATTGAAAGAAGTCCTGAAAGATGCTGTATTGTTGGTGTTGCCAAGCCTATCTCCAGATGTAACCAACCAGCTTGTTGAGAAACTCATGGACCAAGGTGTCGAAGGCTTGGATGATTTGGTTTATGTAAAAGATGACATTTTGGAGTTTCAATGCAGAAAACTTCTTTGTTCATGGAAAATCAAGGTAAAGATAAAGTTGATGTAAAAGAAGTTTAAGTAAACCATTTTCAGAAAACAACACATAATTTTTACTTGTCTAGTTTATTATTCTTGATGTAAGAACTTGTAGTTATTTGTCTGGAAACTAGACAAAATAGTAACTAAGATAAGGATTGTTTTGCAGTGGGGTGTTGTTTCAATATCGTATGACTTTTTCAGGAAGTGTGGTGATGGTATGAGAAATATAAAACAGATTTTAATTGACAACATATGTGTGGAAGAATCAGCTGTGTTCAGCAAAATTGTGTGGTTAGTCCAGCTAACTAACGCTAACACTACTTTCATTTAACCAGGGAAAACTATTCCTCTAAATAGGATTAAATAATATAAATTAAATATAAATTAAATTATAGTATTACTGTATTGATGAACCCTACCCAAAAGTCCACTAAGGCAAAATGAAATGGTGTATCCTGTGAACAGAGTTCTTTTAACAGTTATGTAGAATTATGAATAGACAACTACATATAAACAAATTGGAACCGACAATAGTTATTTTAAATATTATTATTACTTTTTCATTCTGATTTTTATTTTTTATTAAAGGTCAATCTCTGAGCAACCAGCGCTGGATGTTGAGTTTGGAGGGTCAAGTTGTGTGTGAAGGAGCACAGCCCAACTTCATCACTGGCCTGGCAGCGCTGTTTGCCTCCTATAATTTCAATTTACAGTACCAGGAAGAGGCAGCATGCACCCTTGAGTTTGTTCAGAGGTAAGTCATTGGCATATTTGACATATATGTTTTAGACTGAATTGTCACTAACCTTTGTCTTGACGGTATTTGTTAAGGACTTCATTTTTCTTTTCATAAACTTTTTTTACAGCTGACTACTGGGAATAACAATATGGACCTGGTTTAACACACTGCAAAACATGCTTTACTTACTTGTTTCCAGTCTAAAAAAAAACTTAATTTGGAATTATTCACTTGGAAAACAAGACATTATATCTTATCTAATTTTACGTATCTAGTAAATGCATCTTGATTTAGGATTTTTTTTAGACTTTTTTGCAGTGCAGACAGGGCTTAGCTTACAGGGTTAGTTCACAGAAAAATTTAAATAATGTCATTAATGGCTCACCCTCATGTCGTTCCAAACCCGTAAGACCTCCATTTATCTTTGGGACACAGTTTAAGATATTTTAGATTTAGTCCGAGAGCTCTCAGTCCCACCATTGAAGCTGTGTGTATGGACTACTGTCCATGTCCAGAAAGGTAAGAAAAACATCATCAAAGTAGTCCATGTGACATCAGAGGGTCCGTTAGAATTTGTTGAAGCATCGAAAATACATTTTGGTCAAAAAAATAAAAAAAATTACGATTTATTCAACATCGTCTTCTCTTCCGTGTCTGTTGTGAGTGTGTTCACAACACTGCAGTGACGCTGCTGACGTGTTATCTTTGTTATTGGGTGCACCAGAAAACACGTCAGTGGCGTTGTGAACTCTCACAACAGACCCGGAAGAGAAGACAATGTTGAATAAAGTCGTAATTGTTGTTTTTTTTGGACCAAAATTTATTTTCGATGCTTCAACAAATTCTAACTGACCCTCTGATGTCACATGGACTACTTTGATGATGTTTTTCTTACCTTTCTGGACATGGACAGTTGACCGAGCACACAGTTTCAGTGGAGGGACTGAGAGCTCTCGGACTAATTCTAAAATATCTTAAACTGTGGTCTTACAGGTTTGGAATGTATATGCCATATTTTTTATATTTCGGTGAACTTACTGTTTAAGCCATGTCTAGGCCTTAAATTAAGGGTATTTTAAGGGATGGTTCAGAGTAAAATCAACCTAGTGTCATTTTCACCATGACAATGAGCCAAACACCCCCCCCCCCCCCCCCAAGAAGCCTTTTCCAAAAGTTGTGTCTAGTAAATTACACCACTAATAATGATGACTAGAAGGGTACCAAACTTCTACAGTAGTACAAATAGGTTATGTACTCCTAAAACGAGGGATTGGAAGGTCTGTAAGTCCGACTCTCTAACCATTAGGCCACGACTTCCCTCATCAGGAGTTTATTAAATAACAATTGCCTGATGGCGAATGCTACCGCTAACACAGACGTGGAGTTCACTTCTGTGATTTGGTAAAAGCTTGTAAGGGCTTGCGCAATCAACCAGTGTTGCTGAAAAAGTTTTTTGGACAACTTAGTATTTGGCTCAAGGTCATGGTGCAAAGGACCCTAGGTTGAAATTTAGTTATATTAATGAAGTCACAAATGTTTGGACTGGATTTGGCAATGTGTGCTCTACATAAACAGGGTTTATGGCTGCATTTCAACAGATACTCTGGTAGGCCCTGATCCAGTACCTGATGAAGGGATTATAATGTTAATATAAGCTGGGTGAACAGTCGTTAAATCTCTCTCTCCCTCTCTCTCTCTCTCTCTCTCTCTCTCTCTCTATCTCTCACTATATGCACAGTCTATAATATTTAATTGTTTTTTTCCTCTTTTCTGCATTTTAGACGCTTTGTTGACATCAATCCTGAACGTGGATCGAAAGCAAAAAAAGGAAAAGTGACTTTAAAGAAAACTGCAAAAAAAGAACGCCACTGTAAGCCCACCAGTTTCCTCACTTCTGCGAAAACTTTCAGACTTTGAATGGAACTTTGTTTAGATCCTGTCAGCAAGTACATTAAAAGTGATTATGATTACTGCATCGTTAATTCCATTTATATAATACATCTGCCATTTCAGCCATTTTGAAGCTCTATTCTTTAAATTTCTGAATTAAAAAATTTTTTTTTAAAGGTTAACAAGATTACTATATTATAAAGTGTTAAGTGTCCAACTAACATTTTAAATGTAAAAAAAAAAACAAAAAAAAAAAACAGATTGCATTTCCGCCAAATGTGTTTACAAAAGGCAAATGTCTGGTCATTGCTTTTAAAATAAATGTTTTAAAACCCAGATAATGTTGTTGGTTTCTGCTTTCTTGTTTAAAGTTCAGAGTATAATGTTTTCCCTGTAAAAAAAGGTGTTTTTTTTTTTGCTGTAGACAGTATAATTCCATAAAATTATGTGTTATGTGTATTTTGTAATTACAGTGCAGTACAGTAAATTTAGAAAAATTTAGGAACCCACCTGCCAGTATTTTACTGTAAATTTACAGTACAACAGTTTACAGAACTAGTACTGTAAATTCTGATTACAGTACTAGTTCTGTAAAAATACAGTATGTGGCTGGCAACCCAGCTGCCAGTATTTTACTGTAAATTTACAGTGAAAAGTTTTACAGTGTAGGTGATGTCCCATTTTTAAGTCTGATAGAGCTATTGCCTTTGCAGTATATTGTTCTAATAGCTTTACAAAAAAATCACCAAAACCAAATTTCTCAATAGTTTGAAATATAAAGTTATGTTCTACTGTGTCAAAGTCAAAGGCTTTATAGAAGTCCAAGAAAAATATATAACTATCATCAGGACATAAAAATGAATAATCAATTATATCTAAGACAAGCCGAATATTGTTTGAAATGTGTCTTTTTCTCATGAATCCTGATTGGACTTCATCAATAATAGGGTCTAAAAAAATTTGTAATCGTTTTGCAATAATTGAGGCAAAAATTTTGTAGTCGGTGTTCAGTAATGTAATAGGTCGCCAATTATCTATAAACAGTGGATCTTTATTGGGTTTGGGGATTAACGTAATTAAACCTTGGGTCAGCGAGGGGGGTAAAGAGCCTTTTTCAACACTTTCTAATATTACTTCAAGTAGAAAAGGAGCTAATTCTTGTGTAAAAGCCTGATAAAACTATGCAGAGAGGCCATCAACACCAGGAGATTTGTTAGTTTTACAATGTTCAATTGCAAATGTAATTTCCTGCAATGTAATCAGGTCATCACAGAGAGATTGGAGTGATGATAAGAGAGTTCAAGAATGTAGAGGATGATTGATGGCAATATTGAGATTTGTATAAATTACTATAGAAGTCCGCACAGAAAACAGCTATGCTCTTCGGATTATCAGTTACAGTATTATTGATATTAAATTGCTGGATTAAATTACATTTCCCATGATATCTTTCTAAGGCAAAAAAATATGCAGAGTTCTGCTCCCCTTCTTCAATCCACCTTTTCCTTGACCTTATAAAGGCACCTTTTGCTTTGTTAGAGAAGATCTCATTTAGTTTAAGTTGTTCTGAAATTAAAGATAGTCGTTCCTCTTCTGATATATCAGCAGGGTCCTTCTGGTACAAGGAAATTATTTTAGAGACCACTCTTTCTTCCTCCAGTTTACGTTTTTTTGATAAGATACTACCATAATTCCTCAAATATTGGCCAGTTTTAAATTTTAAAAGTTCCCAATTGCTACCAAAAGCATTCTCGGACTTTGCTTTATTCCAGGATTTCACTATTAGATTCTTTATATCTGATTTTACTACATCGTGTTGCAGGAGTGAACTGTTTAGTTTCCAGTAAGCATTCCTACATCTTGTGGAGGGGGCAGAGTGCAAAGGTATAAAGATGGAGACCGCATTATGATCGGTTAATGGGGTTGTGATGATATTAACTGATATTTTATCAATATTCAAATTATCTGAAACTAACCAATAGTCCAATCGTGAACGTCTGGTGGCACTTCTATTACTATTATAAGTTATAATTATAATTCTATTATAATTCTATTATAAGTAAAAGCACTTATGTTAGGGTTGTTAAATCTCCATACATCAATTAAGTAAACTTAAAGTTATCATTTACTGAAGTGGAAACACGTGGAGCCCAACAGTCAATATTGTGATCCAGAATCATGTTATAATCCCCACCTATTACAATACCTGAATTTGGAAAGTTATTAAGTGTATTTTGTATATGCTTCTCTAAAGTTTCAAGAAGTATGTCGTTCTCATGGTTAGAATTATATCCATATATATTAAAAACTATCAAAGTAAAATTTTCAATGGTTAATACTTGAAAAATAAAATGACCTGATGTATCACTGACAGATAAAAGAACAGTCCCTGAAAAATTATATTTTAGAGTCGCAACACCAGCAGAATATTCAGAACCGTGAGCCTGCCACAGATCATTCCCCCATTTTGATCTCCAAAATCTACCATCGTCCGGAACAGAGTGTGACTCTTGAATAAAACATTAATCAGATTTGTGCTGCTTGACAAACAAAAATAACGCCTTGCGTTTAACAATATTCCTTATCCCCCTGGCATTGAGAGTAATGATAGATAAAGACGTATTAACAACAGGAGCTGCACCAATAAACTTGAAGGTACATAGCAAAACTTAGTGAAACACTGAAAACTAATGAGATACCTAGGTTCTCAGTCGACAACTTAATAAATACCAGATATTAGCAACTAATAGCCATAAAATGCCATAAAGAGCACTGCAAATAATTGAACAGGATGTAATAGACGTTGTCTTAAAAAACAAACAGTTGAATGTCATTAGAGAGCTCAACAACCTTTATAAAAACAGTTGAAAAATAAAGTGTATCTCAGAACATAAAAATTAACACCCATTGAATAATGAGCATTTAGGATATTATAGCTTAACTCGACTTAAGGCACATATTGACAGGAGTGACGTTTACCACAGTCAGGACTCTGGAAACAGTTCAGCCCCATTAGCAAAGGCTCGACCTCAAACGAAATAAGCAGCTTTCCCTTGTTCTCATGCTTTAGCCACCAGTGGCCACAGCTGCATCCTTCGCTCTCTGACTGCTGGGGACAAATCTTCGGCAAAATGTAGCTTTATTGTTTTGCAGGAAAGTAGACTTCTTTGCGGCCTTCCAAACAGCGTCACGGTAAATGCGAGCACTAAACTGCATAATTATCCCTCAAGGCTTGGTGGCACCTTTCTTTAGTTGGCCAAGACGATGCACTGAGTCAATAACATCAGGGAGTTTGTCCTTGTGTTCAGGCAGGATGGACTGACAGATGTGTATAACCTCTTGGCAGAGGTTCTGGTCTTTGTCGCAGGTTCCACCGTCGTGAATAGTTTTCCAGCTCAGTAACTCGTTGTTCCAGTAGGCTCGTCTTTTTCTCCGCCATGCTGACACGGTTATCAATGTGTGTCACTTTACCTTTCACTTCACTGATCTCACCGCAGGCAAAATCAACATTCTTCTTTAGCCCCTCAATCTTCAGTGTATTGTTGGAAATCATTTTCTCCACACTTTTTTCCAGGGAGTCAATTCTCGTGTTGAAGATGACTGAGATTCACTGTTTATATCCACGGAGCGCTGCGGCTTCATTTTTTTTTTGGTGCAGGAGGTTTGGAGGGAGTTGTGGAAGGAGTTATGGGGAGAGGGGGAAAATCAGGGTCCCAGAGGGAGATCACAGGTACATCTGCCATACAGTAGTCGTGTAGGTTGTTCACAAGCGGATTGTCCGTCGATACCTGCATGCTGCCGTAGTTGTGAGATGCTAGCTAGTGCTGCTGTTAGCTGAGGTAGTTCTCCACGTGCGTCGTTAAAAAGTGAAAATTCTATACAATACCAATAAGATGACACGGAGCACTTAACTCTGCATTAAGGCATCTCCAAAAATATATTTTACGTAACTATGAATCACTAGTATGCAAGTCTGAAGGTGAACATCTCCGAAACTTACGCGCGCTTACTCCGCCATCTTGTGCGAAAAAAAGTCAATTGTCTTTCATAGACTTACAAGACAGGAAATGTGTGCGTAGTTGGTGTAGGACGGAGAATGCTGTTTAAAAAGCTAAAACGCTATACAGTTTTATAAAGCCATGATGCACAAAAGAAGAAAACAAAACATTAGCCTGTAACTCGTCATGTCCCTGAAATGATTGTTTTGTTAAATTAAGCTGATCTTTAGGCTAATGAATATAGTAAATTGATTATCCACAGTAAGACGATCAGGGCCTGTATTCATAAAGATTCTAAGAAACCTCTCAGAAAACTCTTAATTTAGCTTAAAAACTTTTACGTAGGAGTCTTAGCTTAAGAGCGATTCGGGACCGATCTGAGAGCAACTCTGAGTAAGGAAAAGACAAAAACTTTCATCTTAGTGAGGAGGCGGGGTTGACCCCGTTGCTGTGTATGACACAATCTTTTAAAGACTGTGATTGGTTGGTTGTCCAAGAAGGAAAAAAAGAGTGATTTTAAGTATAGGGTCTATTCTAATTCTCAATATGAATTTACATGCATAATTTTTCCTTTTTGACCGTTCTCTCTCTCACACACACACACACACACACAAACAAACACACATTATATGTGTGTATCTAAATCCATTTTTTTTATTTACCATGCTTTTAATTTCCTATAAGGTATTTGATTGGCTTGGAATGATAAAAATTGTTCCACTCTTTCTAATTACAGTGATTGCTGTCCTATTTAAGTGGCGGTTTGAATGTTGGTTTTAATGTATCAAACATGGAATCAAAACCAAGAAGGGCGAGAAAGCCCAACTGGACAGACAGAGGAACAGTGTTTCCTGTTAGCCCAGTTAGTGGATGAACACAAGGTCATTCTTAAAGGAAAATTCAGGCCGGGTGTCACAGCAAGGGACAGGAAGCAGACATGGGAGCGTATAGCACAAACTATTAACGGTTCATTCTCCCTGCTTGTGCGCACCTATAAGCCTGCTATATTCATAAATGCAGTTTTTTGAGCCTGCAAGGTGGGAATGTCCAGTGGAAATGAAATGAACTGCAACACAATAAGATGTTCTGAAAGTGCTGTAATTGTTTGTGTGATCACTCTGCTTACAGAAGGTTGTTACAGACCCAAATCATCACTACTGCATTGTTGCATTTTCCCAGTTGCCAAAAATCGTAATGTAGTGATTACTTTAATTTATATATTAAATTATAAATTATTATATAATCTAAAGTGTCTTATTAAACTCACTGTCATCCATGGTCTGCAACACATTTCTTCTGCCTCTTCGTCTTTCTGCCATTTTCTCCTCTGCTAAAGAAACTCTTAAGTCTCTTAAAAGTCCTCATCTGTGCTCCTAACAAGTTTGACCTTAAGACCTCTTTTAAGGGTTAAGATGCTTTCTGAATTACTTTGTTCTCTACTATGATTTTTTCTTTAATTTTAAGAGTAAACGCCCACAATTCTAAGAATTTTCTTAGAATTTTGTCACTAGGAGCTACTTTTTGCATTAAGATTCTTTATGAATACGGGCCCAGGTCTTCAGATAGAAGAATGAATTGTGAATTAAATAATATTAAAAAAAATTATTATTTCATATCATCAGAGTATGAGAAAGGAAAATGAAAGGGGTGTATCATTACTGTTTTGATTTATATAGCATGACAAGACAATTATTATGTTGGCTTGGCAACAAGCCAACATACTGTTATGCTATTTAAACTTCTTCTTCTTCTTTTTATGTTGGCTTGGCAACAAGCCAACATACTGTTATGCTATTTAAACTTCTTCTTCTTCTTCTTTTTCTTATTATTATTTTTCTGACAGAAATTCTGAACGCTACTCCTCCTAGGGCTTTAAAGCCACAAGCCCCAAACTCGGCAGACACCTGCGGGATAGAGCGGTGGTGTGTGCTATATCTTTTCAGACTGATCAGACTTAAAGTTTTTTTTTTTTATTAATTTTTAAATGTCAAAATTCATTACCCATAGACTTACATTGTCTGAGAAAAATTGCGCCCCTAAAGTTGCAATGACATTTAGGGGAGGGGAGCAGTCAGACGAGAGAAGAATCACTGCTGCTCAGCTCAGGCTGTCTACACGGAGCTCACAACGAGCGAATTCATTCTAATTTAAGACCTTTTAAAACGGCGATTGCACGCAATCCACACGTTAGAACACACCAAGAGCTAAATTGAGATGTTTCTGAACTGTTTAAAGTAATAACATGATATATTCGCGGCAGCCAACTGCTCGCGACCTGGCAATGTATTTCTCTGAACACTTGAAGTCCACAGAGAATTTACAGCCTTTCACATTAAAACACTGCAGCGAAACGGCACAAAACAATTAGAATAATATATTAAATGGTTTTAAAGTAGTTTTGGCCACTGTCACGCTGGTCTTAGCTGGTTTCTAACTGAATCATCAGGCTGAACATCACAGCGAGCTCGCGACGTATTCCTCTGAACACTTGAAGTACACATTTACAGCCTTTCACATTAAAACACTGCAGCGAAACGGCACAAAACAATTTGAATAATATATTAAATGGTTTTAAAGTAGTTTTGGCCACTGTCACGCTGGTCTTAGCTGGTTTCTAACTGAATCATCAGGCGGAACGTCACAGTAAACTCGCGCTTCAGCCCCGCACTGCGGGAAACTGGACTGAGCAGCTGATGGCGCGTGTGCACGAGAGAGAGCCGCGCGTCAACACTGAACCGAGCTCTCGTTCAGGACGTTCACTTCCTCCTGGACCTGAACGAACAAATTCAAATCGCAGTTTAAATAAACAGAAAAAAGAGCGAAAAGCGAAAGAGCTCAATTCAGCAGCGCGGTGTTGTTCAGGACAAGCAGAGACGCGTCTCAAAGTCTTCTTGCTTTTGTACCGACAACAAATACATACAAAATATGTCGAAATACCCGTGTTGGAAAGTGTGTTCGAATAAGTATGTGGTTATGTCTTAAGTGAAAGTAAAGAGTTGCAAAAAAAATCGGATGTGTATCATCATAATGGATGCGTTTGTCTCTTAAAGGGACCGCGCCTAATTTACTAGCTCTGCTGTCAGAGTCTTTAATGTATGAAAATGAAAGTAAATCACTCACTGCTCTTGACTGATTTACCTTGTAGTACAAGAATTTATCCAAAGTCAATCCAAAAATCAGATAGAATTGTTTTACTAGTGGGTGCAGGCCACTAGTTCATTTATGTAAGTGAGTATGGCAAAATAGTGATCTGTGAAATATTATACCCACAAATTCTTAATACTGTAGGCTACCAGTGAAATTGATTAAAAAAATAATAATTAAGGACCTGCCCATGTTTTGCTTAAGTGTTTCTTTCTTTAATTATTATGTTGGCTTGGCAACAAGCCAACATACTGTTATGCTATTTAAACTTCTTCTTTTTCTTCTTATTATTTTTCTGACAGAAATTCTGAACGCATCTCCTCCTAGGGCTTTAAAGCCACAAGCCCCAAACTCGGCAGAAACCTGCGGGATAGAGCGGTGGTGTGTGCTATATCTTTTCAGACTGATCAGACTTAAAGTTTTTTTTTTTATTAATTTTTAAATGTCAAAATACATTACCCATAGACTTACATTATCTGAGAAAAATTGCGCCCCTAGTTGCAATAACCGAGATTAAAGGGAGGAGTCGGGTTTCGTTTCACTTTTACCAAGTAAATAATACAATTTCCCTCAAACTGACAAGCTAAACCAACATATCTGATTATTACAGGGGTCAGGGCTCATTAATAATTTATTTCTGGGCAGAGAGCAGTCAGAAAGACGAGAGAAGAATCACTGCTGCTCAGCTCAGGCTGTCTACACGGAGCCGACAACAAGCGAATTCATTCTAATTTAAGACATTTTAAAAACGCTATTGCACGCAATCCACACGTTAGAACACACCAAGAGCTAAATTGAGATGTTTCTGAACTGTTTAAAGTAATAACATGATATATTCGCAGCAGCCAACTGCTCGCGAGCTGGCAATGTATTTCTCTGAACACTTGAAGTCCACAGAGAATTTACAGCCTTTCACATTAAAACACTGCAGCGAAACGGCACAAAACAATTAGAATAATATATTAAATGGTTTTAAAGTAGTTTTGGCCACTGTCACGCTGGTCTTAGCTGGTTTCTAACTGAATCATCAGGCGGAACGTCACAGTAAACTCGCGCTTCAGCCCCGCACTGCGGGAAACTGGACTGAGCAGCTGATGGCGCGTGTGCACGAGAGAGAGCCGCGCGTCAACACTGAACCGAGCTCTCGTTCAGGACGTTCACTTCCTCCTGGACCTGAACGAACAAATTCAAATCGCAGTTTAAATAAACAGAAAAAAGAGCGAAAAGCGAGAGAGCTCAATTCAGCAGCGCGGTGTTGTTCAGGGCAAGCAGAGACGCGTCTCAAAGTCTTCTTGCTTTTGTACCGACAACAAATACATACAAAATATGTCGAAATACCCGTGTTGGAAAGTGTGTTCGAATAAGTATGTGGTTATGTCTTAAGTGAAAGTAAAGAGTTGCAAAAAAAAATCGGATGTGTATCATCATAATGGATGCGTTTGTCTCTTAAAGGGACCGCGCCTAATTTACTAGCTCTGCTGTCAGAGTCTTTAATGTATGAAAATGAAAGTAAATCACTCACTGCTCTTGACTGATTTACCTTGTAGTACAAGAATTTATCCAAAGTCAATCCAAAAATCAGATAGAATTGTTTTACTAGTGGGTGCAGGCCACTAGTTCATTTATGTAAGTGAGTATGGCAAAATAGTGATCTGTGAAATATTATACCCACAAATTCTTAATACTGTAGGCTACCAGTGAAATTGATTAAAAAAATAATAATTAAGGACCTGCCCATGTTTTGCTTAAGTGTTTCTTTCTTTAATTGTTAATGCAACCTTTTCACACCACAGACTGAACCAAATTAAGCATTTCTTGCTTGGTAACTGTTCAACAAAGTATTGATAGTTGTGTAAATATTGTCATACTGACAGCTGTCTGAAGTTTTGGTTGATTCCATTACATATCTTTTTATCAAAGTTATCCGAAATTATCAAGATGAATTTGTTCTGAGTTATTGTCATATATTATTACCAGTTTCTAAACTACAGCAAATAAACTGTGATTATGTGAGAAATGTTGAAGGTGTCTGAATACATTTTGGTTTGATTGTGTATTTTATCTTACAGTGAAGACTATGCAGTGCTATTTTAAATTAACATAAACAAACTTAAAAAAATGTAAACATTATGTAAATAGCACAAATAAATAAATAGAATGAACATACAGTACAAATTAAACAATTTTAAACAGTGTGTAACTGCATCATCTATACAAACCATTGTGCTTGGACCCCTTATGATCTCCTTGATTTAAAATGCATTGTTTCAGTTATCTTGTGTGTCGTTGCCCACAACGTGACGGTGGCAGGACTGTGAAATACATACACGAGAAAAATAGGCATGACTTATTTCACATCCAGCTAGACAACCCTGTCATAGCTGTTATCATAGCCCAGGCTTTTTATTAAAAAAAGAAAACAGCAAGGGAGCATGGAAAAAGACTGTTGCAGGTGTATTTTTTTTATGGCATTATTATTTGTATTAATTTTGCAGCGGGGCAACTCAATGTTGGGCACACAAGTACTTTGGCTCTTTTGCTCCATGGCCAAGATGGCCAAGCCAACATCAAAGTTAGTTCACTAACTTTTAATTCTAGTTGTTAATGCAACCTTTTCACACCACAGACTGAACCAAATTAAGCATTTCTTGCTTGGTAACTGTTCAACAAAGTATTGATAGTTGTGTAAATATTGTCATACTGACAGCTGTCTGAAGTTTTGGTTGATTCCATTACATATCTTTTTATCAAAGTTATCCGAAATTATCAATATGAATTTGTTCTGAGTTATTGTCATATATTATTACCAGTTTCTAAACTACAGCAAATAAACTGTGATTATGTGAGAAATGTTGAAGGTGTCTGAATACATTTTGGTTTGATTGTGTATTTTATCTTACAGTGAAGACTATGCAGTGCTATTTTAAATTAACATAAACAAACTTAAAAAAATGTAAACATTATGTAAATAGCACAAATAAATAAATAGAATGAACATACAGTACAAATTAAACAATTTTAAACAGTGTGTAACTGCATCATCTATACAAACCATTGTGCTTGGACCCCTTATGATCTCCTTGATTTAAAATGCATTGTTTCAGTTATCTTGTGTGTCGTTGCCCACAACGTGACGGTGGCAGGACTGTGAAATACATACACGAGAAAAATAGGCATGACTTATTTCACATCCAGCTAAACAACCCTGTCATAGCTGTTATCATAGCCCAGGCTTTTTATTAAAAAAAGAAAACAGCAAGGGAGCATGGAAAAAGACTGTTGCAGGTGTATTTTTTTTATGGCATTATTATTTGTATTAATTTTGCAGCGGGGCAACTCAATGTTGGGCACACAAGTACTTTGGCTCTTTTGCTCCATGGCCAAGATGGCCAAGCCAACATCAAAGTTAGTTCACTAACTTTTAATTCTAGTTATGTTGGCTTGGCAACAAGCCAACATACTGTTATGCTATTTAAACTTCTTCTTCTTCTTCTTTTTATGTTGGCTTGGCAACAAGCCAACATACTGTTATGCTATTTAAACTTCTTCTTTTTCTTCTTATTATTTTTCTGACAGAAATTCTGAACGCATCTCCTCCTAGGGCTTTAAAGCCACAAGCCCCAAACTCGGCAGAAACCTGCGGGATAGAGCGGTGGTGTGTGCTATATCTTTTCAGACTGATCAGACTTAAAGTTTATTTTTTATTAATTTTTAAATGTCAAAATACATTACCCATAGACTTACATTATCTGAGAAAAATTGCGCCCCTAGTTGCAATAACCGAGATTAAAGGGAGGAGTCGGGTTTCGTTTCACTTTTACAAAGTAAATAATACAATTTCCCTCAAACTGACAAGCTAAACCAACATATCTGATTATTACAGGGGTCAGGGCTCATTAATAATTGATTTCTGGGCAGAGAGCAGTCAGAAAGATGAGAGAAGAATCACTGCTGCTGTCTCCACGGAGCTCACAACGAGCGAATTCATTCTAATTTAAGACCTTTTAAAACGGCGATTGCACGCAATCCACACGTTAGAACACACCAAGAGCTAAATTCAGATGTTTCTGAACTGTTTAAAGTAATAACATGATATATTCGCGGCAGCCAAATGTCCGCGAGCTGGCGATGTATTTCTCTGAACACTTGAAGTCCACAGAGAATTTACAGCCTTTCGCATTAAAACACTGCAGCGAAACGGCACAAAACAATTAGAATAATATATTATATGGTTTTAAAATTAGTTTTGGCCACTGTCACGCTGGTCTTAGCTGGTTTCTAACTGAATCATCATGCTGAACATCACAGCGAGCTCGCGACGTATTCCTCTGAACACTTGAAGTACACATTTACAGCCTTTCACATTAAAACACTGCAGCGAAACGGCACAAAACAATTAGAATAATATATTATATGGTTTTAAAATTAGTTTTGGCCACTGTCACGCTGGTCTTAGCTGGTTTCTAACTGAATCATCATGCTGAACGTCCCCAGCCGGCATTTCAACGTTGATTCAACGTTGAAACAACGTCAGGTACCATGGTTGAATCAACGTTGAAAAACCTTTCGATTTTGCAAATTGGATCAACGTTGAAATCACGACGTTGATTCACCGTTGAAATCGTGACGTTGATGTACGGTTGAAATCACAACGCTGATTCACTGTTGAAATCCCGACGTTGAATCAACGTTGAATAACCTTTCGATTTTGCAAATTGGATCAACGTTGAAATCACGATGTGGATTCACCGTTGAAATCGCGACGCTGTTTCACCGTCTTACCTGCATTATGGGTGAATGAGGGTCGTGCTGCAGCCCTGGGATGAAAGCTGAATGAGGTGTTGATTTTGAAAAGTTAATCAGCGTTGATAACACGACGTTGTTTCCCCGTCGTACCTCGTATATAAATACACCTAGATCCTAGTTGGCATTTAGATCAACAATGTACATGCAAGGCTAAAAATCTAATGACTGACAGCAATGGCTTTACAAACAACTTCAATAAACTACCACATGCTCAAAATTGTCAAACAGCAGTTAAATTTTGGAAACATACTGAATAAAACAGATGAAAATAATCCCACACTTTATTATGCAGAGTATGCATGGAGGTAATGCTAAAAACATGTAGTAGAACAATCCAAATACAATAATATTTAAAGGTTTTTGTAAAATAATTCGGCACAAAAATGCATATTTTTTTCAGCACTTACAAGACAAACCCTTGTACCTTTATGACTGAAACCAGTGGATCTTTTATTTTGGTGGAATACTACAGTTTCTGTCAAAAACATGTTTTAGTAATGTGTCTCATTTCAAGTTGTGCACATTTGTGCAGTGAAAATGTGTTGCACAGTACGAGCAGGGAACCTTCAACCAGTTGATTTCTAATGGGAACCCCCCCGGACTGTGTCTTCTTTACCGTGGGGAATGCAGAATGAGATTTCTACCGCAGGGCACTCTAAAATGTTAGAACCAGCAGCCTTAGTGTATACAGTGTGGTTGTGCTTCGGGTGATCCTTGAAAGTGTCCCAGCGCTAGGTCCATTCTGACGCCGTCCCCTCCACTCTCTCCCACTTGTGCACTTTCTGTACCGTCCTGTATAAACATTTACATTTAATCATTTAACAGACACTTTTATCCAAAGCGACTTACAAATGAGAAGAACAGAAGCAGTCAGGTGTACAAGCGAACAACAACAGTATACAAGTGCTATGACAAGTCTCAGTTAGGCTAGTACAGAACACATAGCCAGGTTTTTTTTTTTTTTTTAAATATGAAAGACAAGAAAAGAAGGAAAAGTGCTAGCATTAGTTGGTTAAGTTCCGGTGAAAAAGATGAGTCTTAAGATGTTTCTTGAAAATGAGTAAAGACTCAGCAGTTCGGATTGAGATTGGGAGGTCATTCCACCAGCTGGGCACAGTCCAGGAAAAGGACCGTGAGAGTGATTTTGAACCTCTTTGGGATGGCACCACAAGGCGTCGTTCACTTGCAGAGGGCAAACTTCTGGAGGGAACATAAGATTTAACCAGTTTGTTTAGGTATGTCCACAATGTTTCACAATAACTTTGATATTGTGAAATATATTTAACTGAAAACTGAATGCAAAATAAATCACACAATATTTTCACTTTACAGTTCAGTAACAGTGAGGTTGGAAACAAAGTGGACAACACTATTCATTAAACACTTATTTAATGTATTCAGATGAAAATTTACAATATTAACAAATTATTCACAAGCAGTGTTTTCAGAGCCCCCAGTTACACTGTTTTAATCAGAACACTAGTAATACAGTGTAGTAAAACAAATAAAATCTAATTCAGTAAATTTTTAATAAACTAAGTACAATCAAAACCTATCACAAAAGGTCTAAGCATCTCTAGCAGAAGTGACAGTGCAATGTAGCAGAAGAACAATTTCTTACCAATGTTTCAAGAACAAGCTGGATCCTCGATGACTCTACAAGGGGAAAGAAGAAATGGTTTACTGAAAAGTTCTTAAAAAGCAGGATTTCATATTATACCATTTCTTTAAACCACTGGTTCTCAAACTTTTTATACCAAGTACCACTTCAGAAAATATTTGTTATTAAATATTAAGTTGCACCATAATGACCAACATTACATTTCAGCAGCGTAGTAGGCCAAACTATTCAGCTACAGGTCTACAGTTAAAAAATGAGGCAGTTTTATTCTAATAAGAATATTTATTGTTGTCAGACACTTTACCATGTTTGATCATTAAAACTACAACTGTGCTTACATACACAGGTAAATAAAAAAAAAAGTTTAAATTAAAATGTAATTTTAAATGTAATTATGTAACAAAAGTTACAAAACTGTACTGTACTTTAACTGTAACATACTTAAATGTGCAAAAAAAAAAACTTACTCAAAGATTAAGTTAAAATGTATTAACATTAATTAGTTTAATTTAGTGATTCACCTGCATAACAACTAGAGGGGGCCTGACACTTTGAGAACCATGGCTTTAAACAATCCTTTTATTTATTTATTCATTTTCATGAATTCATTAAAATTATATTTAAATACCGACATTTGCACTTATATGTTTCAGAAAACACTTTGAAACTATTATAAGAATACAAACATATATAACACACCTAATGCATGGGATACATATCAGGAAAATATGGGAAAATCTCTAAACCATCTCTAAATCTCTCTTACCAGCAACACATTAGGTGAGCACCTAACTTGATCAGCTGTGATAAAGCAATGCAAAAATAGACACACGGGTATTTATTTATCTGCAGGTTACATGTCCTTTAAAGGTTACATGTCCTTTAAACTACCCATTTGTAAACTCTGGTAATACTTTACTATTTTCAAAAGATAATAAAGATAACGTTAGCGATTTTCTTACCTCATTTTGCCAGGATGTTTTCAGGACCTCGCAGAACACCTGACCCTTTTTGTGTTCACAGTTTTTGTTCTCCATTGACATGTCACGACTCAAATTCGCTCAAAATAAATAAAAAATGTACAGGCAAATATGAAATAATTCGGGACCGATAGAGCAGTCAGTTATAACGAGCAGCAGCTCACAGTCAGCCGCCTCACTCACAGAAAGACGACAATAACGGTCATATTTTTAAATGTAGAAAGGCGCGAACCGATTCATAGTCCAGTTTCCTGAATGACAGCCAGATTAACCAATCATGATAGAAGTAATAAAATAAAACTACCAATGGGAGTTGTTTCAGAGTGATAAAGCAGCGAAACGTATATAGTTTTATTGTTGTTAATGATGATAATATTTAACATATACCTTTAGATTTTAGAATAGGTATCATGACTAAAATATTTTAAAATGCTATTAAAATAATTTAATATAAATAATTTAAAAGCTTGTTAACTTTTTTCTACCATTTAGCGTTAAACATTTTTAACGTTGTTTCATTAAAACAACTGACCTTATTTCAGCCATATTTCAATGTTGAAAGTTGGTCATGTGCTGGAAGTTTTTCAACAGTTCATCTTTAAACGTTGAATCAACGTTGTTTCAACGTTGAAACCACAACTGACCTTATTTCAACCATATTTCAACATTGAAAGTTGGTCATGTGCTGGATGTTTTTCAACCATTCAACTTTAAACGTTGAATCAACGTTGTTTCAACGTTGAAACCACAACTGACCTTATTTCAACCATATTTCAACATTGAAAGTTGGTCATGTGCTGGATGTTTTTCAACCATTCAGCTTTAAACGTTGAATCAACGTTGTTTCAACGTTGAAACCACAACTGACCTTATTTCAACCATATTTCAACGTTGAAGGTCGGTCATGTGCCGGCTGGGTCACAGATGAGCTCGCGACTGAACACTTGAAGTACACATTTACAGCCTTTCACATTAAAACACTGCAGCGAAACGGCACAAAACAATTAGAAGAATATATTACACATATGAAAATGAGTGTTTATATGTGCTTGTGAGATTTCTCTGTCAGGCTTAACGTCGCAGCAATTGCTCAGCGTTGCATAACATGGTAAAGCAGGGAGCTACACTGAGACCAAAAGGGTCGCATGCATCACTGATTATTTTTGTACCTACTTATGTGTTATGCTATGATTTAATATGACCATTTATTAAAACAGAAATGTGTATTTTAAGAATACGTTTTATAACGTGCTCCGAGCATTCAACACATCAAGTTGGCTTCAGCCCCGCGCTGCGGGAAACTGAACTGAGCAGCTGATGGCGCGTGTGCACGAGAGAGAGCCGCGCGTATCGCGGACAGGGACAGCAACACTGAACAGAGCTGTCGTTCAGGACGTTCACTTCCTCCTGGACCTGAACGAACAAATTCAAATCGCAGTTTAAATAAACAGAAAAAAGAGCGAAAAGCAAAAGAGCTCAATTCAGCAGCGCGGTGTTGTTCAGGGAGCAAGCAGAGACGCGTCTCAAAGTCTTCTTGCTTTTGTACCGACAACAAATACATACAAAATATGTCGAAATACCCGTGTTGGAAAGTGTGTTCGAATAAGTATGTGGTTTTGTCTTAATTGAAAGTAAAGATTTGCAAAAAAAAAATCGGATGTGTATCATCATAATGGATGCGTTTGTCTCTTAAAGGGACCGCGCCTAATTTACTAGCTCTGCTGTCAGAGTCTTTAATGTATGAAAATGAAAGTAAATCACTCACTGCTCTTGACTGAATTACCTTGTAGTACAAGAATTTATCCAAAGTCAATCCAAAAATAAGATAGAATTGTTTTACTAGTGGGTGCAGGCCACTAGTTCATTTATGTAAGTGAGTATGGCAAAATCGTGATCTGTGAAATATTATACCCACTAATTCTTCATACAGTAGGCTACCAGTGAAATTGATTTTAAAAAATAATAATTAAGGACCTGCCCATGTTTTGCTTAAGTGTTTCTTTCTTTAATTGTTAATGCAACCTTTTCACACCACAGACTGAACCAAATTAAGCATTTCTTGCTTGGTAACTGTTCAACAAAGTATTGATAGTTGTGTAAATATTGTCATACTGACAGTCTGAAGTTTTGGTTGATTCCATTACATATCTTTTTATCAAAGTTATCCGAAATTATCAAGATGAATTTGTTCTGAGTTATTGTCATATATTATTACCAGTTTCTAAACTACAGCAAATAAACTGTGATTATGTGAGAAATGTTGAAGGTGTCTGAATACATTTTGGTTTGATTGTGTATTTTATCTTACAGTGAAGACTATGCAGTGCTATTTTACATTAACAAAAACAAACTTAAAAAAAGTAAACATTATGTAAATAGCACAAATAAATAAATAGAATGAACATACAGTACAAATTAAACAATTTTAAACAGTGTGTAACTGCATCATCTATACAAACCATTGTGCTTGGACCCCTTATGATCTCCTTGATTTAAAATGCATTGTTTCAGTAATCTTGTGTGTCGTTGCCCACAACGCAACGGTGGCAGGACTGTGAAATACATAAACGAGAAAAATAGGCATGACTTATTTCACATCCAGCTAGACAACCCTGTCATAGCTGTTATCATAGCCCAGGCTTTTTATTAAAAAAGAAAACAGCAAGGGAGCATGGAAAAAGACTGTTGCAGGTGTATTTTTTATGGCATTATTATGTGTATTAATTTTGCAGCGGGGCAACTCAATGTTGGGCACACAAGTACTTTGGCTCTTTTGCTCCATGGCCAAGATGGCCAAGCCAACATCAAAGTTAGTTCACTAACTTTTAATTCTAGTTATGTTGGCTTGGCAACAAGCCAACATACTGTTATGCTATTTAAACTTCTTCTTTTTTTTCTTATTATTATTTTTCTGACAGAAATTCTGTACGCTACTCCTCCTAGGGCTTTAAAGCCACAAGCCCCAAACTCGGCAGACACCTGCGGGATAGAGCGGTGGTGTGTGCTATATCTTTTCAGAGTGATCAGACTTAAAGTTTTTTTTTTATTAATTTTTAAATGTCAAAATTCATTACCCATAGACTTACATTGTCTAAGAAAAATTGCGCCCCTACAGTTGCAATGACATTTAGGGGCGGAGTCGGGTTTTGTTTCACTTTTAAACTGGTTAAAAATACTGCTGCTCAGCCCAGGCTGTCTACACGGAGCCGAGAACTAGCGAATTCATTCTTATTTAAGATCTTTTAAAAACGCGATTACACGCAATCCACACGTTAGAACACACCAAGAGCTAAATTCAGATGTTTCTGAACTGTTTAAAGTAATAACATGATATATTCGCGGCAGCCAAATGTCCGCGAGCTGGCGATGTATTTCTCTGAACACTTGAAGTCCACAGAGAATTTACAGCCTTTCGCATTAAAACACTGCAGCGAAACGGCACAAAACAATTAGAATAATATATTATATGGTTTTAAAGTAGTTTTGGCCACTGTCACGCTGGTCTTAGCTGGTTTCTAACTGAATCATCATGCTGAACGTCACAGATGAGCTCGCGATGTATTTGTCTGAACACTTGAAGTACACATTTACAGCCTTTCACATTAAAACACTGCAGCGAAACGGCACAAAACAATTAGAAGAATATATTACACATATGAAAATGAGTGTTTATATGTGCTTGTGAGATTTCTCTGTCAGGCTTAACGTCGCAGCAATTGCTCAGCATTGCATAACATGGTAAAGCAGGGAGCTACACTGAGACCAAAAGGGTCGCATGCATCACTGATTATTTTTGTACCTACTTATGTGTTATGCTATGATTTAATATGACCATTTATTAAAACAGAAATGTGTATTTTAAGAATACGTTTTATAACGTGCTCCGAGCATTCAACACATCAAGTTGGCTTCAGCCCCGCGCTGCGGGAAACTGAACTGAGCAGCTGATGGCGCGTGTGCACGAGAGAGAGCCGCGCGTATCGCGGACAGGGACAGCAACACTGAACAGAGCTGTCGTTCAGGACGTTCACTTCCTCCTGGACCTGAACGAACAAATTCAAATCGCAGTTTAAATAAACAGAAAAAAGAGCGAAAAGCAAAAGAGCTCAATTCAGCAGCGCGGTGTTGTTCAGGGAGCAAGCAGAGACGCGTCTCAAAGTCTTCTTGCTTTTGTACCGACAACAAATACATACAAAATATGACGAAATACCCGTGTTGGAAAGTGTGTTCGAATAAGTATGTGGTTATGTCTTAAGTGAAAGTAAAGATTTGCAAAAAAAAAAAATCGGATGTGTATCATCATAATGGATGCGTTTGTCTCTTAAAGGGACCGCGCCTAATTTACTAGCTCTGCTGTCAGAGTCTTTAATGTATGAAAATGAAAGTAAATCACTCACTGCTCTTGACTGAATTACCTTGTAGTACAAGAATTTATCCAAAGTCAATCCAAAAATAAGATAGAATTGTTTTACTAGTGGGTGCAGGCCACTAGTTCATTTATGTAAGTGAGTATGGCAAAATAGTGATCTGTGAAATATTATACCCACTAATTCTTCATACAGTAGGCTACCAGTGAAATTGATTTAAAAAAAATAATAATTAAGGACCTGCCCATGTTTTGCTTAAGTGTTTCTTTCTTTAATTGTTAATGCAACCTTTTCACACCACAGACTGAACCAAATTAAGCATTTCTTGCTTGGTAACTGTTCAACAAAGTATTGATAGTTGTGTAAATATTGTCATACTGACAGCTGTCTGAAGTTTTGGTTGATTCCATTACATATCTTTTTATCAAAGTTATCCGAAATTATCAAGATGAATTTGTTCTGAGTTATTGTCATATATTATTACCAGTTTCTAAACTACAGCAAATAAACTGTGATTATGTGAGAAATGTTGAAGGTGTCTGAATACATTTTGGTTTGATTGTGTATTTTATCTTACAGTGAAGACTATGCAGTGCTATTTTACATTAACAAAAACAAACTTAAAAAAAGTAAACATTATGTAAATAGCACAAATAAATAAATAGAATGAACATACAGTACAAATTAAACAATTTTAAACAGTGTGTAACTGCATCATCTATACAAACCATTGTGCTTGGACCCCTTATGATCTCCTTGATTTAAAATGCATTGTTTCAGTAATCTTGTGTGTCGTTGCCCACAACGCAACGGTGGCAGGACTGTGAAATACATACACGAGAAAAATAGGCAAGACTTATTTCACATCCAGCTAGACAACCCTGTCATAGCTGTTATCATAGCCCAGGCTTTTTATTAAAAAAAGAAAACAGCAAGGGAGCATGGAAAAAGACTGTTGCAGGTGTATTTTTTTATGGCATTATTATGTGTATTAATTTTGCAGCGGGGCAACTCAATGTTGGGCACACAAGTACTTTGGCTCTTTTGCTCCATGGCCAAGATGGCCAAGCCAACATCAAAGTTAGTTCACTAACTTTTAATTCTAGTTATGTTGGCTTGGCAACAAGCCAACATACTGTTATGCTATTTAAACTTATTTTTATTTTTATTATGTTGGCTTGGCAACAAGCCAACATACTGTTATGCTATTTAAACTTCTTATTTTTATTTTTTTTCTTATTATTTTTCTGAGCAATGTCAAACGCTACTCCTCCTAGGGCTTTAAAGCCACAAGCCCCAAACTCGGCAGACACCTGCGGGATAGAGCGGTGCAGGTTGCTATATCTTTTCAGAATGATCAGACTTAAAGTTTTTTTTTTATTAATTTTTAAATGTAAAAACTCATTACCCATAGACTTCCATTGTCTGAGAAAAATCGCGCCCCTACTGGTTGCAATACCCGGAGTTTTGTTTACTTTCACTTTTACATTGGTTAAAAATACAAGTAAATAATACAATTTCCCTCAAACTGACAAGCTAAACCAACATATCTGATTACAGGGGTCAGGGCTCATTAATAATTTATTTCTGGGCAGAGACCAGTCAGACGAGAGAAGAATCACGGCTGGTCAGCTGCTGGAGGCATTGTCTCTTAGAGCTCACAACGAGCGAATTTATTCTTATTTAAGACCTTTTAAAACGGCGATTGCACGCAATCCACACGTTAGAGCACACCAAGAGCTAAATTCAGATGTTTCTGAACTGTTTAAAGTAATAACATGATATATTCGCGGCAGCCAACTGCCCGCGAGCTAGCGATGTATTTCTCTGAAGACTTGAAGTCCACAGAGAAATTACAGCCTTTCACATTAAAACACTGCAGCGAAACGGCACAAAACACTGAGCTACACTGAGACCAAAAGGGTCGCATGCATCACTGATTATTTTTGTACCTACTTATGTGTTATGCTATGATTTAATATGACCATTTATTAAAACAGAAATGTTTATTTTAAGAATACGTTTTATAACGTAAATTATGTCTCTGGCCAAAGAACAGAGAGAAAGACGAGAGAGAAATGAGCGCTTCCAAAAATAATATCACAGCGAATTGCACGAATCCACCCATTAGAACACAACAAGAGCAGAATTCAGGTGTTTTTGAACTGTTTATGTGTGCAAAATGAAATATAATTTGACAGCGTGATACAGCTTATGAATATTGGAAGGAAAAAAAGTCACGACAGCCTTTTAACTCTGGAGTCTATTAACGCATATACGCGTTTTGAGTCATTTTCTCCTGATAACCCCGAAATTTACTTAAATTAAACTTTCAGTTTTAATCGAGCAATACATCAATCGAATCTGTAAAGGGTCTACTTTTTTTGGATACAAACATAATAACAACAAAACTTTGTGCACTTATAAAATAAATATAACAAACAAGGTGCAGCCTTGGTCTGCGCTGATCTTCATTTACAAACACGTCATTAAAATGAACTGTAACTCCATGAATATTCAACGAAGAGACATGAGAGATATATCTATAGAAAGCTTGACATGTCTACTTTTAAACAAAACAAGTGCTGCCGAACAAATATTCTGTGATAAAGTAATCCATATCAAAACAACGCGATGTCCATTTTTCACGTCTAATGTGTATGGAAGGCCAAGGGGGTCAAATAGACGTGAATTTTAACGTGTCTCTGTAAAGGGTCTACTTTTTTTGGATACAAACATAATAACAACAAAACTTTGGGCACTTATAAAATAAAGATAACAAACAAGGTGTGCTGTCTGCAGCCTTGGTCTGCGCTGATCTTCATTTACAAACACAACATTAAAATGAACTGTAACTCCATGAATACTCAAAGAAGAGACATGAGAGAGATATCTATAGAAAACTTGACATGTCTACTTTTAAACCAAACAAGTGCTCCCGAACAAATATTCTGTGATAAAGTAATCCATATCAAAACAACGATGTCCTTTTTTCACGTTTAATGTGTATGGAAGGCCAAGAGGGTCAAATACACGTGTATTTTAACGCGTCAACAACACGTTAAATACGTGTATTTCATGCGTAGACAACACGTATGTAATATTATTTATTTATCGGCACTGCACAACATGGTAAAGTCATTTATATATTTTTTAATAGCTTCTTAAAATACTATATTACTCCGATATTATATCCAATATTGTTTAACACGTTAAATACATGTTGTTTACACGTGAAAAATCAGCGGGTATTTAACATGTATTTCATGTTGAAATACACGTGAAATACACGTGAAGTACACGTTAAAAATCAGTTTGAAGAGGTCAATTTCATTGGCTGCTGAGGACTTGGGTCAAACCACTTCTGTGAGCTTAGTGGTTGGGGTGTACCATTCATAGACAGGCAACCACCATTTAACATGCTATAGATCAGCTTATTCAGCCTTATTATTTAGTCTTTTTTCTTTTCTGTTTTGTATAGCCTATAGAAATAATATATTTAAGTTTCAGTTTTATGAAATATTTATTTTATAATAAATAATAATTAAAATGTTGTGGTGATAGTATAAAGTTTATAAAAGTTACAGTATTTTGTAATGAAACAGGACTTTTTGTTTAGCTCTTGACTCACCAAACTATACTATATATAGTGTCCCTTCTTTAATTTTTCAGTAATGTGTGATAACTTAAAATATGTTGTCAGTACTATTAAAATAACATTAAATTGAATGGTATTTAGGAGATTATGGTTTTTGCATGACTTATTTCACATTCAACTAGACAACCCTGGCGTAGCTGTTATCATAGCCTAGGCTTTTTATTAAAAAAGAAAAAAGCAAGGGACCATGGAAAAAGACTGTTGCAGGTGTATTTTTTTATGGTATTATTATTTTATTTTTTTTGCAGCAGGGCAACTCAAGAATGTTGGGCACACAAGTACTGTGGCTCTTTTGCCCCATGGCTAAGATGGCCAAGCCAACATCAAAGTTAGTTCACTAACTTTTAATTCTAGTTATTATTATTCTTCTGAGAAAAAAATTCTGAACGCTACTCCTCCTAGGGCTTTAAAGCCACAAGCCCCAAACTTGGCAGACACCTGCGGGATAGAGCGGTGGTGTGTGCTATATCTTTTCAGAGTGATGAGACTTAAAGTTTTTTTTTATTAATTTTTAAATGTAAAAAAAAAAAAAAAAAAAATTGCGCCCCTACAGTTGCAATGACATTTAGGGGCGGAGTCGGGTTTCGTTTCACTTTTAAACTGGTTAAAAATACTGCTGCTCAGCCCAGGCTATCTACAAGGAGCTCACAACGAGCGAATTCATTCTTATTTATGACCTTTTAAAAACGCGATTGCACGCAATCCACACCTTAGAACACACCAAGAGCTAAATTCAGATGTTTCTGAACTGTTTAAAGTAATAACATTATATATTCGCGGCAGCCAACTGCTCGCGAGCTGGCAATGTATTTCTCTGAACACTTGAAGTCCACAGAGAATTTACAGCCTTTCACATTAAAACACTGCAGCGAAACGGCACAAAACAATTAGAATAATATATTAAATGGTTTTAAAGTAGTTTTGGCCACTGTCACGCTGGTCTTAGCTGGTTTCTAACTGAATCATCAGGCTGAAGGCTGTCTACAAGGAGCTCACAACGAGCGAATTCATTCTTATTTATGACCTTTTAAAAACGCGATTGCACGCAATCCACACCTTAGAACACACCAAGAGCTAAATTCAGATGTTTCTGAACTGTTTAAAGTAATAACATTATATATTCGCGGCAGCCAACTGCTCGCGAGCTGGCAATGTATTTCTCTGAACACTTGAAGTCCACAGAGAATTTACAGCCTTTCACATTAAAACACTGCAGCGAAACGGCACAAAACAATTAGAATAATATATTAAATGGTTTTAAAGTAGTTTTGGCCACTGTCACGCTGGTCTTAGCTGGTTTCTAACTGAATCATCAGGCGGAACGTCACAGTGAGCTCGCGCTTCAGCCCCGCGCTGCGGGAAACTGAACTGAGCAGCTGATGGCGCGTGTGCACGAGAGAGAGCCGCGCGTATCGCGGACAGGGACAGCAACACTGAACAGAGCTGTCGTTCAGGACGTTCACTTCCTCCTGGACCTGAACGAACAAATTCAAATCGCAGTTTAAATAAACAGAAAAAAGAGCAAAAAGCAAAAGAGCTCAATTCAGCAGCGCGGTGTTCTGGTGTTCAGGGAGCAAGCAGAGACGCGTCTCAAAGTCTTCTTGCTTTTGTACCGACAACAAATACATACAAAATATGTCGAAATACCCGTGTTGGAAAGTGTGTTCGAATAAGTATGTGGTTATGTCTTAAGTGAAAGTAAAGATTTGCAAAAAAAAAAAAATCGGATGTGTATCATCATAATGGATGCGTTTGTCTCTTAAAGGGGCCGCGCCTAATTTACTAGCTCTGCTGTCAGAGTCTTTAATGTATGAAAATGAAAGTAAATCACTCACTGCTCTTGACTGAATTACCTTGTAGTACAAGAATTTATCCAAAGTCAATCCAAAAATCAGATAGAATTGTTTTACTAGTGGGTGCAGGCCACTAGTTCATTTATGTAAGTGAGTATGGCAAAATAGTGATCTGTGAAATATTATACCCACTAATTCTTCATACTGTAGGCTACCAGTGAAATTGATTTAAAAAAATAATAATTAAGGACCTGCCCATGTTTTGCTTAAGTGTTTCTTTCTTTAATTGTTAATGCAACCTTTTCACACCACAGACTGAACCAAATTAAGCATTTCTTGCTTGGTAACTGTTCAACAAAGTATTGATAGTTGTGTAAATATTGTCATACTGACAGTCTGAAGTTTTGGTTGATTCCATAATATATCTTTTTATCTAAGTTATCCGAAATTATCAAGATGAATTTGTTCTGAGTTATTGTCATATATTATTACCAGTTTCTAAACTACAGCAAATAAACTGTGATTATGTGAGAAATGTTGAAGGTGTCTGAATACATTTTGGTTTGATTGTGTATTTTATCTTACAGTGAAGACTATGCAGTGCTATTTTACATTAACAAAAACAAACTTAAAATTTAAAAAACATTTAAAAAAATGTAAACATTATGTAAATAGCACAAATAAATAAATAGAATGAACATACAGTACAAATTAAACAATTTTAAACAGTGTGTAACTGCATCATCTATACAAACCATTGTGCTTGGACCCCTTATGATCTCCTTGATTTAAAATGCATTGTTTCAGTTATCTTGTGTGTCGTTGCCCACAACGCGACGGTGGCAGGACTGTGAAATACATACACGAGAAAAATAGGCATGACTTATTTCACATCCAGCTAGACAACCCTGTCATAGCTGTTATCATAGCCCAGGCTTTTTATTAAAAAAAGAAAACAGCAAGGGAGCATGGAAAAAGACTGTTGCAGGTGTATTTTTTTATGGCATTATTATGTGTATTAATTTTGCAGCGGGGCAACTCAATGTTGGGCACACAAGTACTTTGGCTCTTTTGCTCCATGGCCAAGATGGCCAAGCCAACATCAAAGTTAGTTCACTAACTTTTAATTCTAGTTCTTATTATTATTTTTCTGACAGAAATTCTGAACGCTACTCCTCCTAGGGCTTTAAAGCCACAAGCCCCAAACTCGGCAGACACCTGCGGGATAGAGCGGTGGTGTGTGCTATATCTTTTCAGACTGATCAGACTTAAAGTTTTTTTTTTATTAATTTTTAAATGTCAAAATTCATTACCCATAGACTTACATTGTCTGAGAAAAATTGCGCCCCTACAGTTGCAATGACATTTAGGGGAGGGGAGCAGTCAGACGAGAGAAGAATCACTGCTGCTCAGCTCAGGCTGTCTACACGGAGCCGACAACAAGCGAATTCATTCCTATTTAAGACATTTTAAAAACGCTATTGCACGCAATCCACACGTTAGAACACACCAAGAGCTAAATTGAGATGTTTCTGAACTGTTTAAAGTAATAACATGATATATTCGCGGCAGCCAACTGCTCGCGAGCTGGCAATGTATTTCTCTGAACACTTGAAGTCCACAGAGAATTTACAGCCTTTCACATTAAAACACTGCAGCGAAATGGCACAAAACAATTAGAATAATATATTAAATGGTTTTAAAGTAGTTTTGGCCACTGTCACGCTGGTCTTAGCTGGTTTCTAACTGAATCATCAGGCTGAACATCACAGCGAGCTCGCGACGTATTCCTCTGAACACTTGAAGTACACATTTACAGCCTTTCACATTAAAACACTGCAGCGAAACGGCACAAAACAATTTGAATAATATATTAAATGGTTTTAAAGTAGTTTTGGCCACTGTCACGCTGGTCTTAGCTGGTTTCTAACTGAATCATCAGGCGGAACGTCACAGTAAACTCGCGCTTCAGCCCCGCACTGCGGGAAACTGGACTGAGCAGCTGATGGCGCGTGTGCACGAGAGAGAGCCGCGCGTCAACACTGAACCGAGCTCTCGTTCAGGACGTTCACTTCCTCCTGGACCTGAACGAACAAATTCAAATCGCAGTTTAAATAAACAGAAAAAAGAGCGAAAAGCGAAAGAGCTCAATTCAGCAGCGCGGTGTTGTTCAGGGCAAGCAGAGACGCGTCTCAAAGTCTTCTTGCTTTTGTACCGACAACAAATACATACAAAATATGTCGAAATACCCGTGTTGGAAAGTGTGTTCGAATAAATATGTGGTTATGTCTTAAGTGAAAGTAAAGAGTTGCAAAAAAAAATCGGATGTGTATCATCATAATGGATGCGTTTGTCTCTTAAAGGGACCGCGCCTAATTTACTAGCTCTGCTGTCAGAGTCTTTAATGTATGAAAATGAAAGTAAATCACTCACTGCTCTTGACTGATTTACCTTGTAGTACAAGAATTTATCCAAAGTCAATCCAAAAATCAGATAGAATTGTTTTACTAGTGGGTGCAGGCCACTAGTTCATTTATGTAAGTGAGTATGGCAAAATAGTGATCTGTGAAATATTATACCCACTAATTCTTCATACTGTAGGCTACCAGTGAAATTGATTTTAAAAAAATAATAATTAAGGACCTGCCCATGTTTTGCTTAAGTGTTTCTTTCTTTAATTGTTAATGCAACCTTTTCACACCACAGACTGAACCAAATTAAGCATTTCTTGCTTGGTAACTGTTCAACAAAGTATTGATAGTTGTGTAAATATTGTCATACTGACAGTCTGAAGTTTTGGTTGATTCCATAATATATCTTTTTATCTAAGTTATCCGAAATTATCAAGATGAATTTGTTCTGAGTTATTGTCATATATTATTACCAGTTTCTAAACTACAGCAAATAAACTGTGATTATGTGAGAAATGTTGAAGGTGTCTGAATACATTTTGGTTTGATTGTGTATTTTATCTTACAGTGAAGACTATGCAGTGCTATTTTACATTAACAAAAACAAACTTAAAATTTAAAAAACATTTAAAAAAATGTAAACATTATGTAAATAGCACAAATAAATAAATAGAATGAACATACAGTACAAATTAAACAATTTTAAACAGTGTGTAACTGCATCATCTATACAAACCATTGTGCTTGGACCCCTTATGATCTCCTTGATTTAAAATGCATTGTTTCAGTTATCTTGTGTGTCGTTGCCCACAACGCGACGGTGGCAGGACTGTGAAATACATACACGAGAAAAATAGGCATGACTTATTTCACATCCAGCTAGACAACCCTGTCATAGCTGTTATCATAGCCCAGGCTTTTTATTAAAAAAAGAAAACAGCAAGGGAGCATGGAAAAAGACTGTTGCAGGTGTATTTTTTTATGGCATTATTATGTGTATTAATTTTGCAGCGGGGCAACTCAATGTTGGGCACACAAGTACTTTGGCTCTTTTGCTCCATGGCCAAGATGGCCAAGCCAACATCAAAGTTAGTTCACTAACTTTTAATTCTAGTTATGTTGGCTTGGCAACAAGCCAACATACTGTTATGCTATTTAAACTTCTTCTTTTTTTTCTTATTATTATTTTTCTGACAGAAATTCTAAACGCTACTCCTCCTAGGGCTTTAAAGCCACAAGCCCCAAACTCGGCAGACACCTGCGGGATAGAGCGGTGGTGTGTGCTATATCTTTTCAGAGTGATCAGACTTAAAGTTTTTTTTTAATTAATTTTTAAATGTCAAAATTCATTACCCATAGACTTACATTGTCTGAGAAAAATTGCGCCCCTACAGTTGCAATGACATTTAGGGGCGGAGTCGGGTTTCGTTTCACTTTTAAACTGGTTAAAAATACTGCTGCTCAGCCCAGGCTGTCTACACGGAGCCGAGAACTAGCGAATTCATTCTTATTTAAGACCTTTTAAAAACGCGATTACACGCAATCCACACGTTAGAACACACCAAGAGCTAAATTCAGATGTTTCTGAACTGTTTAAAGTAATAACATTATATATTCGCGGCAGTCAACTGCTCGCGAGCTGGCGATGTATTTCTCTGAACACTTGAAGTCCACAGAGAATTTACAGCCTTTCGCATTAAAACACTGCAGCGAAACGGCACAAAACAATTAGAATAATATATTATATGGTTTTAAAGTAGTTTTGGCCACTGTCACGCTGGTCTTAGCTGGTTTCTAACTGAATCATCATGCTGAACGTCACAGTGAGCTCGCGATCATGTATTTCTCTGAACACTTGAAGTACACTTACAGCCTTTCACATTAAAACACTGCAGCGAAACGGCACAAAACAATTAGAAGAATATATTACACATATGAAAATGAGTGTTTATATGTGCTTGTGAGATTTCTCTGTCAGGCTTAACGTCGCAGCAATTGCTCAGCGTTGCATAACATGGTAAAGCAGGGAGCTACACTGAGACCAAAAGGGTCGCATGCATCACTGATTATTTTTGTACCTACTTATGTGTTATGCTATGATTTAATATGACCATTTATTAAAACAGAAATGTGTATTTTAAGAATACGTTTTATAACGTGCTCCGAGCATTCAACACATCAAGTTGGCTTCAGCCCCGCGCTGCGGGGAACTGAACTGAGCAGCTGATGGCGCATGTGCACGAGAGAGAGCCGCGCGTATCGCGGACAGGGACAGCAACACTGAACAGAGCTGTCTTTCAGGACGTTCACTTCCTCCTGGACCTGAACGAACAAATTCAAATCGCAGTTTAAATAAACAGAAAAAAGAGCGAAAAGCAAAAGAGCTCAATTCAGCAGCGCGGTGTTGTTCAGGGAGCAAGCAGAGACGCGTCTCAAAGTCTTCTTGCTTTTGTACCGACAACAAATACATACAAAATATGTCGAAATACCCGTGTTGGAAAGTGTGTTCGAATAAGTATGTGGTTATGTCTTAAGTGAAAGTAAAGATTTGCAAAAAAAAAATCGGATGTGTATCATCATAATGGATGCGTTTGTCTCTTAAAGGGACCGCGCCTAATTTACTAGCTCTGCTGTCAGTGTCTTTAATGTATGAAAATGAAAGTAAATCACTCACTGCTCTTGACTGAATTACCTTGTAGTACAAGAATTTATCCAAAGTCAATCCAAAAATAAGATAGAATTGTTTTACTAGTGGGTGCAGGCCACTAGTTCATTTATGTAAGTGAGTATGGCAAAATAGTGATCTGTGAAATATTATACCCACTAATTCTTCATACAGTAGGCTACCAGTGAAATTGATTTAAAAAAATAATAATTAAGGACCTGCCCATGTTTTGTTTAAGTGTTTATTTATTTAATTGTTAATGCAACCTTTTCACACCACAGACTGAACCAAATTAAGCATTTCTTGCTTGGTAACTGTTCAACAAAGTATTGATAGTTGTGTAAATATTGTCATACTGACAGTCTGAAGTTTTGGTTGATTCCATTACATATCTTTTTATCAAAGTTATCCGAAATTATCAATATGAATTTGTTCTGAGTTATTGTCATATATTATTACCAGTTTCTAAACTACAGCAAATAAACTGTGATTATGTGAGAAATGTTGAAGGTGTCTGAATACATTTTGGTTTGATTGTGTATTTTATCTTACAGTGAAGACTATGCAGTGCTATTTTACATTAACAAAAACAAACTTAAAAAAATGTAAACATTATGTAAATAGCACAAATAAATAAATAGAATGAACATACAGTACAAATTAAACAATTTTAAACAGTGTGTAACTGCATCATCTATACAAACCATTGTGCTTGGACCCCTTATGATCTCCTTGATTTAAAATGCATTGTTTCAGTAATCTTGTGTGTCGTTGCCCACAACGCGACGGTGGCAGGACTGTGAAATACATACACGAGAAAAATAGGCATGACTTATTTCACATCCAGCTAGACAACCCTGTCATAGCTGTTATCATAGCCCAGGCTTTTTATTAAAAAGAGAAAACAGCAAGGGAGCATGGAAAAAGACTGTTGCAGGTGTATTTTTTTATGGCATTATTATGTGTATTAATTTTGCAGCGGGGCAACTCAATGTTGGGCACACAAGTACTTTGGCTCTTTTGCTCCATGGCCAAGATGGCCAAGCCAACATCAAAGTTAGTTCACTAACTTTTAATTCTAGTTCTTATTATTATTTTTCTGACAGAAATTCTGAACGCTACTCCTCCTAGGGCTTTAAAGCCACAAGCCCCAAACTCGGCAGACACCTGCGGGATAGAGCGGTGGTGTGTGCTATATCTTTTCAGACTGATCAGACTTAAAGTTTTTTTTTTATTAATTTTTAAATGTCAAAATTCATTACCCATAGACTTACATTGTCTGAGAAAAATTGCGCCCCTACAGTTGCAATGACATTTAGGGGAGGGGAGCAGTCAGACGAGAGAAGAATCACTGCTGCTCAGCTCAGGCTGTCTACACGGAGCCGACAACAAGCGAATTCATTCCTATTTAAGACATTTTAAAAACGCTATTGCACGCAATCCACACGTTAGAACACACCAAGAGCTAAATTGAGATGTTTCTGAACTGTTTAAAGTAATAACATGATATATTCGCGGCAGCCAACTGCTCGCGAGCTGGCAATGTATTTCTCTGAACACTTGAAGTCCACAGAGAATTTACAGCCTTTCACATTAAAACACTGCAGCGAAACGGCACAAAACAATTAGAATAATATATTAAATGGTTTTAAAGTAGTTTTGGCCACTGTCACGCTGGTCTTAGCTGGTTTCTAACTGAATCATCAGGCTGAACATCACAGCGAGCTCGCGACGTATTCCTCTGAACACTTGAAGTACACATTTACAGCCTTTCACATTAAAACACTGCAGCGAAACGGCACAAAACAATTTGAATAATATATTAAATGGTTTTAAAGTAGTTTTGGCCACTGTCACGCTGGTCTTAGCTGGTTTCTAACTGAATCATCAGGCGGAACGTCACAGTAAACTCGCGCTTCAGCCCCGCACTGCGGGAAACTGGACTGAGCAGCTGATGGCGCGTGTGCACGAGAGAGAGCCGCGCGTCAACACTGAACCGAGCTCTCGTTCAGGACGTTCACTTCCTCCTGGACCTGAACGAACAAATTCAAATCGCAGTTTAAATAAACAGAAAAAAGAGCGAAAAGCGAAAGAGCTCAATTCAGCAGCGCGGTGTTGTTCAGGGCAAGCAGAGACGCGTCTCAAAGTCTTCTTGCTTTTGTACCGACAACAAATACATACAAAATATGTCGAAATACCCGTGTTGGAAAGTGTGTTCGAATAAATATGTGGTTATGTCTTAAGTGAAAGTAAAGAGTTGCAAAAAAAAATCGGATGTGTATCATCATAATGGATGCGTTTGTCTCTTAAAGGGACCGCGCCTAATTTACTAGCTCTGCTGTCAGAGTCTTTAATGTATGAAAATGAAAGTAAATCACTCACTGCTCTTGACTGATTTACCTTGTAGTACAAGAATTTATCCAAAGTCAATCCAAAAATCAGATAGAATTGTTTTACTAGTGGGTGCAGGCCACTAGTTCATTTATGTAAGTGAGTATGGCAAAATAGTGATCTGTGAAATATTATACCCACAAATTCTTAATACTGTAGGCTACCAGTGAAATTGATTAAAAAAATAATAATTAAGGACCTGCCCATGTTTTGCTTAAGTGTTTCTTTCTTTAATTGTTAATGCAACCTTTTCACACCACAGACTGAACCAAATTAAGCATTTCTTGCTTGGTAACTGTTCAACAAAGTATTGATAGTTGTGTAAATATTGTCATACTGACAGCTGTCTGAAGTTTTGGTTGATTCCATTACATATCTTTTTATCAAAGTTATCCGAAATTATCAAGATGAATTTGTTCTGAGTTATTGTCATATATTATTACCAGTTTCTAAACTACAGCAAATAAACTGTGATTATGTGAGAAATGTTGAAGGTGTCTGAATACATTTTGGTTTGATTGTGTATTTTATCTTACAGTGAAGACTATGCAGTGCTATTTTAAATTAACATAAACAAACTTAAAAAAATGTAAACATTATGTAAATAGCACAAATAAATAAATAGAATGAACATACAGTACAAATTAAACAATTTTAAACAGTGTGTAACTGCATCATCTATACAAACCATTGTGCTTGGACCCCTTATGATCTCCTTGATTTAAAATGCATTGTTTCAGTTATCTTGTGTGTCGTTGCCCACAACGTGACGGTGGCAGGACTGTGAAATACATACACGAGAAAAATAGGCATGACTTATTTCACATCCAGCTAGACAACCCTGTCATAGCTGTTATCATAGCCCAGGCTTTTTATTAAAAAAAGAAAACAGCAAGGGAGCATGGAAAAAGACTGTTAGAGGTGTATTTTTTTTATGGCATTATTATTTGTATTAATTTTGCAGCGGGGCAACTCAATGTTGGGCACACAAGTACTTTGGCTCTTTTGCTCCATGGCCAAGATGGCCAAGCCAACATCAAAGTTAGTTCACTAACTTTTAATTCTAGTTATGTTGGCTTGGCAACAAGCCAACATACTGTTATGCTATTTAAACAACTTCTTCTTTTTTTTCTTATTATTATTTTTCTGACAGAAATTCTGAACGCTACTCCTCCTAGGGCTTTAAAGCCACAAGCCCCAAACTCGGCAGACACCTGCGGGATAGAGCGGTGCTGGTTGCTATATCTTTTCAGACTGATCAGACTTAAAGTTTTTTGTTTATTAATTTTTAAATGTCAAATACATTACCCATAGACTTACATTAACTGAGAAAAAATGCGCCCCTAGTTGCAATAACCGAGATTAAAGGGAGGAGTCGGGTTTCGTTTCACTTTTAAACCGGTTAAAAATACCAAGTAAATAATACAATTTCCCTCAAACTGACAAGCTAAACCAACATATCTGATTATTACAGGGGTCAGGGCTCATTAACAATTTATTTCTGGGCAGAGAGCAGTCAGAAAGACGAGAGAAGAATCACTGCTGCTCAGCTCAGTCTGTCTCCACGGAGCTCACAACGAGCGAATTCATTCTAATTTAAGACCTTTTAAAACGGCGATTGCACGCAATCCACACGTTAGAACACACCAAGAGCTAAATTCAGATGTTTCTGAACTGTTTAAAGTAATAACATGATATATTCGCGGCAGCCAAATGTCCGCGAGCTGGCGATGTATTTCTCTGAACACTTGAAGTCCACAGAGAATTTACAGCCTTTCGCATTAAAACACTGCAGCGAAACGGCACAAAACAATTAGAATAATATATTATATGGTTTTAAAGTAGTTTTGGCCACTGTCACGCTGGTCTTAGCTGGTTTCTAACTGAATCATCATGCTGAACGTCACAGATGAGCTCGGGATGTATTCCTCTGAACACTTGAAGTACACATTTACAGCCTTTCACATTAAAACACTGCAGCGAAACGGCACAAAACAATTAGAAGAATATATTACACATATGAAAATGAGTGTTTATATGTGCTTGTGAGATTTCTCTGTCAGGCTTAACGTCGCAGCAATTGCTCAGCGTTGCATAACATGGTAAAGCAGGGAGCTACACTGAGACCAAAAGGGTCGCATGCATCACTGATTATTTTTGTACCTACTTATGTGTTATGCTATGATTTAATATGACCATTTATTAAAACAGAAATGTGTATTTTAAGAATACGTTTTATAACGTGCTCCGAGCATTCAACACATCAAGTTGGCTTCAGCCCCGCGCTGCGGGAAACTGAACTGAGCAGCTGATGGCGCGTGTGCACGAGAGAGAGCCGCGCGTATCGCGGACAGGGACAGCAACACTGAACAGAGCTGTCGTTCAGGACGTTCACTTCCTCCTGGACCTGAACGAACAAATTCAAATCGCAGTTTAAATAAACAGAAAAAAGAGCGAAAAGCAAAAGAGCTCAATTCAGCAGCGCGGTGTTGTTCAGGGAGCAAGCAGAGACGCGTCTCAAAGTCTTCTTGCTTTTGTACCGACAACAAATACATACAAAATATGACGAAATACCCGTGTTGGAAAGTGTGTTCGAATAAGTATGTGGTTATGTCTTAAGTGAAAGTAAAGATTTGCAAAAAAAAAAAATCGGATGTGTATCATCATAATGGATGCGTTTGTCTCTTAAAGGGACCGCGCCTAATTTACTAGCTCTGCTGTCAGAGTCTTTAATGTATGAAAATGAAAGTAAATCACTCACTGCTCTTGACTGAATTACCTTGTAGTACAAGAATTTATCCAAAGTCAATCCAAAAATAAGATAGAATTGTTTTACTAGTGGGTGCAGGCCACTAGTTCATTTATGTAAGTGAGTATGGCAAAATAGTGATCTGTGAAATATTATACCCACTAATTCTTCATACAGTAGGCTACCAGTGAAATTGATTTAAAAAAATAATAATTAAGGACCTGCCCATGTTTTGCTTAAGTGTTTCTTTCTTTAATTGTTAATGCAACCTTTTCACACCACAGACTGAACCAAATTAAGCCTTTCTTGCTTGGTAACTGTTCAACAAAGTATTGATAGTTGTGTAAATATTGTCATACTGACAGTCTGAAGTTTTGGTTGATTCCATTACATATCTTTTTATCAAAGTTATCCGAAATTATCAAGATGAATTTGTTCTGAGTTATTGTCATATATTATTACCAGTTTCTAAACTACAGCAAATAAACTGTGATTATGTGAGAAATGTTGAAGGTGTCTGAATACATTTTGGTTTGATTGTGTATTTTATCTTACAGTGAAGACTATGCAGTGCTATTTTACATTAACAAAAACAAACTTAAAAAAAGTAAACATTATGTAAATAGCACAAATAAATAAATAGAATGAACATACAGTACAAATTAAAAAATTTTAAACAGTGTGTAACTGCATCATCTATACAAACCATTGTGCTTGGACCCCTTATGATCTCCTTGATTTAAAATGCATTGTTTCAGTAATCTTGTGTGTCGTTGCCCACAACGCAACGGTGGCAGGACTGTGAAATACATACACGAGAAAAATAGGCATGACTTATTTCACATCCAGCTAGACAACCCTGTCATAGCTGTTATCATAGCCCAGGCTTTTTATTAAAAAAAGAAAACAGCAAGGGAGCATGGAAAAAGACTGTTGCAGGTGTATTTTTTTATGGCATTATTATGTGTATTAATTTTGCAGCGGGGCAACTCAATGTTGGGCACACAAGTACTTTGGCTCTTTTGCTCCATGGCCAAGATGGCCAAGCCAACATCAAAGTTAGTTCACTAACTTTTAATTCTAGTTCTTATTATTATTTTTCTGACAGAAATTCTGAACGCTACTCCTCCTAGGGCTTTAAAGCCACAAGCCCCAAACTCGGCAGACACCTGCGGGATAGAGCGGTGCTGGTTGCTATATCTTTTCAGACTGATCAGACTTAAAGTTTTTTTTTAATTAATTTTTAAATGTCAAAATACATTACCCATAGACTTACATTATCTGAGAAAAATTGCGCCCCTAGTTGCAATAACCGAGATTAAGGGAGGAGTCGGCCGGGTTTCGTTTCATTTTTAAACCGGTTAAAAATACCAAGTAAATAATACAATTTCCCTCAAACTGACAAGCTAAACCAACATATCTGATTATTACAGGGGTCAGGGCTCATTAATAATTGATTTCTGGGCAGAGAGCAGTCAGAAAGATGAGAGAAGAATCACTGCTGCTGTCTCCACGGAGCTCACAACGAGCGAATTCATTCTTATTTAAGACCTTTAAAAACGGCGATTGCACGCAATCCACACGTTAGAACACACCAAGAGCTAAAATCAGATGTTTCTGAACTGTTTAAAGTAATAACATGATATATTCGCGGCAGCGCAACTGCCCGCGAGCTCGCCATGTATTTCTCTGAACACTTGAAGTCCACAGAGAATTTACAGCCTGTCACATTAAAACACTGCAGCGAAACGGCACAAAACAATTAGAAGAATATATTATACACATGAAAATGAGTGTTTATATGTGCTTGTGAGATTTCTCTGTCAGACTGAAAGTCTGCGATGCTCAGCGTTGCATAACATGGTAAAGCAGGGAGCTACACTGCGACAAAAAATGTTTTTTTGCATCATTGCAAAAATGCATCAGCATTTGCATCACTGATTATTTTTGTACCTACTTATGTGTTATGCTATGATTTAATATGAGCATTTATTAAAACAGAAATGTGTATTTTACGAATACGTTTTATAACATGCTCCGAGCATTCAACACATCGAGTTGGCTTCAGCCCAGTGCTGCGGGAAAGCTGAACTGAGCAGCTGGTGGCTCGCGCTGTGTTCGGTGCGAGAGAGAGCCGCGTCTCGCGAACAGCAACACTGAACTGAGCTCTCGTTCAGGACGTTCACGTCCTCCTATACCTGAACGAACAAATACGAATCGCAGTTTAAATAAACAGAAAAAAAGAGCGAAAAGCGAAAGAGCTCAATTCAGCAGCGCGGTGTTCTGGTGTTCAGGGAGCAAGCAGAGACGCGTCTCAAACTCTTCTTGCTTTTGTACCGACAACAAATACATAAAAAATATGTCGAAATACCCGTGTTGGAATGTGTGTTCGAAAGATTATGTGTTTATGTCTTAAGTCAAAGTAAAGAGTTGCAAAAAAATCGGATGTGTATCATTATAATGGATGCGTTTCTCTCTTAAGGCGACCACGTCTAATTGACTAGCTCTGCTCCAGTGTCTTTAATGTATGAAAATGAAAGTAAATCAATCACTGCTCTTGACTTAATTACCTTGTAGTACAAGAATTTATCCAAAGTCAATCCAAAAATCAGATAGAATTGTTTTACTAATGGGTGCAGGCCACTAGTTCATTTATGTAAGTGAGTATGGAAAAATAGTGTGTGAAATCTGTGAAATATTATACCCAAAAATTCTTTATACTGTAGGCTACCAGTGAAATTGATTTAAAAAATAATAATAATTAGGGACCTGACCATGTTTTGCTTAAGTGTTTTTTTCTTTACAAGTATACTTTCTTTCTGTACAACTCTAACCCCAGCTACAAGACAGAGCAATGCACTGTGTCTACTGTAAGAAATAGAACAAGGCATGTGGTTTAAAATATGGCAAGTAAAACAAAAAGCACATCTGTATGCAATACAGTTTCATTATTGTTCATTTTTATCCAGTAATTACTATAAATAATTTGGGCGACCAAATTATGTTTTGTGCCAGTAACTGAAAAAGTGGTGACTGATAAGAGCCACCAGTGGAAAAAGTTAGTGTAGTTCCCTGTGGTAAAGTCATTTATATATATTTTTAAGAGCATCTTAAAATAAAATATATATTCAGAATGCACACTATCCACCCTTTAGAACACAACGAGAGCAAAATCCAGGGGTTTTTGTGCCGTGTATGTGTGCAAAACGCAATATTTGACATTGTGAAGGGAAAAAAAGTCACATGCCAGCCGTGTTTTGGGGCGAGATCGGACAAATAAATACACATTTCATTCACACTGACAAGCTAAACCAACATATGTTATTATTATCGGGTCAGATCTCATTAATAAATTATGTCTCACACAATCCACCCATTAGAACACAAGAAGAGCAGAATTCAGGTGTTTTTTAGCGGTGTATGTGTGCAAAATGAAATATCAGAGCGATACAGCTTATGAATACTGGAAGAAAAAAAAGTCCATCTCTCCAGCTTCAAAGGACAGTGACCAAGGCATTTCATCGGTAGATCGGACAAATCAAGTACACGATTATTTAAAAATTCATAATAACTTGGCGAATATAAACGAAAACACATGAACATAAACTATTGAGAAATAAATCGAAAATAGGTATTGATGCTGGATTGAATATTAAAAGAGATTGCATTCACCAGCTGCTTTCAGTATGTTGTCCACACGATGGCGCCACAGGATAAATACTAAATACTTCAAGATATATTTAGAGACAAAGCAGTTCTTGCAAATAAATACATAAATATCCTATTTTCAAGTAAATTATGATTCCTTCTGTGAGTACTATTATATGCACAACGTGAAAATAGAGTCAAATTGAATGGTATTTAGGAGATTATAGTTTTAGCATTATTACTATATTGGGCCTTATTGAAGTTTATAAAAAATTATAATGAATATTTATAAATGTTTTATTTATGCACATAAATAAATTTGAAATATTACACGAGTTTGAATGAGTTTAAATTGATTAGAAATAGTTAATAGAAGCAAAGTTTGATTTGAGTCTAATGGGATTTGGAGCTTGGCTCATCTGAACATCCTGACAATTAAAGTCTAAGGGATTTTTATGATTTTTATTATTTATTTTTATTAAAACCGTAAGTCCAATAAGTTAGAAAAAATATAGCACACCTCATCTGTTCAAAGACTTGAACATCATCTCCTAGATATCATTAAATTTTAACATATTTTAATAGTATTGCCAATATTTTTATCAAGTTATCACACATTACTGAAAAAGTGAAGAAAGGACACTGATAGTTATCTATTTTCATGTTGTGCATATAATAGTACTCACAAAAGAACTCATAATTTACTTGAAAAGATACATGTCCATTGTGTAACTGCATCATTTATACACACCATTGTGCTTGGACCCCTTTTGATCTCCTTGATTTAAAATGCATTGTTTCAGAGTGTGTCGTTGCCCACAACGCGACGGTGACAGGACTGTGAAATACATACACGAGAAAAATAGGCATGACTTATTTCACATCCAGCTAGACAACCCTGTCGTAGCTGTTATCATAGCCCAGGCTTTTTATTAAAAAAGAAAACAAAGGGACCATGGAAAAAGACTGTTGCAGGTGTATTTTTTATGGTATTATTTTTTTTATTTTTTTGCAGCAGGGCAACTCAAGAATGTTGTGCACACAAGTACTGTTATGGCAAGCCAAATTAACTTTTATTCATTCGCAGGATATGTATTCTTGATATCAACAATTCAATTTTTACTAGTAACAATGTTAATTCTTGATATCAACAATTACATTTCCACTAGTAACAATTAGAATTTTTGATATCAACAATTACATTTTCACTAGTAACAATGTTAATTTTTGATATCAGGAATTAGATTTCTACTAGTAACAATTGCTATTTTTGATATCAACAATTCAATTTCCACTAGTAACAATGTTAATTCTTGATATCAGGAATTGTATTTTCACTAGTTAAATGTCACCATAGGCTTCCATTCAAATTTAATTGTTGATATCAAGAATTGCTTTCTTACTAGTTGAAATTCCGATTTCACATATCAGAAATACAATTCTTACTAGTAAAGACCTTTATTTTTGATATCAGTAATCACATAGTTACTAGTAAAGACGTCTATTCTTGATATCAACAATTTAATTGTTGATATCAACAATTTAATTCTTGATATCAACAATTTAATTCTTGATATCAACAATTTAATTGTCACTAGTGCCAATGTTCATTTCTGATATCATGAATGTAATTGTTACTAGTAAGAATGCCATTTTAGATATCAGAAATTACCCTCCCAATTGTTGATATCAGAAATACATTTTCAGATATCAGAAATGAACAGTGTCACTAGTAACAATTACATTTTTGATATCAAGAATTAACATTTCAACTAGTAACAACTAAATTGTTGATATCAAGAATTCACATTTTTACTAGTAAAAATGTCATTGTTGATATCAAATATTATATTTTTACTATGGCAAGCCAAATTAACTTTTATTCATTCGCAGGATATGTATTCTTGATATCAACAATTCAATTTTCACTAGTAACAATGTTAATTCTTGATATCAACAATTACATTTCCACTAGTGACAATTAGAATTTTTGATATCAACAATTACATTTCCACTAGTAACAATGTAAATTCTTGATATCAACAATTACCTTTCCACTAGTAACAATGCTAATTCTTGATATCAGGAATTATATTTCAACTAGTAACAATGTTAATTCTTGATATCAATTATTTTTAACCTGGGAATGCCAATAGGCAAGCCAAATTAACTTTTATTCATTCGCAGGATATGTATTTTTGATATCAACAATTCAATTTTCACTAGTCAAAATGTTAATTCTTGATATCAGGAATTAGATTTCTACTAGTAACAATTGCTATTTTTGATATCAACAATTAAATTTCCACCAGTAAAAATGTTAATTTTTGATATCAGGAATTAGATTTCTACTAGTAACAATTGCTATTTTTGATATCAACAATTCAATTTCCACTAGTAACAATGTTAATTCTTGATATCAGGAATTGTATTTTCACTAGTTAAATGTCACCATAGACTTCCATTCAAATTTAATTGTTGATATCAAGAATTGCTTTCTTACTAGTTGAAATTCCGATTTCACATATCAGAAATACAATTCTTACTAGTAAAGACCTTTATTTTTGATATCAGTAATCACATGGTTACTAGTACTGACGTCTATTCTTGATATCAACAATTTAATTGTTGATATCAACAATTTAATTCTTGATATCAACAATTTAATTGTCACTAGTGACAATGTTCATTTCTGATATCATGAATGTGATTGTTACTAGTAAGAAAGCCATTTTAGATATCAGAAATTATATTGATATCAGAAATTATTTTTCAGATATCAAAAATAACAATTGTAACATGTTGAAATACATTTACTGATATCAAGAATTAACATTTCAACTAGTAACAACTAAATTGTTGATATCAAGAATTCACATTGTTACTAGTAACAAAGTAATTATTGATATCAACAAAGGCAGTTGATATCTGAAATCGTCCTTGCAACTAGTGAAAATAGAATTACTGATATCTTAAATAACATTTTAACTAGTAAAAATACTTTTACAGATATGTAGAAATGCCATTTTTACATGTAAGAATAGCTATGGTAATGAGATCATGAATATTAATGAGATTTTCGACACTCCTCCTTTTTCAGCATTTGCCAAAGATGGCAGAAGAACGTCCACGTGCAGAAACGGCTCCTCTTTTATTTATTTTTGTCAGTGAAACTTGAAAAATTATATTATGGCCGGATTCATTTGTAAAAAAAATTGTTAATTGTAAAAAAAACAAAACAAAAAAAAACATTAATGCTGTTTCCTTTTATTGGCCACCAAGTCCTTCGGATAATTAAAGGAAAAGTGAACAAGGCATTAATTTAGTTTTATAAATAACTTCATGTCGCTTTTTCAGGTGTTTATTTTTGTTTTTATTACACTTTCTTCTGATACATCAAATAAAAAACACATCTAAAGGAAAAAATATAACAGATAACAATGCATCATACAAACGGTTTACTGGACTTTTTTTTTTTTTTTTTTTTTGAATATCGTTGGCTACATTGAATGAGTCGTGTCCTAAAAGGAATAATTTTTTATATAACATGTTATCCGGTTCTTGAAGCATCGGTGGACAAGAGGAATGGTAAATATATGTATACTGTTATACAAGCTGTATACTCACTACTTTACATTGTAGCAAAGTATCATTTCTTCAGGTACTGTCATATTAAAAGCTATAATAAAAATACGAAACGTGAGAGGTGTACTCAAAGCCAGTCAGGCCATCAGTCCCTACAATCTGTAATGCAAGACTCTAGAAAAAGAATAGCACTTATTTTTGTTACACCCACAATCCATACAGGTGTTCCGGTAATTCTTTAAAGTTAAAGTAATGCACAGAACCGATTAAACAAGGTACAATTCACAATGACGGTGAGAAAAAAAAAAAAAAACATGTTTTATTAAAATAATCATTCTAAATAATTCATACATGACAAACAGCTGAAAACGATAATAAATACAAACACAACTGTATAAATAAAAGCGGAAAAAGATTAGAAACATGCACATCAGCACCACACTCTATTTAGCATAACACCGCCTGCAATAGGCTACTGGGTGAACTGGAATGTAGTAACATATTCCTAGTACACAGATTCCACATATTCCACATAGCCATTTCTCTCTAAATTGCTTTCGATATATAATCGAAAAAGTGTCTTAAATAAATGTTACGTAATGTAACGTCATAAGTCTGATTGCAAATTTTAATCGATGTATTTCTAATGGATGCAATGCACACTAATGCTATTTAATTTGAAATTAAATGCCATCCAAACGGTAACTTTCCGGAGCTCCTACAACTAGCCCTAACCTTACCCAATATCCATGTTATTTTTCACTTTTCGATAATTTCGTTGAGTTTTATTGAAAATACATGCCTTTCCGATGTGATACGGGACGTGAAAAGGATAAAGAAAGAGCTCGGGAAAAGGCGGAATCGAACCCAGGTCCGTCGCGTCAAAACGTACATGTTTGGCGCTTAACCATCTGCGCCACAGAAAACGATAACATTCCAATGTCTGTTAACACATTTGACAAACACTACCCTATGTTTGTAGGTGGAGTCAAATCGTCCCTGTCGAAATAAAAACAAAATAATTATTAAAAATAGCCTACAGGAGCGTTTTATTTTCATAAGAGGGCAATCGAATGTGCCCATTCTCTTTTGTGCTCTGTATCTTGAAGTTTATCCGCCATAAACATTCATAAAAGGTTGCACTCGTCATTAAATTATGCACATATCCAAAAAGGAGTTCATTGCTATGCACATATCCAAAAAGGAATTCATGATAACTAAAATAACAATTTTTACTAGTGAAAATGTAATTTTAACATGTAACAATTAAGTTAAAGATATCAAGAATTATGTGTATTACTAGTTGCAATTTCATTTTTGATATGATAAACGCATTTTTGCATTTCTGATGACGTCATTTGTGATATCAAGAATACGTGTCGTTACTAGTGGAAATGTAATTGTTGATATCAACAATTCAATTGTTGATATCAAGAATTGACGTTGGTACTAGTAACGTGTGATTACTGATATCAAAAATAAAGGTCTTTACTAGTAAGAATTGTATTTCTGATATGTGAGATCGGAATTTCAACTAGTAAGAAAGTAATTATTGATATCAACAATTAAATTTGAATGGAAGTCTATGGAGGAATTTAACTAGTGAAAATACAATTCCTGATATCAAGAATTAACATTGTTACTAGTGGAAATTGAATTGTTGATATCAAGAATTAACATTGTTACTAGTGAAAATTGAATTGTTGATATCAAGAATTAACATTGTTACTAGTGGAAATTAAATTGTTGATATCAAAAATAGCAGTTGTTACTAGTAGAAATCTAATTCCTGATATCAAGAATCAACATTTTAACTAGTGAAAATCGAATTGTTGATATCAAGAATTAACATGGTTACTAGTGACAAATAAATTGTTGATATCGAGAATTAAATTGTTGATATCAAGAATCGACGTCTGTACTAGTAACCACGTGATTACTGATATCAAAAATAAAGGAGATCATGAATATTAATGAGATTTTCCGACACCCCTCGTTCTAGTGTCGTCATTGGCCAAAGATGGCAGAAGAACGTCCACTTGCAGAAACGGCTCCTCCTTTATTTATTTGATTTGTTGTTTTGAAACTTGAAAATTATATTGAGGCTGGATTCATTTTTGTAAATCGATGCTGTTTCTTTTTTTTTTTGGCCACCAAGTCCTTCGGATAATTAAAAGGAAAAATGAACAAGGCATTCATTTAGTTTTAAAAATAACTTCATGTCGTTTGTTCAGGGTTTTATTTTTGGTTTTATTACACTTTCTTCTAATAGCCTATATCAAATAAAAAAAATACATCCAAAAATAAAAACAGGTAATAATGCATCATACAAATATTTTACTGGACTTTATTATTATTATTATTTGGAATATCCTTGACATGAATGAGTCGTGTCCTAATAGGAATTATTTTTATATAACATGTTGTCTGGTTCTTGAAGCATCGGTGGACAAGAGGACTGGTAAATAAATTTACACTGTTATACAAGCTGTACACTTGTAGCAAAGTGTCATTTCTTCTGTAGATACTGTATATTTAATCAAGTTTGTTTTATTGGGGTAAATGATCTACAAGCATTTAACATATTTCTATGCACACTAATAACATTAAACTACTGTTGCTACACTACAGTTATACACATTTATTGCATTTATTTTCAATAAATAAATCCTTATAATCTTGCTCCCCCTAGTGGATAAACGTAATATCACAGCCATCATCTTCCACTTGAAATTGGCTGATAGTTTAGAATTTGATTTTGCCAGGGGCTATTTGAATACAATGAATTATATTTACACTAAGTGAAAATAGCATATTTTATTAGCAATAGATTGTATTTACCTTATTTGATAATATGAGTATTTTCTTACAGTAATAGTAGTTTGATGCTGTTTGTGTTGCTTATTGCAAGTAGTGACCAATATGTGCACCTCATTATTGTATTAGGCTACATTATAAAACAGTATAGGCTACAATAATAACATACTGAGAGTAAATTATAATTGTTATTTACAAATGATTAAATGGAAACCTTCCCTACAATTAGCCCTAGCCTTACACAATCTCCACGTTATTTTCCACTTTTCGATAATTTCGCTGAGTTTTATTGAAAATATATGCCTTTCGATGTGATAGGGGACGTGAAAAGGGTGAAGTAAAAAGCTCGGCAGAAGGCGGGATCGAACCCGGGTCTGTCGCCTCCAAAAGCAATTGCTTCGTGCTCTACCGTTTGCGCCACATTAACTGATAGGATAATAAGGTCTTTTTGCACTTTTGACAAACATTAACACGCGTTGGTAGGCGGAGTTGAATATTCTCTGTCAAAATAAAATAAAAATAATTATTAAAAATAGCCTACAGGAGCATTTTATTTTCACGAGAGGGCAATCGAATGTGCCCATTCTCTGTTGGACTCTTTACCTTGTCGTCTATCCTCCATAAACATTCATAAAGGGTTGGACTCGTCATCAAATTATGCACATATCCAAAAAGGGGTTCATTGATATGCACATATCCAAAAAGGAATTAATGATATCTTAAATTACAATTTTTACTAGTGAAAATGCAATTTTAACATGTAAGAATTAAGTTACTGATATCAAGAATTAAGTGTATTACTAGTTGTAATTTCATTGTTGATATGATGAACTTATTTCTGCGAGTGATGACGTCATTGTTGATATCAAGAATACGTGTTGTTACTAGTGGAAATGTAATTGTTGATATCAAGAATTCAATTATTGATATCAACAATTAAATTGTTGTTATCAAGAATTAAATTGTTGATATCAACAATTCACATGTTTAAATGTTAAAACGGCGCCAAAACTATTACAGATATCAAAATGCATTTGTTACTAGTTACAATTCTAAATTCACATATCAGCTTTGTATTTCTTACTAGTAAAAATATAATTTTTGATATCAACAATGACATTTTTACTAGTAAAAATGTGAATTCTTGATATCAACAATTTAGTTGTTACTAGTTGAAATGTTAATTCTTGATATCAAAAATGTAATTGTTACTAGTGACACTGTTCATTTCTGATATCTGAAAATGTATTTCTGATATCAACAATTGGGAGGGTAATTTCTGATATCTAAAATGGCATTCTTACTAGTAACAATCACATTCATGATATCAGAAATGAACATTGGCACTAGTGACAATTAAATTGTTGATATCAAGAATTAAATTGTTGATATCAACAATTAAATTGTTGATATCAAGAATAGACGTCTTTACTAGTAACCATGTGATTACTGATATCAAAAATAAAGGTCTTTACTAGTAAGAATTGTATTTCTGATATGTGAAATCGGAATTTCAACTAGTAAGAAAGCAATTCTTGATATCAACAATTAAATTTGAATGGAAGCCTATGGTGACATTTAACTAGTGAAAATACAATTCCTGATATCAAGAATTAACATTGTTACTAGTGGAAATTGAATTGTTGATATCAAAAATAGCAATTGTTACTAGTAGAAATCTAATTCCTGATATCAAAAATTAACATTGTTACTAGTGAAAATGTAATTGTTGATATCAAAAATTCTAATTGTTACTAGTGGGAATGTAATTGTTGATATCAAGAATTAACATTGTTACTAGTAAAAATTGAATTGTTGATATCAAGAATACATATCCTGCGAATGAATAAAAGTTAATTTGGCTTGCCATATTTTTACTAGTAAGAAATACAAAGCTGATATGTGAATTTAGAATTGTAACTAGTAACAAATGCATTTTGATATCTGTAATAGTTTTGGCGCCGTTTTAACATTTAAACATGTGAATTGTTGATATCAACAATTTAATTCTTGATAACAACAATTTAATTGTTGATATCAATAATTGAATTGTTGATATCAACAATTACATTTCCACTAGTAACAACACGTATTCTTGATATCAACAATGACGTCATCACTCGCAGAAATAAGTTCATCATATCAACAATGAAATTACAACTAGTAATACACTTAATTCTTGATATCAGTAACTTAATTCTTACATGTTAAAATTGCATTTTCACTAGTAAAAATTGTAATTTAAGATATCATTAATTCCTTTTTGGATATGTGCATATCAATGAACCCCTTTTTGGATATGTGCATAATTTGATGACGAGTCCAACCCTTTATGAATGTTTATGGAGGATAGACGACAAGGTAAAGAGTCCAACAGAGAATGGGCACATTCGATTGCCCTCTTGTGAAAATAAAATGCTCCTGTAGGCTATTTTTAATAATTTTTTTTATTTTATTTTGACAGAGAATATTCAACTCCGCCTACCAACGCGTGTTAATGTTTGTCAAAAGTGCAAAAAGACATCATTAGCCTATCAGTTAATGTGGTGCAGACGGTAGAGCACAAAGCAATTGCTTTTGGAGGCGACAGACCCGGGTTCGATCCCGCCTTCTGCCGAGCTTTTTACTTCACCCTTTTCACGTCCCCTATCACATCGAAAGGCATATATTTTCAATAAAACTCAACGAAATTATCGAAAAGTGAAAAATAACGTGGAGATTGTGTAAGGCTAGGGCTAGTTGTAGGGACGGTTTCCATTTAATCATTTGTAAATAACAATTATAATTTACTCTCAGTATGTTATTATTGTAGCCTATACTGTTTTATAATGTGGCCTACAACAATAATGAGGTGCACATATTGGTCACTACTTGCACTAAGTAGCACGAACAGCATCAAACTATTACTGTAAGAAAATACTCATATTTATTAAAAAGTGTAAATAGAATCTATTGCTAATAAAATATGCTATTTTCACTTAGTGTAAATATAATTCATTGTATTCAAATAGCCCCTGGCAAAATCAAACTCTAAACTATCAGCCAATTCAACTGAAAGATTAAGGCTGTGGTATTAATTTTTCAGATTTCTAAGGATTCTTCTAAGCCTTTTTCAGTTTTATTTACATTTAATAATTTTGCAGACGCTTTTATCCAAAGTGACTTACAAATGAGAACAATAGAAGCAGTCAGGTCAACAAGAGAACAACAACAGTATACAAGTGCCATGACAAGTCTCAGTTAGTCTAGTACAGAACGCATATCCAGGTTTTTTTTTATATATTAAATATGAAAAGAAAGAAAAGTGCTAGTATTAGTTGGTTAAGTGCTTGTGAAAAAGATGAGTCTTAAGATGTTTCATGAAAATGAGTAAAAACTCAGCTGTACGAATTGAGATTGGGAGGTCATTCCACCAGCTGGGCACAGTCCAGGAAAAGGTCCGTGAGAGTGATTTTGAATTTCTTTGGGATGGCACCACAAGGCATCGTTCACTTGCAGAGTGCAAACTTCTGGAGGGCACATATGATTTAACCAGTGAGTTTAGGTATGTTGGTGCCGTGCCAGTGGTCGTCTTGTAGGCAAGCATCAGTACCTTGAATCTGATGCGAGCGGCTACTGGTAGCCAGTGTAACTTGATGAGGAGAGGAGTAACGTCAGCTTTTTTTGACTCATTAAAGACAACCCTTTCTGCTGCATTCTGGATCATTTGCAAAGGCTTGATAGTACATGCAGGAAGAGCCAGGAGGACATTACCATAGTCCAGTCCGGAGAGTTGACAAGAAGTTCTGTGGCTTACTCTGACAGGAAGGGTCTAATCTTCCTAATGTTGTATAAGGCAAATCTGCAGGACTGGCTCGTTGTAGCAATGTGGTCTGTGAAGTATAACTGATGATCCATCATAACTCATAGGTTTCTGGCTGAATTGAAAATAAATGCAATAAATGTGTATAACCGTAGTGTAGCGACAGTAGTTTAATATTATTGGTGTGCATAGAAATATGTTTAAAGCTTGTAGATAATTTACCCCAATAAAACAAACTTGATTAAATATACAGTATCTCACAGAAGTGAGTATACTACTCACATTTTTGTAAACGTTTTATTACCTTTTCATGTGACAACACTGAAGAAATGACACTTTGCTACAATTTAAAGTAGTGAGTGTACAGCTTGTATAACAGTGTAAATTTACTGTCCCTTCAAAATAACTCAACACATACCCATTAATGTCTAAAGCGCCGGCCACAAAAGTGAGTACACTCCTAAGTGAAAATTTTCAAATTGGGTCCATTAGCCATTTTTTTTTCCTGGTGTCATGTGACTCGTTAGTGTTTCAAGATCTCAGGTGTGAATGGGGAGCAGGTGTGTTAATCTAGCTCTCACTCTCTCATACTGGTCACTGGAAGTTCAACACGGCACCTCATGGCAAAGAACTCTCTGAGGATCTGAAAAAAAGAATTGTTGCTCTACATAAAGATGACGTGGGCTATAAGAACATCGCCAAGACACTGAAACTGAGCTGCAGCACGGTGGTTTAACAGGATAGGTTTCACTCAGAACAGGCCTCGCCATGGTCAACCAAAGAAGTTGAGTGCACGTGCTCAGCATCATATCCAGATGTCGTGTTTGTGAAATAGACGTATGAGTGCTGCCAGCATTGCTGCAGAGGTTGAAGGGGTGGGGGGTCAGCCTGTCAGTGCTCAGACTGCATCAGATTGGTCTGCAGGGCTGTCATCCCAGAAGGAAGTCTCTTCTGAAGATGATGCACAAGAAAGCCTGCAAACAGTCTGCTGAAGACAAGCAGACTAAAGACATTACTGGAACCATGTCCTGTGATCTGATGAGACCAAAATAAACGTATTCCCTTCAGATAGTGTCAAGCGTGTGGCGGCGACCAGGTGAAGAGTACAAAGACAATGTGTCTTGCCTTCAGTCAAGCATGGTGGTGGAAGTGTCATGGTCTGGGGCTGCATGAATGCTGCCGGTACTGGGGAGATGATACAGTTCACTGAGGGAACCATGAATGCCAACGTGTACTGTGAAATACTGAAGCAGAGCATGATCCCCTCCCTTTAGAGACTGGGCCACAGGGAAGTATTCCAACAGGATAACAACCCCAAACACCTTCAAGACGACCACTGCATTGCTAAAGAAGCTGAGGTGAAAGGTGATGGATTGGTCAAGCATGGGCATCGTCAAATGGAAGGTGGAAGAGCACAAGGTCTCTAAGATCTGGAAGAGGACTCCAGTGGCAACATGTGATGCTCTGGTGAAATCCAAGCCCAAGGTTTCATGGGCTTTCATAACATTGAAATGGCTGAGACAGACATGAGAAAGAGGTTCAATAGACTTTATCATTCCTCTTGTCCACCGCTGCTTCATAATGCATATTAGGACACGACTCATTCAGGTAGCCAGCGATATTATAAAAAAAGAAAAGAAAAAAAAGGTCCAGTAAAACGTTTGTATGATGCATTATCCCCTTTAATGTTTTTCCTTTTGGTTGTTTTTTATTTTTTATTTGATGTATTAGAGGAAAGTGTAATAAAACCAAAAATAAACGCCTGAAAAAACGACATGAAGACACTTTTAAAACTAAACGAATGCCTTGTTCAATTTTCCTTTTAAGTATCCGAAGGACTTGGTGGCCAATAAAAAGAAACAGCATCAACTTACTTTTTCACAATTAACAAACAAAATAATAATAATAATAATAATAATAATAATAATAATAATAATAATCCAGCCATAATATAATTTTGAAGTTTCAACGAAAAAATAAATTAAATAAAGGAGGAGCCGTTTCTGCACGTGGACGTTCTTCTGCCATCTTTGGCCAATGCTGACGCTTGAACGAGGGGTGTCGGAAAATCTCATTAATATTCATGATCTCCTTTATTTTTGATATCAGTAATCACGTGGTTACTAGTACAGACGTCGATTCTTGATATCAACAATTTAATTCTTGATATCAACAATTTAATTCTTGATATCAACAATTTATTTGTCACTAGTAACCATGTTAATTCTTGATATCAACAATTCGATTTTCACTAGTTAAAATGTTGATTCTTGATATCAGGAATTAGATTTCTACTAGTAACAACTGCTATTTTTGATATCAACAATTTAATTTCCACTAGTAACAATGTTAATTCTTGATATCAACAATTCAATTTTCACTAGTAACAATGTTAATTCTTGATATCAACAATTCAATTTCCACTAGTAACAATGTTAATTCTTGATATCAGGAATTGTATTTTCACTAGTTAAATGCCTCCATAGACTTCCATTCAAATTTAATTGTTGATATCAATAATTACTTTCTTACTAGTTGAAATTCCGATCTCACATATCAGAAATACAATTCTTACTAGTAAAGACCTTTATTTTTGATATCAGTAATCACACGTTACTAGTACCAACGTCAATTCTTGATATCAACAATTGAATTGTTGATATCAACAATTACATTTCCACTAGTAACGACACGTATTCTTGATATCACAAATGACGTCATCAGAAATGCAAAAATGCGTTTATCATATCAAAAATGAAATTGCAACTAGTAATACACATAATTCTTGATATCTTTAACTTAATTGTTACATGTTAAAATTACATTTTCACTAGTAAAAATTGTTATTTTAGTTATCATGAATTCCTTTTTGGATATGTGCATAGCAATGAACTCCTTTTTGGATATGTGCATAATTTAATGACGAGTGCAACCTTTTATGAATGTTTATGGCGGATAAACTTCAAGATACAGAGCACAAAAGAGAATGGGCACATTCGATTGCCCTCTTATGAAAATAAAACGCTCCTGTGGGCTATTTTTAATAATTATTTTGTTTTTATTTCGACAGGGACGATTTGACTCCACCTACAAACGTAGGGTAGTGTTTGTCAAATGTGTTAAAAGACATTGGAATATTATTGTTTTCTGTGGCGCAGATGGTTAAGCGCCAAATATGTACGTTTTGACGCGATGGACCTGGGTTCGATTCCGCCTTTTGCCGAGCTCTTTCTTTATCCTTTTCACGTCCCGTATCACATCGGAAAGGCATGTATTTTCAATAAAACTCAACGAAATTATCGAAAAGTGAAAAATAACATGGATATTGGGTAAGGTTAGGGCTAGTTGTAGGAGCTCCGGAAAGTTACCGTTTGGATGGCATTTAATTTCAAATTAAATAGCATTAGTGTGCATTGCATCCATTAGAAATACATCGATTAAAATTTGCAATCAGACTTATGACGTTACATTACTTAACATTTATTTAAGACACTTTTTCGATTATATATCGAAAGCAATTTAGAGAGAAATGGCTATGTGGAATATGTGGAATCTGTGTACTAGGAATATGTTACTACATTCCAGTTCACCCAGTAGCCTATTGCAGGCGGTGTTATGCTAAATAGAGTGTGGTGCTGATGTGCATGTTTCTAATCTTTTTCCGCTTTTATTTATACAGTTGTGTTTGTATTTATTATCGTTTTCAGCTGTTTGTCATGTATGAATTATTTAGAATGATTATTTTAATAAAACATGTTTTTTTTTTCTCACCGTCATTGTGAATTGTACCTTGTTTAATCGGTTCTGTGCATTACTTTAACTTTAAAGAATTACCGGAACACCTGTATAGATTGTGGGTGTAACAAAAATAAGTGCTTTTCTTTTTCTAGAGTCTTGCATTACAGATTGTAGGGACTGATGGCCTGACTGGCTTTGAGTACACCTCTCACGTTTCGTATTTTTATTATAGCTTTTAATATGACAGTACCTGAAGAAATGATACTTTGCTACAATGTAAAGTAGTGAGTATACAGCTTGTATAACAGTATACATATATTTACCATTCCTCTTGTCCACCGATGCTTCAAGAACCGGATAACATGTTATATAAAAAATTATTCCTTTTAGGACACGACTCATTCAATGTAGCCAACGATATTCAAAAAAAAAAAAAAAAAAAAAAGTCCAGTAAACCGTTTGTATGATGCATTGTTATCTGTTATATTTTTTCCTTTAGATGTGTTTTTTATTTGATGTATCAGAAGAAAGTGTAATAAAAACAAAAATAAACACCTGAAAAAGCGACATGAAGTTATTTATAAAACTAAATTAATGCCTTGTTCACTTTTCCTTTAATTATCCGAAGGACTTGGTGGCCAATAAAAGGAAACAGCATAAATGTTTTTTTTTTTTTGTTTTTTTTTTACAATTAACAATTTTTTTACAAATGAATCCGGCCATAATATAATTTTTCAAGTTTCACTGACAAAAATAAATAAAAGAGGAGCCGTTTCTGCACGTGGACGTTCTTCTGCCATCTTTGGCAAATGCTGAAAAAGGAGGAGTGTCGAAAATCTCATTAATATTCATGATCTCATTACCATAGCTATTCTTACATGTAAAAATGGCATTTCTACATATCTGTAAAAGTATTTTTACTAGTTAAAATGTTATTTAAGATATCAGTAATTATATTTTCACTAGTTGCAAGGACGATTTCAGATATCAACTGCCTTTGTTGATATCAATAATTACTTTGTTACTAGTAACAATGTGAATTCTTGATATCAACAATTTAGTTGTTACTAGTTGAAATGTTAATTCTTGATATCAGTAAATGTATTTCAACATGTTAGAATTGTTATTTTTGATATCTGAAAAATAATTTCTGATATCAATATAATTTCTGATATCTAAAATGGCTTTCTTACTAGTAACAATCACATTCATGATATCAGAAATGAACATTGTCACTAGTGACAATTAAATTGTTGATATCAACAATTAAATTGTTGATATCAACAATTAAATTGTTGATATCAAGAATAGACGTCTTTACTAGTAACCATGTGATTACTGATATCAAAAATAAATGTCTTTACTAGTAAGAATTGTATTTCTGATATGTGAGATCGGAATTTCAACTAGTAAGAAAGCAATTCTTGATATCAACAATTAAATTTGAATGGAAGTCTATGGTGACATTTAACTAGTGAAAATACAATTCCTGATATCAAGAATTAACATTGTTACTAGTGGAAATTGAATTGTTGATATCAAAAATAGCAATTGTTACTAGTAGAAATCTAATTCCTGATATCAAAAATTAACATTGTTACTAGTGGAAATTGAATTGTTGATATCAAAAATAGCAATTGTTACTAGTAGAAATCTATTTCCTGATATCAAGAATTAACATTTTGACTAGTGAAAATTGAATTGTTGATATCAAAAATACATATCCTGCGAATGAATAAAAGTTAATTTGGCTTGCCTATTGGCAATACCAGGTTAAAAATAATTGATATCAAGAATTAACATTGTTACTAGTTGAAATATAATTCCTGATATCAAGAATTAGCATTGTTACTAGTGGAAATGTAATTGTTGATATCAAGAATTTACATTGTTACTAGTGGAAATGTAATTGTTGATATCAAAAATTCTAATTGTTACTAGTGGAAATGTAATTGTTGATATCAAGAATTAACATTGTTACTAGTAAAAATTGAATTGTTGATATCAAGAATACATATCCTGCGAATGAATAAAAGTTAATTTGGCTTGCCATAGTACTGTGGCTCTTTTGCCCCATGGCCAAGATGGCCAAGCCAACATCAAAGTTAGTTCACTAACTTTTAATTCTAGTTGTTACATATAATTATCCATCATGCAGTTGATAAATGACACTGCTATATTCTAATATTCTGTCTGCCAATTCAATTTTTATGAAACTTTTAATTTTCTTTACTACATTGCAAAACATAGACTTTTTCTCCCCTTTATTTCAGGAAAATACGCTGCTCCTCGTTATTTGAAAGTGAAGAAATCAATAAACTTTGATGATTCTGAAAGGACAAACCTGTAAACCGTTGCTATAGTAACGAACACAATTTCATGACAGTTATGCTCTTATCATAGTACAGTCTCACAGCCACTGTCGAATATTGAGATAAACTTTATAAAGTATCATCTATTTATATTAAATTGGTTCCTTCTCCGATATCCATTTTGTTACCAGTGAGCCGATTCTTTTCAACCAGCTGGAATGATTCGGGACATTCTACGTTTAATGTGGCTTAATGCATTAAAACAGTGTTTTTAAAAGACCAACCTCAGTAAACATTTTTAATAACACATTTTATTTACAGACAAGCAGGTCATGGGTGGAAATTAAACATTTTGTGTTCGTATTCTGTGCTCTGCTTGTCTGTGAATAGAATGCTTTATTAATTATTTGTTTACTGAGTTTGGTCTTTTTAAAACACTGTTTTAATGCATAAAGCCACATACTTTATAAAGCCACATACCACATACTTCCGGACGGAATTGTGGGTGGGGAGATGAATGTACAGTTCTCTCTCCACCTTCAATACCATGACTTAGGTGCCCTTGAGCAAGGCATCGAACCCCCAACTGCTCCCCGGGCGCCGCAGCATAAATGGCTGCCCACTGCTCCGGGTGTGTGCTCACAGTGTGTGTGTTCACTGCTCTGTGTGTGTGCATTTCGGATGGGTTAAATGCAGAGCACAAATTCTGAGTATGGGTCACCATACTTGGCTGAATGTCACTTCACTTTCACTTTACACTTTTCACGTTAAGCGTGCTTTTAGAATGTCCCAGTTATTCATTTGTGAATTAATATGGTCAAGAAGAGTAAACTTGCAGCAGCTAACATATCTTGATTCAATAAATCAGACATAGTGAGTCATGTTAACAATAAAAAACTACATTATGGTAAAGGCTTTATAAAACTGTACAGCGTTTTTAGCTTTTTAAACAGCATTCTCCGTCCTACACCAACTACGCACACATTTCCTATCATGTATGTCTTTGAAAGATGATTGAACCAATCAGAGTAGGTGTGGGGCGGGGCTGCATGTGCAACCCCGCCCCTGGTGCAGCCCCGCCTCGATCTGCAGGCTGTAGCCGGTGTCATGAGAAATCGAGTCCGCCCGAGAAATCGAGTCCGCTTAGGACCCCGAGTGATCCCATTTGCTCAACGAACATTTAATGGGTATTACTTTTTAGCGCCTGATTACAATTCCTGCTAAATCGCGTTTTTATTTTTGTCGTTTGAACTTTGCTATAATGACCATTTATGTACTTTAAATTACATGTTTCATAGGCTAGTATATAGCCCACGAGCTATATGTTGTGAAATCAAACATTTCTCGTTTTTTTTTTTTTTTGTTACTCGCGTATCAGTATAGCATACAGCTTACTCGATGTGTTTGTGAATTTATATTGTTAATCTAAATGATATAATATCACAATTGCTTGTGCAGAACCGTGTTATTGTTGTATTATATACAGATATATTATTATTTTATGTAAAACGAATGTCATATTAATTTTACATGAAGTATGTCAGTATGCCTATTATATTTATATAGTGATACAAGGTATTTTTCCAGTTTGCGGAAGCATTGGAATGCAAGCTTGTATGTCTTTTAAATTCTCTGTGTGTATTTTCCTCTTCATTCTTTCTTCTTTTCATATGGACCATGAGTCTGAAATAAAGAGTAATAATAATAATATACCATTTAGTATAGTAAGTGAATAATGGTTGTTTGTGCACTGAAAGTAACTAAAAATACAGCTAGATAGTTTATATAGATACCAATAATTGCTATATAATTATAACTTGCAATTATAATATAATGATTCTACTGTTGTTAAGGATAATGCAGTCCCAACGGAAAAGGGTCACGATCGTGTGTTGGAACCGCATGCGGTGAGTAAAACTGCTTCAATATCTCTGTGTTGTTAACTTAGCTATCAGCGTGTAAGCACATCAAGTAAACAACATGCGATGTTGTCATCAAACTGCACTTTCCACATGTAAGTTACAGCTTAAAAAAAAAAAAAAAAAAAAAGACGACATAAGGTGGAATTTAGTCATTTTCCAAAACCGCTAAGCAAATATATACAGTTTCAGTACATACCACATAGCATACCGCCTTTGCTGATGCTGCTCTTGTTAAATTTCAGCCTCTGGATCTGTCACAGCTTCCACATGCTCTCAACTCAAAAGCCTACTGGCGCTCGTGATTATTTAGCTCCGCCCACACGTCACGCCTCTAGACGCTCCTGTTTTTCCGGGAAAAATCGGTACAGACTATCTTTCTCTTATAAATATAATAAAAATAAAGACTTTTTGGAGTTATGAAGGATGCAGTACTACTCTATAGGTACTCAAGATTAACAGGATATTGAGTGAAAACGAGCATTTCACCCCCCCTTTAAATATGTGTATTTCACGCGTAAACAACACGTATTTAACGCGTTAAATACGTGTTGTTTACGTGTTAAAAATCAGCGCGTATTTAACGTGTATTTCACGTGTTAAATACACGTGAAGTACGCGTTAAAAATCAGTTTGAACGGGTCAATGTCATTGGCTGCTGAGGACTTGGGTCAAACCACTTCTGTGAGCTTAGAGGGGTGTAACATTCACAGACAGGCAACCATCATTTAACATGCTAAAGATCAGCTTATTCAGCCTTATTATTTAGTCTTTTTTTGTATAGACTATAGAAATAATATAATTTAATTGCAGTTTTATGAAATATTTATTTTTTAATAAATATTAATTAAAATTTTGTGGTGATAGTATAATGTTTATAAAAGTTACAGTATTTTGTAATGAAACAGGACTTTTTTTTTAGCTTCTACTGTGACGATCCAAGGGGCTGTAGTATTTTATTTTGCCCAGCAGGTGTCATGGGGTAACACTTTTTGTGTCTTTAGGTTAAGTGCTGTGATGCAGGTGTGGAAAATTTATTGTGATTAACCATGCTGCCTATAAGATGCTGGCTTTCTTACCCTTTGGAGGGAAGGAGATTGGGGCTTGGTCTCTGCTGGTCTTGCTGTTTGGTGGTCAGGCGGACTTTCTCACGCTCTCCAGTCCAAGGCTTGATGTTGTGTTTTTGTATCTTTATATTTTTTTTTATGTTTCACCTCAATGTGGTTATGGCTGTTTTCTGATTAAAACACATATTTGTGCAAATTTGATTATGTTGTATGGACTCTCTATTCATGTTGCTACTCCTTGATCCAAGGGGTTGTAACACTACATTCTGTCAAAATGTTTAATAGAGCTCTCCAACTGATTCATGGGTTTAGGTATTTTTTACATATAAAAGATCGTAATGGATTGTTTTGATTTTGGACTCATTTCAATCTGGAGAATCGGCTGTAAATAATGATATGCCATTTTTCACAATCAGAGCATGTTTCATGAAGTTATAAAGGTAAAACCATGAGAATATTGTAGCATGTGTGAATTTGAAGTTTATTTCTTGTTTTGTTATAATTCGCTGATGGATATCTTAAAATCGAAATGACAGATTATTGTATAATTGGGCTCATTTTAATCGAGAGAATTTTTAATTTTCCAATATTATTAAAATAACTAAATTACTAGTAATTACTTACTGCTCAACTCTGACTTTCAGTAAATAAAAATATATATTTGCACATTCTCCTGCTGAGAAATAACTGACAAAAATGTAAGAAAAAATATAGTGTCCAAGATAAATTATTTATATCCATCTTATTTGATATTCAATATCTCCGGACATACATACGTTTAGTTAAAGTATCGGCTTTAAATGTTTTGTGATAGTATAAGACTTAAGTTAGCATCGAGCATTAACATTTGTGTGGGGGAAATAGTTACAATGGAGGTAAGCAATCAATTCAGGTTTAAGATACAAACCATTGAAATCAATATCTGTCTTTAGAAAACAATCATCTTAGGAATCAACAGCTTTTAATGTGCTTACATTTACAGCTATCGCCAAGCAGGTGGCACAAACCTCTTTTTTGTTCAGCAATTCTGCACTTTTTGTTCAGCGATGCACTCATCAGACAATCAGTAATTAGGTACACAGGTGATGTTATAAGACATAAGCATTTAAGACTTTCAGGATTAGAATGAAAACTTGTACTAGGGTCAGGACAGAAGTATTCTACTGCTACCACCGTCAACATCCCCCCCCCCCCCACCCAACACATCAATATTACTAATCATATTTTTCAAACTGCTGAATTAAAATAAATTAAAAATAGAAATCATTTGAAAGCTTACAGTCTGAGCATTACAATGCATATATCATGTTGATCAACTCCAAAATAGTGCTGAGAAAAAAAAATAATAATCATCATTTTGCCATGTACTCTAATATTTATAAAAATATCACACAACTCGGATACACATGTGCCATATGTCATCTGAAAGGTCTCATGAAGTAGAATAAAACAACAGGACTCATTTTTTTCACTTGTTACACTAGTGCGCCTAACTTTTTTCTTACAAGTCCACTTTTTTTTAAATCGCTGTCCATATAAACAATATTGACTTGTAGCCTAAAAGATTAACTAACAATCTGGTCAACATAATGTATTTGAAGCACATTTCTACAAGAAAGGTAACTTACTGAAAAAGTTTTGGTGCTTAAAGTGTTTCACTGAGGTGAAATTTAAACCTAAAACATCTCAAGATATATGAAATAAAAAGAAAATCTAAATTAAGGTTTTAAGGGCTTCAAACTGAACATACCATGGCTCAATGTCTTATGGACTATCCTCCACTGCAGTCACATGCCCCTAAGATGGACAACTCCTGTAGTTTGGCCTTCTTGATCTTTGGCCTTGGCTAATCCAGCTGGCCACACTCTCTCTAGCATCAAAATCTTCCAGACTTGGCCCTCTACACTGATTCTTATCAGATCTTCCACTGTGTCTGAAAATAATGGGACAAATCAGACAAACCTGTCTGATTTGAACTGGTGAACAGTCCCTAAACAGCTTACACTTATTGTATCAGCTATTAAAATATAATATATTTTATTAAGTTAAGTTAGAAAAGCATTTGGAGAATTTTATGTTTGTTAAATATAAGTTTTAGTTTTTTTTTTAAGTAACAACCAAGCTGCCAGCGGCAGACAGTGAGCCTATATGTTTGATCAATTTAGCCTTCTCAAATCATCACGACTTGCCTAAAATAAAATCTATAGATATAAAACTGTTGAAGCATATGACAGTGTTTGTTAGACCCAGATAAAGGGAGACGGCAGCATGATCACTTGCAATTTTTTCCTTGGATATGCCATCATTTTTGCTCATAAAAGGTAAAAGTAATATATTATTCGTAACTGTACTCGAGGGTTTCCCCTTGAAATTGAAATTGTTTGAGGCTTTGAATAAACTAGAGCGAGTTTTGTACAAGAAGTCAACCCCAGACCCATATAATAATAATAATAGGCCTATTGATGTCACCGTTTCACTTGCAACTTCATAAAACAAGATTATGCACCAGCATTTAGAGTATATTCTCCTGATTAAAAGAGCCCAAAACTATCTGTCATTTATATCTAAAGATTTTCCTCATAAATTTATGACACACATAAAACTGCACAGAGAGCATGTAGTTTAGCCAAAAATCTATGGTAGCTGTCATGTAGGCTTTCCATTGATAACATCATGAAAAAAAGCATAGGCTATATCATAAAAAAGACAAGTCACTATTTGCAGATTAAACACTGTCGAAACTCAACATAAAACGTCATTTAGATCTAAATATATATTTCATAAAGATATAACACATAGAAAAAAACTTAGGTAATATATCTTAGAAAAAAAAAAGAAAAAAAAATTCAGAGGTTTCAGTCCCGTGCCACTTTACCTCTTAACTTCACCAAACATGCATAGATCCTTTGATCAGATCGAAAGATTTCGTTCATAGAGCTTTGACACATGAAAGCAGACTGGCGCACTGAGGCTGCAAAGAAAAACAGCTCGATACTTCACATTTCGTTTTCATTCATAGCTTCAAGAATCATGCATAGATCATTATTTTCAGAAAATTATCCCAATTAAAATGAGCCCAGAGATACTGTAATCCATGGATGAGATCCAAATATATTGCTATAACAAATAAAACCCAACAGGAACAGCACAACAAATAACTTTAGTTTCACTTTGCGCTTTTATTAATAACTTCATGAAACATTCATAGTAGATCATGCAAAATCATGTCATTTTTTCAGAAAATTCTCCAGATTAAAAGGAGCTCAAATTCATCGTAATTTATTCACTTGATCTAAATATATTACTTACGATATTATCACTCACATGGAACCATTCAATTGAGAAAAAAAACATAGGTTACATTTCCATTCATAACTTCATGAAACATGCATAGCTCGTGGAAAATTTTAAATTCTCTCAATTAAAATGAGCCCAATTATACAATAATCTGTCATTTAGATTTTAAGATATCCGTCAGCGAATTATAACAAAACAAGAAAAAAACTTCAAATGCACACATGCTACAATATTCTCATGGTTTTACCTTTATAACTTCATGAAACATGCTCTGATTGTGAAAAATGGCATATCATTATTTACAGCCGATTCTCCAGATTGAAATGAGTCCAAAATCAAAACAATCCATTACGATCTTTCATATGTAAATAATACCTAAACCCATGAATCAGTTGGAGAGCTCTATTAAACATTTTGACAGAATGTAGTGTTACAACCCCTTGGATCAAGGAGTAGCAACATGAATAGAGAGTCCATACAACATAATCAAATTTGCACAAATTTGCACAAATTTGCACAAATTTGCACAAATTTGTTTTAATCAGAAAACAGCCATAACCACATTGAGGTGAAACATAAAAAAAAATATAAAGATACAAAAACACAACATCAAGCCTTGGACTGGAGAGCGTGAGAAAGTCCGCCTGACCACCAAACAGCAAGACCAGCAGAGACCAAGCCCCAATCTCCTTCCCTCCAGAGGGTAAGAAAGCCAGCATCTTATAGGCAGCATGGTTAATCACAATAAATTTTCCACACCTGCATCACAGCACTTAACCTAAAGACACAAAAAGTGTTACCCCATGACACCTGCTGGGCAAAATAAAATACTACAGCCCCTTGGATCGTCACAGTAGATTCAGACTATAACTTTTGACTCTCCTTGCTATATTCGTGGAGTTATGAGTTGGTATTTTTGTGTATGGCACTCAGAAAGCAACAGTATTTAAATAGTATACTTCGGCGAGTCAAGAGCTAAACAAAAAGTCCTGTTTCATTACAAAATACTGTAACTTTTATAAACATTATACTATCACCACAAAATTTTAATTAATATTTATTAAAAAATAAATATTTCATAAAACTGCAATTTAAATATATTATTTCTATAGGCTATACAAAAAAGACTAAATAATAAGGCTGAATAAGCTGATCTATAGCATGTTAAATGATGGTTGCCTGTCTGTGAATGTTACACCCCTCTAAGCTCACAGAAGTGGTTTGACCCAAGTCCTCAGCAGCCAATGACATTGACCCGTTCAAACTGATTTTTAATGCGTACTTCACGTGTACTTCACGTGTATTTAACACGTGAAATACACGTTAAATACGCGCTGATTTTTAATACGTAAACAACACGTATTTAACGCGTTAAATACGTGTTGTTTACGCATGAAATACACGTATTTATCGTGTTGTTGACGCGTTAAAATTCACGTGAATTTGACCCTTTTGGCCAGTGGCGTAGCCAGGGGAGGGGCCATGGGGGCACTGGCCCCTCCTGAAAACTGATTGGCCCCCCAGTGTGCCCCCACCCTTCTACTTGTCTGTCACTCATGAATTCAAATCATAATCTTTCAGTTTAGTAAATAAATCAGATGCTTCTCAATGAGGACCAAGAATAGCGAGCTGCTGTTTTCCAACAAAAAAAAAGCACACGATAAGTTGATCTATTTTGTTTATCTTATGTTTTTCGATTAGCGAGTTGTTGCAGTGCAAGAAGTGTTTGGTACTAACGTTAACGTCTTTCAGTGTTAGACCAGGTTCGATGACGATGTTATCTCCTAGAGCAGACCAAGATGCTAATCATTATATGTACTATGCTCCTCTGATGCTGAATGTAGGCAACAACACAATTTAAAGCAATGGTTTAAAAAAGTATAATTGCAATTCTAATAAAGTCATTATTGAATCATGTAGTCAATTAGCGACTTTTTTCACTTAAGTAAGGTGACGAAACAAATCGTATGATGTTTATCTAATGCTCCACACTTGAGACTTTTTTTTACAGTCTATGGGTGAGACACATGCAAAAACATAGTTTTTTTTTTTTACTGGTCATTTTTTAGATTTGGGGCTGTTTGTTTTCAATAACATGTCTTCTTTCAGACTTGTGGTGAAAAAAAAGTCCAAAATACACATATAGCTCTTTATTTTGCTACACCTTTGGTCTATTTGCGTCTGTAGATTTCTCATAAATTCAGTTGGTGTTCTAAATCACCATGGTGCTCCGCGATTGCTGTCTGCACCCTGGAAAGCTCTCTCTCTAAAATTAATTGTATGTAATTTCTATGACTTGACGTTTACTTGCTATACAATATATTGTAGTTTTCTTGAATTTTGTGTCAAAGTAAATAAAATGAGTCTCAAATTCGGCGTGTACTGTGTTTTCACAGAAGTTATTGACAAAACGTCATTTGATGACACCCAGAAACATTCTCAAATAAAAAAATCATACATAAATATTTAATGCATGATTACATAGCAAAATAAATAACTAATACTAAAATAACACTGGACTAATTAAGCTATTCTAAACTGTTTCTATAGGATCCACATATTTTACATGTGGATTACCTTTTTGAACAAGTAGCTTTCTAACAAAGTATGGATATATGATATTTTTAAATCATTATGCTCAAGATTAATTAGCCTTGACATAAGTAGATTTTGTTTATTTATCAATGCAAATTTACTGCAACTGCTACTATGCAAATTGAATGGGATGTGGATAATAAACAAAAACAATTTATTATATTAAATTTATATTAGTTATATTAATTCATTAATTGTGTATTTATTTCTATGAATTATTAATGTTATTCTGCATTTATATAAATAAGGCTATTATATATATTATATATATATATATATATATATATATATATATATATATATATATATATATATATATAAGGCTATTATAAATAAATTATATTATTATTATTATTTGTGAGTTGTACACTATTCATACATTGGATTCTTTTATTTATTACAGTTTTTCTTTCACTTTTGTAAAGTGAAAAGTTAATACAAATTGTATTTGATTGTTTTGATTTAGAGCAGTGAATAACTGCTATTGAAATATAATAGGGTATCACTGTTTATTACTGATTTTAAAGGTTACTGAACTCTTGAAATGATTTGGATATACAGTTCAAACAACACAAGATTGGCCCCTCTGTATTAATCGTGGCCCCTCTTGTGCCCCCCAGTTGAAAAAATCCTAGAATCGCCCCTGCTTTTGGCCTTCCATAGTCTGCAGTGTGTCTGCAGTCCGTGTGCGTTACGTATGTGGTCCTGAAGCAGCACGGACTCATTGTGCTTTCACACGGGACGCGTTTGCAGTCCGCTACTGATCCGCGTCGGTTTAAGCCACAAAAAAACAACATTTGTCCATTATTTTGATATCAAATCATGTAAAAAAAAAAAAAAATAAAACAAACAAAAAAAGTTTTTCAGCATTGTGATACTCTTTCATCATAGTACAGTACAGTAACAATCTTTCATAGACATATTTAAATTCAAATATAAACAACGTATTACTCATGTATTTGACTGCTAGGTTTTTATAATAAGTTGCTGAAACAAACTGCAACACATTTAAACACAACATTAGCCTACTTTTCTTGTTAGGATATCACAAACATTTAAAATTAAAACTCACCACTGACAGAAACAGTCGACTCTCGTGCCTTTTGCATTTAAATCTTTATTACACACAATACAACGGGTCTTAAATAACTTTGTTTTTCTGCCTCTATAAAAGTGCATATATAATGTTGCATTGTCTCTCTAAAGTTGCTCTTTTCTTGTTTTAAATCAAGCCAAACTCATGTGTTGCGTGTGAATCACAGTAAACTTTAATTAGTATACATTTATTGTGAAATGACTGCATTTCCGTCTCAATCCATGTTCATTTTTACCGCGAACAATGCGCTGTCACTTTAATTCAGAGCATGCAGCACAGCAAAAATAGACTCGGTACGTAAATGATCGCTGCACTGCTGCAGACGCACTGCTCCTGGAATGCACTGATGGACCGCGGAACACGGATTGACACGAAAAAGCAGTCATTTCACAATAAATGTATACTAATCAAAGCCTACTGTGTTTCACACGCAACACATGGGTTTTGGCTAGATTTAAAACAAGAAAAGGAACAACTTTAGAGAAACAAGGCAACAATATATATGCACTTTTATAGAGGCAGAAAAACAAAGTTATTTAAGACCCGTTGGATTGCGTGTAATAAAGATGTAAATTCAAAAGGCACGAGAGTCGACTGTTTCTGTCTGTGGTGAGTTTTAATTTTGAATTGTTTGTGATATCCTAACAAGAAAAGTAGCCCAGCAAACATTGGTCCGACGGCGACATCGTGTGGCCGGGCAAAAATAGTCGCGGTAGGACGGCATAAATCGGTAGAAATATGTAACACAGAACATTTCTTAAAAATGCATTCATATATGTTTGTACAAGTTTATCGTTGTATGGGGTTTCGTGTATAATTGTTTCTTTGACTTTTAGATACGTGTAGTTCAATATTTACCCGTTGTGAATCGGTTGTGAGAGGACGTCACCTAGTGACGTCATTTACACGTGCGTTACACGTCCATCATGACCCTCTGTGAAATCCTTGTGGAATATGCAAAAGCTGTGCTTACACCTTGATTAATACTGCAATAATTAATTAAAGTGCACCAAGTAGTTTTTAAGAGGTTTTAAAGAGGTTGTGAATAGACATCCACTGACTTCTTTTACACATCTCGTCATGGTTTGTGAAAAGATGTCCAAGCAAGACTAGCAGGAAAAAAAATTATATACAAAGTAAATATATTCACTTTATCTTGTTTAAAAAATATATAATCACAAAGAGCCCAGTGTGGTTAAGTGATTGCAAAGCAATGCTGCAATTTAGTCATTATTTCAACCTGTTTTATGTATTTGTTGTTATTATTTTTATTGAATCTATGCATATACATGTAAAACAGATATATACCCGGTCACAATTTCGGTCTGAGTTGGATGTAATTACCAAAACGGTGCTGCAAAGATGTAGACACAAAACATACTAATATATCTCGCTTTCTTCCGGAAGTTCCGGTATATTGAGCAGGCAACCACGAGGAGGAGAGGACTCGAAGAGGACCAGAGATGTATAAAGTACTAGAGAACCATACTTGAGTAAAAGTACAAGTGCTCTATCAAAAAAGTGACTTGAGTAGAAGTAGAAGTGCTCTTTAAGCACCACACTTAAGTAGAAGTACTAAAGTATTCAACATTTTTTGTACTTAAGTATTGCAAGTAGTCTATTTTAAAATTTACTACTCAAGTACTGAAAGTAAAAGTAGAAGTATTGTGTAATGTAGCTATTAAAGAAAGTAGTCAACAGTTTGAACATATTGTTTTTACTATTTCAAATGATTAACCTAAAGGACAATCACAATTCCTTTGACTGTAACTTCTTGTAAACAAAAAACGGTTACTAGGGTTAGTTAGCCCAATTTGCAAAATGATGTCATTAATAACTTACCCTCATTGTTTCAAACCCATAAGACCTCAGAGGGTCATTTAGAATTTTTTGAAGCATCGAAAATACATTTTGGTCCAAAAATAGCAAAAACTATGACTTTATTCAGCATTGTCTTCTCTTCTGTGTCTGTTTTAAGACAGTTAAAAACAAAGCAGTTTGTGATATCTGGTTCGCGAACGAATCATTCGATGTAACCGGATCTTTTTTAAACAGTTCACCAAATCGAACTGAATCGTTTTAAACAGTTCGCGTCTCCAATACGCATTAATCCACGGATGAATTAAGATGTTAACTTGTTTAATGTGTCTGACACTCCCTCGGAGTTAAAACAAACCAATATCCCGGAGTAATTCATTGACTCAAACAGTACACTGACTGAACTGCTGTGAAGAGAGAACTGAAGATGAACACCGAGCCGAGCCAGATAATGACTCGTTCACGAGTCAAGAACCGTTTGTGTCAGACGCGTCCGATTCGTGAACCGAGGAGCTGATGATACTGCGCATGTGTGATTTAGCGTGAAGCAAACCGACACACAGAGCGTCTGGAACCGAACTGTTTTCTTTTGGTGATTGATTCTGAACTGATTCTATGTTAATGTTATGAGCCCATGTGCAGTCAACGCCAATGACGCCATTGCATCGAGCGCAAAAGAATCGGTGAACTGTTTTCTTCAACTGGTTTATTGAATCGAACTGTCAGAAAGAACTAACGTTACTGGTCATCCGAAAACCGATGCAACCGGTTCTTGACTCGTGAACGAGTCATTATCTGGCTCGGCTCGGTGTTCATTTCTCTCTTCACAGCAGTTCAGTCAGCACGCGCAGTCTTCTTAATCGCTTGTTTCCCTCAATGATGTGCCAGCTTCATCAAATCTGCCATCTACAGTTCTGGCAGTGGTTTGTAATGGAATTATTCGTAACATTATTATAATTGTAACGAGTAACGATGCCGCACATAAAAAAAATATCGGAGTAAAAGTATTAAACTCAGCGAAAATATGTACCGAAGTAAAAGTGGAAGTAGGAGAAAAAAATAATACTCTAGAAAAGTACAGATACCGCCTTTTAGTACTTAAGTACAGTAGCGAAGTAGTTCTACTTCGTTACTATACATCTCTGAAGAGGACTGAGATGTATCGATATAAATTATATAAAATCTACTGTTGTGTAAGTACATTTTGTATTATTTGATTAACGTGCTTGAGTTTTACTTGTTTGACACAAAGGAACCGAGAGAAATGATGCCTACATTGTCAACTGAAATTCACTGAGTATGGCTAAAATTAGCTAACGTTAGAAGGCTAAAAGTTACTTATATTGATGTAATTATTATTGGTACGCCTTAATTATTCAGGGGACATCACAACCCTCCTGTCTTATCAGAAATGTCCTGTTCACTTTCTCACAGTTACACATCTAAACGTTAGTTAAGGGTGTTTCTCAAGGGCATCACATTAAAGCATAACACCTTTTGTACAATAAAAATAAAATCTAATGCTTGTTGATTACCTTTTTTTCCAAGGTTTCATTCATCTTGGTCCAAGGGTTTTTTTTTTAGCTGTAGACCATAAAGATATTTTGAAAATAAGTGCATGTCATTTATCTCAATTTTTATTTTATTTATTTTAAAAATACATGTATTCTCTTCCCTCAGATGCTGTGAAGAGGTGGAGACTCTGAATGGGATGTAGCAATGGCAGAACACCTGAAGCTCGCTCCAGGAAGAGATGGGGGTGGAGGTTACAAGAAATGAGCCAAACAACTGTTGTGTGTTTAAAGTATAGTTCATAGATAGAACTTTTGTCAAGATGTGTTAAACCTCAAGACATAATTGATTATTTTATATGCAGGCTTATGCCGCGTTTCCACCGAAATTACCCGGAACATTTGTACCAGGAACTTTTTTTCCCAGGAACTTTTTTCCCCCCAGACCTGTTGCTTTCTGGTCCGTGTACGTTTTGATAGTTTGTTTTCCAATTTGAAATGAAATAAGCAGAAACGAGAAAACGGCCCATTTATTCGTTTTTCGTTTTTTTGAAAAAAACGAAAAACGAGATTTCGGCTTGAGTTTTCGTTTTTTAGTTCAGAGGCATAAAACGAATAAATGACTTCAAAATCCGTTTTCCACATGTGGGCGGTCCTAAGACGCCCCCTTCCGCCGATTGGTCAAGCAAATCTGAGCATGTGACGTCATCAGTTGTCGCTCAGGTCTGTTCAACAAAATAATAGTCCTCTAACGTTACTATGGCTACCGATTCTTAAACTGTGCAGGGCAGGTCCTGTTGGGCTTTCTTCTGTGCAACTTTACGATTTTCACAGAAATCTTTACATCAGAAATATTAAATATTAGTCTGCCACCAGCCCGTTTTAATTAGCGGTGCGGAGTTAAATCTGTGTGGTGAAGCTGCGCTAGACAGCGCCGAGCGGGAGAGGATCAATGACCAGTGTTCGGTCAGCAGTCAGAACTTGGGTACCGATGATGGGGAAATACATTTTTACTGAAAATGACCACGCGAGTATGATTGACAGGACGATAGCGGAGACAATTAAAAGCGCAATATAACGTCTGTTAACAAAAAAAAAAAAAAAAAAAAAAAAAAAAAATATATATATATATATATATATATATATATATATATATATATATATATATATATATATATAATATTATATAAAATATAATTAATATATTATATAAAATATAAAAAATATATTAATATAAGCGAATTTGTCTTTGTTTTTAATAAAATAATTGTGAACCACAAACCGAGCCTTCGTTTTAAAGGGCGATTTCCAAATATATTTTATTTATTTGTTATAATATGGGTATTTTATGTCACCCGTCTTATTAGTTTGATTATAGTAGGCTATACGCGATTTTTTTTTAATTATTGTACTATTTTACTGTTGTTGTTTTTAATTAACAATATATCATAACAACTTAAAAAGATAAAAATCTACAGAAGAGATTAACAAATAACATTGGTGTTGTCATAAGTTAACTAATCAATGGGAAATTTTCCTCACCGGCACAACCCTATTCTTAATGTTGGCTACATGTTACAGATTTAATGTTGAGCACATAATGTTAAAGGCTTCTTAAATACCATCACATTCAGTCAAGAAGGATGTGTTAATTTATTCAATCTTTCATTAGTTGGTGACCCGGTGTGATTATAATAGCATAAATAAAAAAAACACGTAATAGGCTATGTATGCCAATAGACAAAACACATCTGCTTTTCCTCTAGATCACTTTACAGTGTGATGGAAATAAACTTTTCTTAAAGCGTGATGAGGTTTGGTAAATTTAAATCAACAACGTAAGAGGCTTCAGGCTGTCTGATGAACTCTGTATGGACAAACACCCAGCTTTGCAGTATAGGTGGCACAGAAACAGCATCTGACCTGGCATTTAGATGTACTTTACACACTGTCTATTGCAGCTCAAAGGAGGCACTGTGAATTTGCATTACAATTTCATTCTAAGAGGCTATTAAATGTGAAGTGACAACATGAAACACTACTTTTAATATATATATATATATATATATATATATAAAACACCAGCAGTTGGTGGCAAGTCACCCTGATAATGATTAAATACCAATTTACTCATTTAGGCTCACAATAAGCGGATTACATAATTATACCATGAAAAAAAAAAAAATATATATATATATATATATATATATATATATGTGTGTGTGTGTGTGTGTGTGTGTGTGTGTGTGTGTGTGTGTGTGTGTGTGTAAAAGCAGGAAGTCCAGTCCTGGCTGTATAATCAAACAATAAAACGAGAAACAATGCATGCCATCAAGAACATTTTTTATTCCACAGGAACTTGATCTAGTTCACTTGTTAAAGGATACTCCACTTTAAAATAAATTCTGTCATCATATACTCGCTCTCATGTTTTTTCAATCCTTTATGAATTTCTTTCTACTCTCAGTCCAGCCTCTCTCATTGTTAAACCATGGTTTATCACATGATTGACTACTGTAGCCTTGTTTCCATTTCTGACTCATCCTCTTCCTCCCCTTCCTCCTCTTAGTCGAACTCTTCCTCTGGCTCTCCCTCCAACTCCTCTTACTCTGTCTGCAGTGTTTGCATCCATTATCCAAAAGCTATTACTTGACCTTTGGCTTATAGACCACTACTAAAGTTATGATTGGTTGCTGTTAAGTAAAGCAACAAGTGTTTGCACATGTGAGGAGTTAGTGTGAGGCACTGATGAATTAGTGTGGCATTTTGATTGGTTGTGTTTATAAAAGGAAATCAAGAAACTTCCTGTCAGATTCTGGTGTGTTGTATAGAAAATTGTGTGTTGTGTTTTGCAAAAAGTGTTTAACGAAATTGAAAACTGAGTAAAAGGCCAAACATTTGTGTATGGTTTTGCAGATTTAGTGTGTGGTTCTGTTGTCTGAGTGTCTTTAGAAATTGGTTTTAGAAATTGTGTGACAAGTAATAATTTGTGTGTAAGCAGTTGAAAAAAAAAACTGTTAAGCATTTTAGAATATTCCCTTGCTTTGATAATAAATTATTTGCTGAAATTTATTAGCTTGTGGCTGATCTGATTGATCATAAATGGGCAAGCAACCACAATTTTATATTTTTTAAAAGTGTTGTTTTCATTTAATGTTTGCATTATGGTTATTTAAATTAGTATTTAGCTTATTTAGGTTAATTTTGTTTCTTAAATCTGAAACTTATACTTTTTTTTGCCATATTGCATGATATTTTAATATACATCACAAAAATTGAAACTTGTCATTAACAAAGCAAATTTTTTTAAAACCTGTTCTTTATTGCAATACTATTAAAAAACTTGAACCTTAAGTAATTACTGTGATATGAAATGTTGATACTTGCACATGCCTATTACATAATTCACACTTAAACTTTGTTTTACCTGGAATCCGGTGAGCATACCAGGACTGCACCACACGGTCAAGACCAACTGTAGTAACCTGACAAGATAGTGCAGACGCACAATAACGTTTCGGGTCATCTTCCATGTCCAGTTCCTCCTGGTTCACTAATTGCATCAGTGCCCCTTTCACTGGATAATTCACTCTGTTATTTACTTCAGGCCATATTCTTTCAATTGTGTGATTCTTTTTATTTAAAAGGAAAAAAAGGAAAACAATTAGACTAGCACAACAGCTACATACAGTTAAGGAAGTTAGTTTATTACATACAATCTTGGACCTCTAGAGCAGTGGATCTTAAATCTGGTTGCTTTAAGGAGGTATTTCTACCTGATTCTACGTAGAAATTCTAATGTCGTCGTTGTGACCTACTTCAATCAGTTCGTTGAAACATAAAACAGGGGAAAGCCGTTATAACCTAATTGAGTTACATTGACTTAACATACAATTTCCATTAATGCTTGCTCAGGATGGACACATTCGACATGTGCACTTGCTCATGAGTTCAATCAAAGTGAAAATCGCAATTGACAGCAATACTCTTCAGCACAATGGTAACCACAAAATTTTATGACAGAAAAAATTGACAGAGTTGACACCCAATTAGATGTACAGTATCTGGAGTTGACCCTTTTCATTAACCATTTATGACAGTTAATGTGTCTGTCTCCCTTTTGCTATTTTTAGTTCAAGAACGTTTCCTCTAAAAATTGTAATGTTGAAAATCTTTGGATGTAAATTATTCTACAGCGCATTCAGGAAAATTGAACACTTTTGGAAAATTATATTTTATCATAGGCCCTGTTAATTATCGCAGTAAATATTACAGAGTACAGGCATATGTAATTGAATCAATCGACTGCCAATGTAAATGTCACAGGCCATGACTGTGTCAGAGTCAAGAATGCCTCAGATTTTGTAAATTACCTTCTATCATCTGTTAAAAGTCCCTTTCCTTATCAAATTACTGAAATTATGTTGATAAGATACATATTCTTTTGTCTAATTATTATTATTCTTATTATTATTAGAAAAGGGGGTTCCTAATGTTTTGGCTCATGGAGGATGCCAAAAGAGAGTGTCTGTGGATCTTTTGCCAAATGCAGTAGAGGCTGCAGGCTGGTATGACCGTGAAGCAAGATCTTCATTGACACCAGTTGCAACTTTTGGGCAGAATCCATTTCAGTCAACAGAGGACCAGGTTGCTGTGGAGAGGCAGTTCTCTATGCAGTGTCCTGACATTGCGTCTCTTTTTGAACGATGAGGTGGTGGTGTTGGCGCAGTAGATAAGACACATGCCATTGGTCGGAGAGACCCGGGTTTGAATCCACTGTGAGCCACCAATGTGTCCCTGAGCAAGACACTTAACCCCTAGTTGCTCCAGAGGCATGCGACCTCTGACATATATAGCAATTGTAAGTCGCTTTGAATAAAAGCGTCAGCTAAATGAATAAATGTAAATGTAAATGAACGTGTTGTCAATTTCCAACAAGAAGAGTTCCAAAATGCTTTGAAAATACTAATTGATCTTGTTCGAATTCATGCTTAAGAAAGAAATTCATAAAGGATTGAAAAAAACATGAGAGTGAGTATATGATGACAGAATTTATTTTAAAGTGGAGTATCCTTTAACAAGTGAACTGGATCAAGTTCCTGTAGAATAAAAAATGTTCTTGATTGCATTCATTGTTTCTCGTTTTATTGTTTGATTATACAGCCAGGACTGGACTTCTTGCTTTTACACACACACACACACACACACACACATATATATATATATATATTTTTTTCATGGTATAATTATGTAATCTGCTTATTGTGAGCCTAAATGAGTAAATTGGTATTTAAACATTATCAGGGTTACTTGCCACCAACTGCTGGTGTTTTATATATATATATATATATATATATATATATATTAAAAGTAGTGTTTCATGTTGTCACTTCACATTTAATAGCCTCTTAGAATGAAATTGTAATGCAAATTCACAGTGCCCCCTTTGAGCTGCAATAGACAGTGTGTAAAGTACATCTAAATGCCAGGTCAGATGCTGTTTCTGTGCCACCTATACTGCAAAGCTGGGTGTTTGTCCATACAGAGTTCATCAGACAGCCTGAAGCCTCTTACGTTGTTGATTTAAATTTACCAAACCTCATCACGCTTTAAGAAAAGTTTATTTCCATCACACTGTAAAGTGATCTAGAGGAAAAGCAGATGTGTTTTGTCTATTGGCATACATAGCCTATTACGTGTTTTTTTTATTTATGCTATTATAATCACACCGGGTCACCAACTAATGAAAGATTGAATAAATTAACACATCCTTCTTGACTCTTCAACTGAATGTGATGGTATTTAAGAAGCCTTTAACATTATGTGCTCAACATTAAATCTGTAACATGTAGCCAACATTAAGAATAGGGTTGTGCCGGTGAGGAAAATTTCCCATTGATTAGTTAACTTATGACAACACCAATGTTATTTGTTAATCTCTTCTGTAGATTTTTATCTTTTTAAGTTGTTATGATATATTGTTAATTAAAAAAAACAACAGTAAAATAGTACAATAATTTAAAAAAAAATCGCGTATAGCCTACTATAATCAAACTAATAAGACGGGTGACATAAAATACCCATATTATAACAAATAAATAAAATATATTTGGAAATCGCCCTTTAAAACGAAGGCTCGGTTTGTGGTTCACAATTATTTTATTAAAAACAAAGACAAATTCGCTTATATTAATATATTTTTTATATTTTATATAATATATTTTTTATATTTTATATAATATATTAATTATATTTTATATAATATATAATATATTATATATATATATATATATATATATATATATATATATATATATATATATATTTTTTTTTTTTTTTTTTTTTTTTTTGTTAACAGACGTTATATTGCGCTTTTAATTGTCTCCGCTATCGTCCTGTCAATCATACTCGCGTGGTCATTTTCAGTAAAAATGTATTTCCCCATCATCGGTACCCAAGTTCTGACTGCTGACCGAACACTGGTCATTGATCCTCTCCCGCTCGGCGCTGTCTAGCGCAGCTTCACCACACAGATTTAACTCCGCACCGCTAATTAAAACGGGCTGGTGGCAGACTAATATATAATATTTCTGATGTAAAGATTTCTGTGAAACGCGTAAAGTTGCACAGAAGAAAGCCCAACAGGACCTGCCCTGCACAGTTTAAGAATCGGTAGCCATAGTAACGTTAGAGGACTATTATTTTGTTGAACAGACCTGAGCGACAACTGATGACGTCACATGCTCAGATTTGCGTGACCAATCGGAGGAATGGGGCGTCTTAGGACCGCCCACATGTGGAAAACGGATTTTGAAGTCATTTATTCGTTCCCTATCATAGGTCACTTCGATGCTGCGGTGACGTCACCACGTATGGGAACACCTCTGGTGTGACGAATGTCTGAAGCCCTATACCATCCCGCCAATCCTATTGGCCAAATGGCGCATAGCACCACCCTGCGCATGCGCACGCATGATATACCTGGGTGCAGCGCGCCATTTCGCTCAGATTTCATTCCTTCAGGAATAGCGAATCATCTGTGCCCTATCATCTCGCGTTCTCCAGCGATTTTCTTCGAGCAGTGTTAACTCCTCTTTCGCGGACGCGATGAGTCAACGAAAGGTAAGAGCCGTATATGGGTTTATCACAGGGAGGCACTCATGAGAGATTCGTTTGCAGCCTCTCTCATGTTCTCTCTGTGATAGCCTACGGCTATGGTAAAATAAGAAAGTAATCCGCGCTCTGGAGTCTATTTCTTCAGTCGCCTCGCGTCTAACCCCCACCGTTCGCTTCTGCGGTCGCCGAGGCCCCGCACGAGGTGTTGGTTAGGGGCGATATGTGCGGCTTGACTATGAGTACAGTGATGCACTGGATTTTCCACTTGCTCGCTCTCCCCTACTCGAGCGCGTTAATCAGAGCAGTTTTGCTTTATACTATGTTGTCTAAACCGCAGCTTCTACTCAGAGTAGGCTCTGACCGGCATAAGCGGTTCTCTCCCTCCGAGCGGACAGGAGAAACGCGCTTCCCCTTTCTCAGTGTGCTAATATGTGGCTATCCACGCGGTGGATAAACTACCCTTCTCACGGACCTCCACCAAGAGGTTCGAGGTCCTGGAAGCAGCCTTATCAGCGCATATCACGAACGGCGCGGGTTTTTGCCACGATTTAGTGACATGCTATTATATAGCGATGCCGTTTGACTACCTCTTTAGCCAAACGGATCGCGCCTAACTCCGCCGCGACCTAGTCTCGTCTAGACGTATCGAGTCGTGTCTATTTCGGGAAAAATTTCATTCTCTTATTACGGTTCTTTACGAGAAGCCTCTCGTTCTCCCCCACGCTCTAACATTGACTGTCTCGCAGCACAAGCACTTCGAGCGTCACTGAACTGAGCTGTTATTTGAGCGCCCCTCAGACACTGCACAATTCGTCTTCAGAGTTTGAGGGACGGCACAAGAGACTGGCGAATTTGGCCAGTTTATGACGGCTCATACAGCTGCCGCGTTCTCGCTAGCGGCGTGGCCCTATGTTTATCTTGTTGGTTTAAATCCTGCCGTGGACACGCTTCAGGATTATACACAACGAAACACAGCGAGTTGACGCATGCATTTCCTTCTATGTTTGCCGGGGTCTGTGCCCTCCACTGAAGAGTGCTGTTGGACTGCTATGCACATCCAACCCTCTCACTGCAGTCCCCACGCTCTAACATTGACTGTCTCGCAGCACAAGCACTTCGAGCGTCACTGAACTGAGCTGTTATTGGAGCGCCCCCTCAGACACTCTGCACTATTCAGCCTTCAGAGTCTGAGGGACGCCACAAGAGGCTGGTAAATATGGCCAGTTTATGACGGCTCACACAGCTGCCGCGTTCTCGCTAGCGGCGTGGCCTAATGTTTTCTTGTTGTATTAAATCCTGCCGTGAACACGCTTCAGGATTATACACAATGAAACGCAGCGAGTTTGACGCATGCGCCTTACTTCATGTTTGACAGGGTCTGTGCCCTCCACTAGAGAGTGCTGTTGGACTGCTAATGCACATCCAACCCTTTCACTGCAGTCCCCACGCTCTAACATTGACTGTCTCGCAGCAAAGGCACCTCGAGCATCATTGGATTGAGCTATCATTTGAGCGCCCCTCAGACACTCTGCACTATTCAGCCTTCAGAGTCTGAGGGACGCCACGAGAGACTGGCGAATATGGCCAGTTATGATGGCTCCCACAGCTGCCACGTTCTCGCTAGCGGCGTGGCCTACTGTCATCTTGTTGGATTAAATCCTGCCGTGAACACGCTTCAGGATTATACACAACGAAACGCGGCGAGTTTGACGCTTGCGCTTTCCTTCTATGTTTGCCAGGGTCTGTGCCCTCCACTAGAGAGTGCTGTTGGACCGCTAATGCACATCCAACCCTCTCACTGCAGTCCCCATGCTCTAACATTGACTGTCTCGCAGCAAAGGCACCTCGAGCATCATTGGATTGAGTTATTATTTGAGCGCCCCCTCAGACACTCTGCACAATCCAGCCTTCAGAGTTTGAGGGGCGGTACAAAAGGCTGGCAAAGATGGCCAGTTTATGACTGCTCATACAGCCGCCACGTTCTCGCAATGGCGACGTGGCCCGATTTTTATCTTGGTGAATTGAATCCTGCCGTGGATACGCTTCAGGATTATACACAACGAAACGCAGCGAGTTTACGCATGCGCTTTACTTCATGTTCGCCAGGGACTGTGCCCTCCACTATAGAGTGCTGTTGGACCGCTAATGCGCATCTAACACACTCACTGCAGTCCCTACGCTCTGACATTGACTGTCTCGCAGCAAACAGCGCTTCGAGCAGCATTGGATCGGGCTGTGACGCCAGGCATAAATAATAACTAATAATCCCTCAGACACTGCGCAATCCAGCTTTCAGATTTTGAGGGGTGATTCTAGGGTCTTACACAGACGACCCATTTATGACGGCTCGCACAGCCGCCGTTTTAGTTAGCGGCAGAGCGTGATGTTCAATTCGTTGGTCTAATTCCTGCCGTGGACACGTTCAGGATTATACACAACGGGACGCAATAGCTCTTATGCATACACTTCCCCTGTGCACGAATGCCGCAGGCTTTTCCGTGCACGGACATTGTGTATGACAACGTTGCAGAAAGCGGAAATTTGAGAAACTGCTAGTATCGTTTTGGGTCGCGTGTAACGCTTGCCCGGCATTTCTCAATGGGTGTTACGCACAATTGTCACGGATACACCAATTCGCTTTTTAGAGGCCCGCCTCTTTCCGCTGAATTCTTTCCACGGTGGTAGACTGATGGTAATAGCAGTGTTGTGACAGGAGATGTCAACTCTGCTGAGCAAAGGGGCTATAGAAGTCGTAGACCCCGTACTTCTCAGTGCATGGATGTAGCTCTGGCCCCGTTGCGGCTCCAGGGCCTCCATCTGTTAACCACTTGGACGATTGACAGCGGCATTCCCCGTAATTTGTCTGGGGTTACTTCACATGCGCCCCTTTTCAGTGGAAAAGTGGGCGGAAAGACGAAATATTTCACCCCGTTGTCTTCCGCATCCGACGATTTCGGTGACACGGAGTTGTGTGATGTCGTTAAAACTATGGATGCCAACCGAGTTTCTCCTACCGGGGTTCGGCTGGAGATTGAGCTTTCCCAGAGACCGTCACGACGGATGCGTCTTTGACCGGTTGGGGAGCTGTTTGTCAAGGGCTATCAGCCCATGGAGTGTGGACAGCTGCACAACGCAGTTGGTATATAAACCGGTTGGAATTACTGGCAGTTTTCTGGCTCTCCAGTAATTCGCGAATCTGCTGATTGGCCGTCTTGTGCTGCTCAGATCAGACAACACAGCGTTTGTCTCATACCTGAATCATTAGGAAGGATTACGCTCTCGCCCCCTGTGCAGGCTGGCGAGACATGTTCTTCTCTGGTCTCAGAGAAAATTTCTGTCGATCCGAGTTGTTCATGTCCCCGGACGTTTGAACTTCGGAGCGGATATGCTATCCAGACAGGCTCTGGAACAGGGAGAATGGAGATTACACCTCCAGACGGTGAATCTTTTATGGTGGGTATTCGGCAAAGCGAAAGTGGATTTATTCGCGTCTAACATGACTACGCATTGCCCGCTATGGTTCTCCCTATGCCCCCCATCGCCCCTGGGCGTGGATGCATTAGCTCACAGCTGGCCCAGGACCAGTCTGTATGCTTTCCTCCGATTCATTTGATCCCAGCGGTATTATGCAGAATACGGCGGGACAGAGTGGAACAGCTGCTGCTGGTGGCTCCGCGATGGCACACGCAGCCGTGGTTTGCGGATCTATCAGTCTGCTAGCGGGCTCTCCGTGGAGATTCCCCTCAGGCAAGATTTATTATCACAAGCACAGGGGCTGATTTGGCACCCGAGGCCGGATCTGTGGAAACTGTGGGCGTGGCCACTGAGCGGAGTGCATTAGTATGTCCCGGTCTTTCTGTTGGAACCGCTGAGACTATATTGAATTCTAGAGCAGCTTCTACGAGACGCTTATATGCTTTCAAGTGGAGACTGATTACAGCCTGGTGTGGCAATCGTAATGTGGATCCAGTTTACTGCCCAGTGGCTTCAGTGCTGGAGTTCCTCCAGGATTGTTTTTCGGATGGCGTAACACCAGCCACTTTTAAGGTTTACGTGGCAGCCATTTCAGCTTACCACGAATACTTAGGCGGTGCCTCTATGGGGCGTCATCCATTAGTTTCTCGTTGCATACAGCGTGCGCGACGGCTGAGGCCTTTCCGCCCTGTTCGAGTTCCTTCATGGGGTTTATCCTTTGTGTTGCTAGGTTTATCAGGGCATCCGTTTGAGCCCTTGGAGCCCGTATCGTATAAATTCTTGACACTAAGACATTTCTTCTCATGGCTTTATCCTCCCTCAAGAGAGTTGGGGATTTACAGGCTCTTTCTGTTTCACCCTCATGCATGGAATTTGCACCGGGCTCTGTGAAGGTGCTGCTGCGGCCCAGGCCTAACTATGTTCCTAGGTCGCATCTAACCTCTTTCGCTTTCAGTAAGTGTTCCTGGAAGCTTTTTCACCTGCTGAGGCTGGATCAAGAGATCTAAGTCTTTGCCCTGTGAGAGCTTAAAGACTTATGTGGATCGTACAGCCCCTTGGCATGAATCTGACCAGCTGTTTGTCTGTTTTGGACATAAAAGTAAGGGCCATGCGGTTACAAAGCAGCGCATGTCCCATTGGCTGGTGGAGGCAATTTCTCTGGCCTATGAGGCGCGCGGACTCGCTTCGCCCTTAGGAATTGAGGCTCATTCCACTTGAGCTGTGGCTTCTTCTCAAGCTTTTCTCAGTGGATCTTCTATGGATGATATCTGTGCTGCGGCAGGATGGTCCTCACCGAGCATTTTTATCAAGTCCTACAGTCTGGATGTGAGGATGGCTCCTGGCTCCCGGGTTCTCTCCGCTTGAGCAGATGCTTCCTCTGATCTCAGTTATCAGGTACGTCAGGCGTTTTGGTATATCGTTCCCATACGTGGTGACGTCACCGCAGCATCGAAGTGACCTATGATAGGGAACATCTCGGTTACGTATGTAACCTTGGTTCCCTGAATAGGGAACGAGATGCTGCGGTTCTGGCCGTTCCGTACCTTGATAACTCTTCATCTTCAGTCATGAAATCTGAGCGAAATGGCGCGCTGCACCCAGGTATATCATGCGTGCGCATGCGCAGGGTGGTGCTATGCGCCATTTGGCCAATAGGATTGGCGGGATGGTATAGGGCTTCAGACATTCGTCACACCAGAGGTGTTCCCATACGTGGTGACGTCACCGCAGCATCTCGTTCCCTATTCAGGGAACCAAGGTTACATACGTAACCGAGATGTTTTATGCCTCTGAACTAAAAAACGAAAACTCAAGCCGAAATCTCGTTTTTCGTTTTTTTCAAAAAAACGAAAAACGAATAAATGGGCCGTTTTCTCGTTTCTGCTTATTTCATTTCAAATTGGAAAACAAACTATCAAAACGTACACGGACCCTTTCTGCGTTTCCACCGCGGTGTAAAGTACCGGGTAGATTAGGCAAATAAACTGGTGACGTAGGTCTGCGCGCGTTTCTCAATACAAAGTACCGCTGATAAAAAAAAAAAAAAAAAAAAAAAAAAAAAAAAAAGTACGCTGATTTTGGACGTGCATCCTAGGTAGTTGGTTCAGACTTTGTGCATTTGTCCCAGGAGTGTGATGTCCGCGATGACGCAAGTCCGGTAAATCTATAAACAGCAGCGTACTTGATAACTTCAGTCTGCTCGTCACGGCTACTGCAATTTTCCTTACTGTATATTTACAATAAAACGAAATATGATATCAAATACCACTGCCTCCTTTCGTTTTCATTTAAGCATAATAACAGCTGCAGAAATGTACTTAGTTCAGGGAAATGTGTATATGCAGCCATTACAATGAAACGAAATATTATATAAATTTGCCTTTTTTATTTTCATTTTAACATATAGATAAATTGAATACAGACCAAAAAAAAACCTGTTAGATTTACCCCGCAGCTGAATTATATGTTATGTTTAACCACTAAACACACATCAGAGCCAGCGGCACATATCAGAAGGTCTATCCCAGGAGAGGCTGCTCTCTGCGGATACATGAGGACTGAGCTCCCGCTGATCGAGTGGAGCTCACCGTCTACGAGATCGGCGAAACACATTTTTTAAATAGGCATGATCTTTATAAATAAACCATAGATTTGAGTTTTAAACAACTACTTCTCGCCTGAAATACTTTTAAAATTACATTTCATGACACAATAACAGTAATATTTGAAAATTATCCGAATAAATGGTGGTTGAACTCAACCAATGCTGCGTGAACTCAGATCGCTTCGGCTACTGCAATTTTCCCCTCAGTATATTTACAATGAAACGAAATAGGATATAAAATACCACTGCCTCCTTTCATTTTCATTTAAACATAATAACAGCTGCAGAAATGTAACTTAGTTCAGGGATAAGTGTAACGTTATATACAGCCATTACAATGAAAGAAATATTATAGGCTATAGACTTGCCTTTTTATTTTCATTTTAACATATAGATAAATTGAATACAGACCAAAGAAAACCTGTTAGATTTACCCCGCAGCTGAATTATATTTTATGTTTAACCACTAAAGACACATCAGAGCCAGCGGCACATATCAGAAGGTCTATCCCAGGAGAGGCTGCTCTCGGCGGATACATGAGGACTGAACTCCTGCTGATCGAGTGGAGCTCACCGTCTACGAGATCGGCGAAACACATTTTTAAATAGGCGCTGTCTTTATAAATAAACAACAGATTTGAGTTTCAAACAACTACATTCTCGCCTGAAATACTTTTAAAATTACATTTCATGACACAATAACAGTAATATTTTGAAAATGTTGATCCGAATAAATGGTGGTTGAACTCAACCAATGCTGCGTGAACTCAACCAATCAGAATGTTTAGCGCCACAGTCCCGCCCCCGAAAGTTCCGGAACTTTAAAAAAGTACCACCTCGCCAGCAGGGACTTTCTGGGGGCATTTTTTTACCCGGAACTTTTATTTAGTTCCTGGTTCCTGCGGTGGAAACACACCAAGTACCGGACCAAGTCCCTAGTTCCTGGGTAAAGTTCCTGCGGTGGAAACGCGGCTTTATATATACATACACTTAAACTATGCGGAAACGCATTTAAAAATCCAGAAGACAATGACGTCCAGAAATTGATGCATTTAGACGTCCAGAAGACGACACATTTAGACATCCAGGGACGTGCAGAAAAGACGTGCAGAAAAAACTCTCATTTTGGAATTATTTTTCAACCATGACGGGACGTCTCCGATGGACGTCTTTTCAATGGTCAAAAGACGTCCGAATGTTTGCTGGGAGGCTAATGTTGTGTTTAAATATGTTGCAGCTTGTTTCAGCAACTTATTATAAAAACCTAGCAGTCAAATGCATGAATATACGTTGTTTATAGTTGAATTTAAAATATGAAAGCTTGTTACTGTGATGAAAGAGTATCACAATGCTGAAAAAGCTATTGATTTTTTTTTTTTTTTTTTTTTTTTACATGATTTGATATCAAAATAATGGACAAATGTTGTGTTTTGTGAACTAAACAGCCGCGGATCAGTAACGGACTGCAAACGCGTCCTGTGTGAAAGCACAATGAGTCCGTGCTGCTTCAGCACCACATACGTAACGCACACGGACTGCATTTTAAGGATCAATATTTGCGTACCCTCGGTATACCCGTTTCGCAAGAGTTCGGTAACGAGTTACAAGCGAGTTTGCCTGAAAACAAGCTTTCCTCCGCTCTGTACAAAATAGGTTGATATCAATGCACTGGAGTCTGAGAGTATGGGAGGCCGTTTCAGCATAAAAACATTCCAGCGTTACTCATCGTAATTATATTTTTACTAGTAACAATTAAATTAAAGAGCTCTGCAATTGTATTCTTACTAGTAACAACTGAATTAAAGAGCTCTACAATTCATTTATTACTAGTAAGAATTCAATTGCAGAGCTCTGTAATTCAATTGTTACTAGTAATAACCCAATTGCAGAGCTCTACAATTCCACTAGAGAGCTCTCTAATTCAATTGTTACTAGTAAAAACTGAATTATAGAGCTCTCTAATTGTAATTGTTACTAGTAAAAACTGAATTAGAGAGCTCTTTAATTCAGTTCTTACTAGTAACAATTCTAATTACAGAGCTCTATAATTGTATTATTACTAGTAGAAACTCCTATTCATGAGATGCAAAACAGATTGCAGATTTCCCACCTACAAAAGTGCGTTTCAAAATAAAAGCCCTGTAGCGTGATTCTAAAGTATCCTGAAATATTTTACAGACTTAGGTCACATTAATCATATTCACATTAAAGCAAAATTAAGATGATGCCTGAGATGAAAGCCTTTTGACCAACTTGATATTAAGGATTATTAAGGATAATTTTAAATATTTACAGTGTTTAGTATTGATATGCAATAATAGAATGATTGTGTTTGTTGTTTAGTAAAATAGAAAACATTAAGCCAAATAGTCTTAAACTTTTTTTTAAATTGTGACTCAAGGTTAAATCTAGCCTAAAGTTTTTTCAAGGTTTTTTTTTTTCTTCTTTTTTTCTCCAGGTTGCAAGATTTTATATTTTGCCTTCAAATAAGCTTATGCCTGTTGTGGTTGCATGTGTTGGTTGTTAAGTAAAATTAACAAAAGAACAGTGAGGAATTCTGACTGTGCATTTAACTTTTTTATATATACAAATATATATTATATATAATAACCTAGCCTATGAAAATAGTTGGCTAATGTCTTTGTAATAAATGCATAAAAACTCATATTGTATTATTTGTCTGATGATGTTCAATTATCAATCAATCAATCCATCCATAACCAAGAGAATTACTAGACGATTTTCATTATCATTATTATTTCTATCATCATTATCATAGATTTTGGCCTTTATTATAGACTTTGGCCTTTTCAGAACTTTTACTATTATGAAAATTATTATTATCATTACTATTACTAACATCATTTTCATAGATTTTGGACTTTATCATAGACTTTTTAGTGTCCCACATTCCCTTTAAAAAAATGTACATGAAAATTGTAATTAATGATGACAAAAAAAAATTAATAATTCCACTTCAAACACCACCCTCTTTAACTAAAATTTAGAAATGTCCATAACACTGAATCAGTAGATAAGAGTGCAGCCGCTCAGTGCAATTGAACACAAATACCATTTCTTAATAAAAGTCCATTATACAGATCACAAACTCGTTTGAAACACAACCTTGCATTTCCAACCACTTATTTGTATGATTTGTACTAAATCCTATCAGAACAAGTTCATTAACTCAACTGTGATCTTCTAATTACTCAGGTACCTATCTAATGGTGCTACACTTCTGCAAGAGGGTGACAGAAACACAATTACCCATAATACACTGCAAAATCCTCAGCCAATGAGATTCAAGTCTGTATTGGTTTTATTAATCTGTTACTTTTATGCAAGGATGTTATGTTGGCTGAACAAATAATTTTTAAGTAAAGCTGACAATACATATTTTTTTGTTGTTGAATGAACTAGACTAAATTAAGTTCACATTGTCAAATAAATTTTTTTAAGTAAATTTGCAAAAGTGAAAGTACATTTTTTTTGGAGTGTAGGAAGCACCAGCTTGTTTTTAGACAACTTGCACTAAGAGCACTAATATGTCTATAATTTATTTTATGAATGTGTTATCTGCATTTTCTCTTTTTATTTTATTAGGAGACATCCTGGGGATTTTAAAATGGTATTGTGTGTGAATGTAATGTTTAGGCTACAAATCGCAGATATTGCAGACTGCTGCCCTGCCTTTCCACCGTGTGCTTCGTCCATGTCGGCTGGGGGCGCCAAAGTTTCCCGCCTGCCTGTTTATATATACCCCAGTTGAATATGTATAAGGCACGATTAGCATAATGATATGTCACCGAATACAGAGCTCTGTAATGCAATTGTTACTAGTAAGATTGCATTTACAGAGCTCTCTAATTGAATTGTTACTAGTAATAACTGAATTATGGAGCTCTGTAACTTAATTCTTACTAGTAACAATTCAATTAGAGAGCTCTGTAATCCAATTATAGAGCTCTGCAATTACACATATCTATGGGAGGCCGTTTCAGCAAAAAAAAAAAAACGTTCCAGCGTTACTCGTCTTAATTATATTTTTACTAGTAACAATTCAATTAAAGAGCTCTATAATTCAATTTTAACTAGTAACAATTATGATTGTAGAGCTCTCTAATTGAATTATAGAGCTCTGCAATTGTATTCTTACTAGTAACAACTGAATTAAAGAGCTCTATAATTCAATTTTTACTAGTAACAATTCCAATTAGAGAGCTCTACAATTCATTTATTACTAGTAAGAATTCAATTGCAGAGCTCTGTAATTCAATTGTTACTAGTAATAATCCAATTGCAGAGCTCTACAATTCCACTAGAGAGCTCTCTAATTCAATTGTTACTAATAAAAACTGAATTAGAGAGCTCTTTAATTCAATTCTTACTAGTAACAATTCCAATTACAGAGCTCTATAATTGTATTATTACTAGTAGAAACTCCTATTCATGAGATGCAAAACAGATTGCAGATATCCCAATAATATATATATATATATATATATATATATATATATATATATATATATATATATATATATATATATATATATATATATATATATTATCGTTAGCCCCATATCATAAAAGTCATATTTCAATGTTTTTGGTAAACAAGAATAAAAAATTTTTTTAGAAATCACATTGTTATTTTTTATTGATATTATAACAGTACATTCAACCAGATGTGTGGATAAGTATGCAAAAAGAAAAAGATCCATCATCAATTGCCGAACCAATAAAAGTGACTTAGCCAGAATATGCCATGACTTTCTCTTACATATAAAATGCAATCATAACAAAACTTGTTTTACTCTCCTAAATATAACCAAGATGTGTAACTTGTGAACCCTAACCAAGTTGTTTCTTATTAATGTCTAACCTTAACCACTGTTTTCCTTTTCTACCCTTAATCGAAGTTCCACTTAGATGTGCAAACATAACCAAAGTTTTTTTATTCTCCTAAATATAACCAAGATGTGTAATTTGTCCTGACGGCAGTAATGGGATGGGACTGTAGGCAGTCCAGAGAGCCATTCTTTCAGGAAGATCTGGTCAACATCTGATATGGGCACACATGGGCCAGTCTTGTTGATCTTGGGTTTACACGGATCAGTTTTGGATTTTACCAAATTGTTGAAGATATCTGTTCCATGCTCTTCAGTCAGTTTCTCTGACTTTAAGTAGTGCTGTGATGTGCAGGGTGGGCCCATGGTCTTTGGTGGTCTCTCCTGTCCCATTGGATTCTTCTAATTCTCCCCTTTAAGATGCTTCTCCTTTATCAGCTCTCGCTTCCACATATCTGGCCTTGGGCGCCTATGACGTTGAACAGCAGAAGTTTCAAGTACAACTCCTGCATCTCCTTCACTGACAGCTCCTTGAGCTGTGTCTGTATCACTACCATTATCTGAGCTCTCATCTTTCTCAGGTGTATAGTCCTCATTCAAGACAGTGTCAGCGATTTCACTATTTGACGATAAATCAGGATCTGATTCAGCTCTGGAGGCTTTACTGGCTGTTTCCTCTTCTATCTGTTGCCCCATGTCTACGCCATTACTTTCTTTCTCTCATCTAAATCCTCCAACTCCACTACATGGGTATCAACTTTATTTCCTGACATTAAAACAGAAAATGGAGTGCTGTTGAGTATTTTAACTCAGTAAATCATGTTAAATTCATAGGTCCACTGCAAAAAAAAAAGAAAAAAATATAAATCTTACCAAATACTTCTTATGTCTAGTCAAAATGTCTAATTTAAAAAAAAAATACTATTTTACTTTTTTATTTTACTATTTTTACTTTTATTTGCACTTAAAATAAAAAGTAAATGCTTGAAAAATTACTTCACTTTCCTAAAGTTGCCTAAATGTCTTTTTATGGTGATGTTTCTTAACTGTAAAGATTTGTTCTGACCAGAAATGAGGTTATATTTTGCTAGTGTTGGCTAGCTACTTCATCATATCTTGTAGCAAAAAAAGTCAAGTTTAAATACACAGTTTATAATTCCTTTGATTGACTGAAATTACATTTAGTGTCTTGAAAATTTAAGAAATATGAACTCTTAACAGATGAAAACGGATCAAACAGAAGAGCTAATACATCACTTCTGGACATCTGTCTTCCCATGTTTTCTGCCATTTTGTTTGTATCAAAACTGCCTAGTTCATTTTACAAAAGATGTTAAAGTAAACTTAAATTAACAAACCTTAGTAGAATCAACAAACAACAATTCAGTTCATTGTACATGAAAATTGAGATTAATGATGACAAAGAAAAATTAATGATTCCACTTCAGAAACACCGCCCCCTTCAATAAGGATTTTGTAAGACTATAACAGTAAACAAGAGCACAATCGCCCAATACAATTCATTAGCAACATTACTTCTTAATTAAGGTTCGTCAATCAGATCACTAATAAACGTTTGAAATGCAATTTTACATTTTCAACCACTTAGCTATATGATTTGTTCTAAATTACATTAGAACAAGTTCATTAACTTAACCATGATCTGTTATTACTTAGGTACCTATCTAATAGTGCTACACTTCTGCAAGAGGGTGACAGAACAACAATTACCCATAATACACTGCAAAATCCTCAGCCAATGAGATTCAAGTCTGTATTGGTTTATTAATCTGTTACTTTTATGCAACAGTTATGTTGGCTGAACAAATAATTTTTAAGTAAAGCTGACAATACACACTTTTTTTGTTGAATGAACTAGACTAAATTAAGTTCACATTGTTAAAGTAAAATTGTAAAGTAAATTGGCAAAAGTGAAATTTTTTTTTGTGTAGGAAGCACCAGATTGTTTTTAGACAACTTGCACTAAGAGCTTTAATATGTCTATAATTTCTTTTATGAATGTGTTATCTGCATTTTCTCTTTTTATTTTGTTAGGAGACGTCCCGGGGGTTTTATGATTAGAGAGCTCTGTAATTCAATTGTTACTAGTAACAATTATGATTAGAGAGCTCTCTAATTGAATTGTTACTAGTAACAATTCAATTAGAGAGCTCTGTAATTCAATTACAGAGCTCTGCAATTACAAATATCTTTAATGTGTATTTTTACTAGTAATAAATCACTTGAAGAGCTCTGTAACTCAATTGTTACTTAACAATTGAATTACAGAGCTCTATAATTAAAAATGAATGGAAGTCAATGGAGACATATGACTAGTAATAAATGAATTGTAGAGCTCTCTAATTGGAATTGTTACTAGTAACAATTGAATTAGAGAGCTCTATAATCATAATTGTTACTAGTAAAAATTTAATTATAGAGCTCTGTAATTGTAATTGTTACTAGTACAAATTTAATTGTAGAGCTCTATAATTGTTATTGTTACTAGTAAAATCCGAATTAGAGAGCTCTACAATTATAATTGTTACTAGTAAAAATTAAATTATAGAGCTCTATAATTGTAATTGTTACTAGTACAAATTAAATTATAGAGCTCTTTAATTTACCCTCTGGGGTTCTTCGTTTAGGAGTCACACTCAGGACCTTCGGGTCAAAAATGACCCGGAGGGCGGGATTCAGGTATACTTTTTTTTTCAGTAAAATCAATCAAATGTATTTTTGTTCAATAATATTTTTTCTTTCTTTTTTTGGTGTTTTGAAAGAATTTCATGATAATAATGAATTTTTATGCAATAATTATGATAAATTTTTTCCCATTGAATATAATAGAAAATTTATATATATGTAATTAAAAGATTTTTTTTTATCAATGCTGTATTTTATTTTAAAGTACAGCCAAGGCCTATAGAAAGCAATTTTTGAAATTAGATTGGTGCCATCTGGTGGACAAATTAAGCATTTTTATCATGCAATAGCACATTTTTACCACTATAGAGAATGTACAGCTCTCTGTAGAAAGGCTTGGGAATTCTAGTGATTTTTGCAAATATTTGCCTATTTATTTCAGGTTGTGGATTTTAATATATAATCACAGATTCTCAAAGACTATTTTTGTCAAGTTTATTTTTTGTTTGGTTGGTTTAAATGGTAATTTTAAGTGCCAGTTTTACTTTATAATACAGTCAAACCTGAACATTGCACTAGAACGAGAACACATTTTTTTGAAAGCATTTTGTTACCCATTGTTTTAATTCTAGCTTAATAAAGAAAAATTACATTATTTCAATCATAACATATTTTTATTAACCTTTTATTATAAACATTTCCATTAAAATAATTTTTTTGCAATTCAATGAACAGTAACTCTTCAAAATTGCCAACAGCAATTATGAACAAAAAACAAAAATAACAGCAAACGTTTAATAATTTTCAAACAGTACATGTAAATGGAAAATAGAAAAATAAAAAAAGTGTCACGCTGGGCCTGGGTCGCTCGAATAGGCCTGGAGGTTACTAGGGAAGAATTCCATCCTTTGACCTTACTCTGCGCGTGTGTGCGTGCGCGCGTGCGCGCGTGCTTGTGTGTGTTTGTGTGTGTTCAAGAGAGAGACATGGTGTGTGACTTTTGCATTTTGGATCCAATGTCTCCCCTTTATTTGATTAATTGATTTTATTTCACATATTCTCACATTTCTCTGTTACAGTTTCACCAGTCTCATATTTCCCTATGTGTGTCTGTGAGTGAGTGTGTCTATTTTGCAACCTTGATGGTTTACAGCCTCATGCTTTCATTGCTGTGCACTTTATTTCTTACATATATGAATAATTTATTTTAATTTCACACATTTCCCAAAATTAGCTTTTGCACTGATAAACTTTCATTTGTGTGTGTGTTTTTGTGTGTATATGTGCGTGTGTGTGTGTGATTTTTTTTTGTCTGTTTTGCACTCTTGATGTTTTAGAGATTCACCCCTTCACTGTTGTGTGCTTTTTTTCTGCATCGTGGCTGATTTGTAGATTGTACACACACCAAAACTCAGTATTTTCATATTTTTGCAAATTTCCCATTCATTTCCTATGGCGGGTCATATTTGACCCCGAGTGTGACTATTTTTTTTACGACCACTTAGACTTTTCAAATCCTGTCCCCAATTTTTTTGGGTGTTCATATACCAAGTACCAAAAAAGTCACCAAGTTTCGGACCATTCCGATGAAGCTACGATTTGTAAATTTTTTTACAAAAAATATTTCGAGTCAAAAATGACCGAAGAACCCCAGAGGGTTAAATTGTTACTAGTAAAAATATAATTATGACGAGTAACGCTGGAACGTTTTTATGCTGAAACGGCCTCCCATATAAGTCTGAAGGGACCGTCTGTAAAGTGCGAAACGCGAAAAAGTTTACTAGTATATACTCACAGTAACACACTGTAGTATCACCAAATTCAGTTCACACATCACTGCTCTCCTGCTGGTTATATTACAACTTTCATTTTGAAAGTAATTGCTTTGGCACTGTTAAGACCCGGCTAACATAAAGAGGACAACTGACAAGATGATTTCAAATAAAGAAATTGTACGTTTATTTAAAATTAAACAAATAATGTCTAGGGTTCGAACACAAGATAATTATAGTAAATATCAACACAAAATCAAATCAATAAACAGTTGGAAATGAGGTTGGTAGAGTTGTGGAAATCATATGGGAACACAAATTCAAGAACCCACTCTTCAAACAAAAATCACAAAACCCAAATGAGAGAGAACTAGGCAAAATTCAGGAGCTCCTTAAATAGTTTGCCACAGGTGCAGCTGATCTTCATTAGAGCAATCCCGCCCACCAAAAAGGAGTCAGTCCTAGAACTCAAAAGATAAAAAGAAAACAGGGGCAGGGATGTAACAGGCACATTTTTATTTTTATTATGAACAATAGTTACAGTGTGTTACATTAAAGTTATTAACTAGTATGTCCAATAACGGTGACGTTATGAACTATTTTTATCATAAACTTCCTAAAAAATGTGCCAAAGCAATTAAAGTTATTAACTGTTTTTCATTATAAACAAATCATAAAAATTGTGCAAAAGCAACTGTTTTCAAAATCAACGTTGTAGTGTAACCAGCAGGAGAGCAGTGATGTGTGAACTGAACTTGGTGACACTACAGTGTGTTACTGTGAAGTTGAGTATTTTATTAGTAACCTTTTCCGTGTTACTACAGAGCGGAGGAAAGCTTGTAGCTCATTTACTACATCACTACGAGTGAAAAGAGGCATACAGCATCATTCACTCGTTATTTTTGAGAGGGCACGAGTGGGTGGTGGTGGTGGGGGGGGGCGTCATTTGACACATAGCAGCCACAATAGCATATTGGCAAATTATTATTAAGCATTATTAATATTATTTTACTTATTTCATTTTTATTAGAAACATTCCCAGAAGCATTTAAAATTTTTTAACTTTGTTTACACACATGCTCATCCAAGACTGAAAAAATGTAATTTTACTGGCAAATTTTCGAATGCTTTCACACTGTATGTCAGAACAGATAACATCATGTTCTAAGGTTAAAGTCAAAGGGAACAGCTGTTCATATTGTGAACTGAAGCACAAATATGTCCCCTGTATTTTATTTTATTCCATAGCTGATAAACAGCTGATTGAAGCTTTGCAAATATATAAGCTGATTCCAATCTAGGAAACATACTCAGGTGTTGAGGTTCTTATAATTGCATGATAAGGGCCATAGCTGTGGTTTGTGGGGCCCCGGTGCAGGTTGTGGGCCCTGTTTGAAATTGTTTAATTTGTATGTTCATTCTGTTTATTTATTTGTACAGAAACCGCATAGTCAAATGTAAAATAGCACTGCATATTTTTCAGTGTAAAATAAAAAACGTTGATAAAAAGCTGTGCAATGGATAACAATCAAACAAAACTTCAGACAACTGTTAGTATGACAATATTTACACAACTATCCATAATTTGTTGAACAATTACCAAGCAATGTTTTATTTTGTTCAGTCTGTGGTTAATTAGCAATTTAAAAGAATACACTTCAGCAAAATATGTTCAGGTCAAAGTGTCTGAATAATTTTTGGTCCCACATTGTTTGTGTCTAACAAGTAGACCACGGTATGAAGAATTTTTGGAAGAGTATTTCACAGTTCTCTTAATTTTGCTGTACTCACTTACATAAATGAACTATAGTGCCCTCCACCCACTAATAAAAAAAATAAAAATAAATAATAATAATAATAATATATATATATATATATATATATATATATATATATATATATATATATATATATATATATATATATATATTGCTTCCGCAAGAAGTTCTGTTTATTAACCGCAAGAGCGTCAAAAGTTACCTACCGCAGCTTTAACGCAGCACGTTAATGCCAATAACGGCCCACCACTAATACAAGCAATATATAATACAAGCAGCGATGGCGGGCTCAAGCCATCAGAGCAAATGGGAAAACTGTGCTCAGCGGGCACATGCATTTACAGTAACCCTCTGGCAGTCAAGTTTTAAGGGATACGGCAGTTAAAGGGTTAATCCGAAACATCTAGACTTTGAAATCACATACACAGAACAATATATATAACTATTGTAACACTTTACAAAAAGGTTTCTTTTATTAACATTAACTATGTTAACATGAACAATAATTATATAGCATTCATTAATGTCAGTTAATATTCCAAACTTAGACATCAAAATATTGTTTTATTGTGATTTTTTTTCCAAGTACATTTTACCAATTCCAAACCATATCAATCTTAATGACTACAATTAATTTTTTTATTTAATCATTTATGAGTGATATATAAATGTCCATGAAATCTGGAAGAAAAAAAAACTCCTTATATTCAGGTGTGCCGAATTATTAGGAATGTTTTCTTCCTCTGTTTTGCTATTAAAAGCATGTCATTTGATAAGTATGTCGTTTGAAGTTGTGCATCATATGGTGGCACAAACTTGCTTACTGTTTTGTAAAACTGTAAGGTGAGAAATAAAGAACGATATAAAGACTCTTAAAACTTTTTTTCTCCTTAAAAAAAGTGTCAAATGGAAGTGCATGACAGCCTGCAGTTCATGTGGAGAAGCTGTTTGTTTGTAATTAATATATCTGTTACAAATCAGAAGAGTTTGATACTTGCACTTCTGCCTGTTTATTCATTTGATTTAGTAATATTTCCTTTATATTATTTTCTAACATTTTTTATATTTTACTAATATATAGTGTATGTGTATTGGTTTCCTCATATAATATTATTGTAATAAAAAAAGAAGAAAAATGTATAATTATGTGTTGAGTTAAAAGTACTTGCCGTTGTTTAGAGCGCGGATTGGTTAAACGCTGAAGGGGGCGGGAGGAGAAAAAGGTGATCCGAAAAGAGGAGGTGTCGGCTGGACATCACTTCCCGGATTGTGATCGCAGCAGGAAGTAATGCCAAGTCTTCCACGGTGGCTCCTCTTCTTGATGACCGGTGACGTAGGCAGTTGGCAACAGCTAGACTGTGACTGGGCAGGAGATGGCGGAAGGAATTGATGGGACAGGAAGTGAGATGGGATTTGAAGAAGTTGGGAGAGATAGGAATGTTTGGAATGTTATGAGGTCAAAAAAAAGGAGAAAGCTGCATCTAATATAATTGAAACAGATAGTGAACAAAGTGTGACAATAGCAAATAAACAACAAGAGGAAGAATATAAAGTGATCATGAAACTATCTCAGGAGGGGTCATCGTTTGGTGAGTGGAATCCGATTCAGTTAACAAAGTCGATAAACAAATTGTTAGGCGAGGTTAAAAATGCAAAAGTATTGAGAAGTGGAGCGCTGCTGAATTTTTGTAGGAATAAAACACAACAAGAGAAAGCCATAGAACTGAACAGAATAGATGACAAGAGAATAAAGTGCATCTTGACTGGAAACAAGGCGTTGATTCAAGGGGTTATCACAGGAATACCGATAAATGTCGCAGAAGACCAAATCAGAGACAATGTAACAGGGGCAAAAGTGCTGGAGATAAAACGCCTTAGAACAACCAGAAATGGGGAAAAGTGCAATAGCCTGTCTGTAATGATTAAGTTTGATGAAACAAAACTTCCAAGATATATATAGGCTACATGAGCTATAAGGTCAGGCCATACATCCCTCCCCCACTGAGATGTTTTAAGTGCCAAAGATATGGCCATGTAGCAGCAGTGTGTAAAGGTAAACAAAGATGCAGTATGTGTTCAGGCGAGCATGAGTATGGGGAATGTGGAGAAGGAGTAAAGCTGAAATGCTGTAACTGTGGAGGGGAGCACAGTTCAGCGTACCGTGGATGTGAAGCTAGCAAGAGGGCAATGGAGGTGCAGCGAGTGAGATCGCTGCAAGGAATAACTTACGCAGAAGCTGTAAAGAAAGTGTCTAAGGAAAAAGAAGCCTACAAACCAGATCTCAAAGAAAATAAAAGTGGGTCTTGTGGGAAATGTGAGACAATTGAGGCAAAGGAGGATTTGTCAGTTATGGGCAAAAATGAATTTGTGTTGTTTATGGTTGAGGTGATAAACTGCTCGGCACAGACAGACAGTAAGACAGAAAAGATCAAAATAATAGTTAAGTCAGCAGAAAAATATCTAGGAATAAAAGGGCTTAGCTGTGAGGTAGTGGAAGAAATGATAGTGGCAGGAAGTACAAACTCGCAGACATGGGTCGGTGGCTCTTTATGATATTAACTATTTTGCAATGGTACTCCAGAAGCCTTATAGCAAATGGACAGGAATTCAAGAGTTATGTCTCAGATTTAGCAGATCGACCTCATGTAATATGTGTGCAAGAAACATGGTTAAAACCACAATTGGACTTTGTTTTGTATGGATATACGTCAATTAAGAGAGATAGAGAAACAGGAAAAGGTGGAGGTGTAGCAACTTTTGTTAAAAGTGGGGTAAGATATAATGTACAAAGGGCATGTTGCATGTTAGTGCAAATCTATAGCCATGAAATTGATAGATATTAGTAATAGATATTATTTATTTACCATAGTATTAAACACTCAGGGGCGGTGATTTGATGGAATGAACAGGTCTGGTAGATGAGGAATTTCTTTACAAAGAGAGAGTAAAAATAATCTGATCTGGGAGCCACATTTCAAAGTCCAAGACGTCTAGGTCCAGAACCACCATCTCCTGATGAATATCTTGAATTTCACACATGCCAACTGTACGCACAACAAGCTCCCACAATCTCAGCACATCACATTTTACATACACAGAAGATGTCACAAAATGTCATGTAGACATGACTACATAACAACATGAGTTTAGAGCTTAAATGGATATATTTTTCAAACAAATATAAGACCTGATCTCAAAAAGTAATACCTTCAGGAATCAGGAATTTCTAATTTCAGACTTTCTAAAGATCCACAGGAACCCTGTCAATAATCAGAAGCTGTGTGACAATAATACTATACAAAACCAATGTTTCTTGTTTCTTTAAAAGCTTGTAATTGAAAAATAAATAAATCAAGAGGTCTATTCACGCACACCTCATAGTGGATGAATGGTTAAAGTTCGTCCACTTGTAACAGAAGCACGTATGTTTTTATCAGTACATCCATACTGAGGATGAAACTCCTTGAGATTAGATGAGCTGTTGTTACTGAGAACATTAGAAATGACACATGATGAGCTGCACACAGAAATCAGCAGCTAAAAAAAAAAAAGCCACAACCAACCAATGCAGATTCACAGAGCCATTCGTCACAAAAAAAAAACCTGAAAAATAAAAAAGGGTGGCACCACAAGACCTCCAGTAGGGGGAGCTGCTGCTGTATTGATAATCTCGCCGGGATTTTGCCAAGACTTGTTCCTGGATCAACATCTTCTGATGATCCTTGTAGCTCCCCCCAGTAATTTCACGAACACAAGGATTCTCTGATGACAGGCAATTTATTGACTGGTTCACCATGTGGATAACCATCCAACTCAAGGTTTAAATTCACTTTAACAGCAAACTGCAGTCTTTGTATATCACTTTTCACACAGCAACACAATTCACATTAATCACATGCAATATAAATGACAAACTTACTTCATTGGCTGCTTATTAACAAAGGAGAACTTAATCTTACATCTGGTAATATCTTCTGTAACTTCAGTTGAGTAAATGAACTTAAATGCACTTAAGAAATGTGGATGACAGCTTCAGCTTCAGCTTGCCATGCGGTGTAGACAACAACTTCCTGAGTTACACGGTGCCTTTCATAATAAAAGTCTCAACTCAAGCAGCTCTCTATAAAGCAGTTTCAAATTAAAGGTCTTTAACAAAATAAAATAAACATGAAATATTAAACTGACTTCTCTGTCAGTTACAATCCTGGATCAACATTATTGTCCAAAAATATAGATTTAACCCAATCCCTACCCCTAAACCCAACTCTACACATAATGTATTCATAAAATCAGAAGGAAATGCAGATAACTGAATTAACAAGGGTGTAGAAGCACCAAATTCTGATTATAAGCCTAAAACAGATATTTTCTGAAAAGTCATATCTCAATTCTGACTGGAATGTTGTTCCAGGATCAACAAGGATGTTTATCCAGGAACATGTTGTACTTGGTGAAATCACGCTCGCTGTATTAATAACATTCGGTGAAGCAGATATAAGAATATCCATCTCGCCAATAAGGGGCACCAGCTGTCCAAGACATGCTGATGAACACTTGACATAGCTCCTCAAAGTCAGCACAAGGACGGCAAGAATGTGTGGTGTTGTCAACAAATGATGAGAACAGGCTGTCTTATGTAAGTCTATTAGGTGATGGATGAGTCATGTGTGATACATCTGGAGAGAGAACATTTCATGTTAGATCAGTCCTCTCTTACGCACATTAAAGAGTATAAAATTAGCACCGTTCCTTCGCCAGCCTCCGGAACTGAGTCATCTTGCTGGCTGTCATCTCCTCCTGTATTAGTTGTATATGATGTATAGTGACCTGAAGGAAGAGAGCCAGAAGCTTTTAAAAGCTTAAATGTCTCCACACTGCCTGCTATCTCCTGCCATCTCTTTCCCATTTACTCTTCTCTCCTTTACTCCAGTCCTTTTTATCAGAGGATGATACATAAAATCAGTTACACAGCATGCAATGTTTGTCTGTCATTTTCAGTCATTTAGCATCTGTACATTCTTGACCTTCTGGCTTTAATTTTAGATTAAATGACTAAAAATAGAAAGTGTTTACAGGAAGTCACTTGCAAGAAAGCACTCCACAAAATTGCAAGTGTTCCTCAAGCAAACAAATGCAAAGGGCAGATGGGGACAAGGAGCAAAAGAGCTTATTGCCTGTGTGTGAGAAACATCTCAGAGATGAGTCATTATGCTTTCGTTCTGTTAAAGGGCTGACCACAGAAGCCTATTAAACACCGAAATGCAGACAGGCCAAAATGAAGGTAAATAAAAAGCATTATGCCATCTTTACACTACAAAGACAACACAGAAGCTGCTTCTGAAAAGCTATACCATGTGCATATAGGCTGTGTAATGGTGCTTACAGAGAATAAGTGCATTTATATTTAGATTACAGACATCATTCATTCTTGAATCGATGCTCCATTGGTCTTGCTGTGTTTTTGATTAACTAAAAACGAACTGGCTGATTCATTTGTTCATGAATCAGACTACTCTAAACGCACTGCATTCACTATAAAGAACAATCTTGTTTGAGTAATTTATTCATGAATCGAATCGTTAAAATGAACCATCTGATGCAAGTCATGTGTTCGTGAATCGTATTATACTTGTCCAGCTCTAATCACTAAAATGAATCGTACTATGAGTCATTTATTCGTGAATCACATTACCTTGGTCGCGTTGTATAATGGTTTTACGCGCATCCCTACAGGACAACTCAACAGAAAGTCATTTCTTGTCATTATTTCATCGCACACAGTCTTTTAATTGGATATTCAACACTGACTGCAAACTCAGGTAAAACATGACATCTTTTGCACTGAAGATAAAGGAACAAACATTTACGCATTTAGCAGATGCTTTTTTCCAAAGCGACTTACAGTGCATTTAGGCTTACATTTTTTATCTAACGTGTTCCCTGGGAATCGAACCCACAACCTACTGCTGCTAACGCAATGCTCTACAACTGAGCCACAAGAACAGAGCAAGCTTGAAACACTGATTAGAAAACACTGAAGATAAAGTTGCAAAGACTAAAGTCTCAAATCTAAAGAGATATTCTTTATAAAAGCTAAGAGTCAACCACACCTAAAACGTCTCGGTCTAACACCCCCCCCCCCCCACACACACACACATCTCTACATCACTGTGTGGGAAGATTTGCACAATATCTCCCAAATGTTCACGCAAAGAAAGAAGGCACAACTTTTATTCTCTCTGTTGCTGCCGCTGCCATGTTGTGGAGTCGCTGTTTCATTGCCTTCCAAAAGAGGACACAACTAAATCAGTGGTTAAGTTGTATTTCAACACCTCCAGAACAGTTCAACCTGAATATTCAGATGTGTGCAGCACATTTTATGAAGGACGAGGACTGTTTCCTGAACCAGTAGCCTGCAATGCATCTGTGGCATAACGGCTGTCTCTATATGGTTGGGCAGTTCAAACGTTACAAGGACAGTCTGGTGCTTCTGACTCACATCCTGTAAGTACATTACTTATATTTAAATAATTTTCCAATGATTATTCAAACGTGAGCAGTAATGTAGGGTTGTTTCTCAGATCACAAATGCAGACATGGTTTTATGTTTACGCTGCGTGATATGTATAAGTCATTATAATCAGTAATTATATCCCCACCAGGTTCAACAAATGCCTTGTTTGTAATTGGTTTAGTAATGTATCATCTCAGATAAAGCAACATGTTTGTGCACTTACTATGGTAGATTTCTGTTTATTCTACCTGGCTTGTGACAGACTAAGTAGTAGTAGTCATGAGAGAACTTGATTTTAATGAAACAACAACAACACTTCAGTCAAGTCAAGCCAGGTCACCTTTATTTGCATAGCAGTCATACAATAATGATTGTGTCAAAGCAGCTTTACAGTGTTAAACAGGAAAATAGTTCGTCAATAATGCAAGAAATCAATAATGGTAATTTTTCCAGCTCAAGTCAGTTCATTGGTGATTCAGTGATGTCATCATCCAGTTCAGCTCTTTTTCAAAAATGTCTGTACAATCAGTCAAGTGTCTCCAACAAAGCAAGCCATATGCAACAGCGGCAAGGAACCAAAACTTCATCGGTGACAGAATGGAGAACAAACCTTGGGAGAAACCAGGCTCAGTTAGGGGCCAGTTCTCCTCTGACCAGACGAAACCAGCATGGCATGGTTTAATTCCAGGCTGCAACACAGGCTCCGATGAGGTGCATAAAGGCCTTCTGAAGTGAATCAATGTCATTGTGTAAGAAACATAACCATAACCATATCCATTTAAAATGTTATAACATTAACCGGGAAGATGACGAAGGACCTATATTGCCTCTTGGCTTATATTGAATCCTCAGACATTTTTCTTTACGAAACCAACTCTGGTTTCGTCTGAAAGAAGAAAATTGTATACACCTTGTATGGCTTTATATATATATATATATATATATATATATATATATATATATATATATATATATATATATATATATATATATATATATTATAATTTACAAGCACAATGCTTATTGTTCAGACCTTTGCTGGGAATAAATTTTGGAGACTGGACTTCTTAAAACTTCAAAGTCACTATGAAATCAAAATTGACAATTCATATTTCCTATGCAGTATTGCAGTACTGTAAATGAATTATCGATGTAAATCATTTTTATTATTATTATTTTTTATTCATGTTCCCTCATGATCTTTAATCAAAATAACTTTCCCTCTTCCTTGCATAGATATCTTTTCTCTCAATCCTATGATATTTGTCATACTTGTCTAACCTAAGATAGATTGATGCATTAAACACAACTGTTCTTTTTTTTTCTTCAAATACCACTTTCCCTATTAGCCAAATGTCTCATAATAATTTCTTTTTTGTTTAATTATATATATATATATTAATTTTCTGTTTAGTAACATTCATACATACTATGTGTTTTAATTCAAGTTGTATTAAAATATTTTGGACTAATGTTTACGTTTTGTTTTATGCAATATTATGGGATGCTGTTTTTATGCAATATTATGGGATGCTGTTTTCCGAGGATCATGGTGACTGAGTGTCCTTGTTGTATAAAACCATATACAGGTATAAAGGATCTCCATTTCTTGGACTACATGAACTCATAAGATATGAATACTGGACGAGGTTGAATGAATGAATAAACATAGGCTCAGAGAGCCACATAAACAGTCCTCACACGGCCCCTGCTGTGAACCACTGTCCTTGTTACACCTCTCTCTCTCTCTCTCTGCCTTATTCTGTTTGTTTTTCTACTTTCATTCTCTGTCTTGCGCAACAAAACTCAATTGTTTGATTGTATATGTGACTAGCACAAGCATCCACAAGACTCTTCTGTTTGTGGAGCCACTGCTGAATTAAAGATGTACTGACAAGAACCCAGGGGGTTTTGTTGCCCTCTGGCCTGGAGCCTGTTTGAGATGTGATGTAATCCATGCATAGAGTCCAGATTAGCCATAAATATCTGTAAGTGGGCTTAATGTAAAACCATGATCATATTGTACATACACACTCTTAAAAATAAGATTACCTTTTTTAGAATTCTATTGCGTAGGAATGCAGTACAAGAACCATTTTGGATTACCCATAGAACCTCTCAGTGAACAGTCCTTAAAAGAAAAACATCTTTTTTTCTCAGTTTAAAGAATATTTTAATAATCTGAAGAAGCACATTCTACTTCAAAGAACCTTTTGTGCAATGGAAATGTTCCATGGATGTTAAAGTTTCTTCACGGAGCCATTGATGCCACTAAGGAAACATTATAAAAAATAAAATAAAAAAAGACTTTGAAATGGCTTTATTGAGGTACAGAACTACAATCCCATGAACCATCACAACTGACATAAATTAAACAATGGAGAAATATAAAAAAAAAAAAGCTGTTCTAGTTTTCAAAAACATGCAATACAAATTGGGAAGTCAAGAATATGCGCTCTTCAGTGCTGTAGGAATCTGTGGTTTCCACTGGCACAGTTCAACAGACGCTGAAGGACTAACACAGACTGGGTTATGTGAGGTAAGGTCAGCTGCTCTGAGCAGGGAGCATTTTGGGACATCAACTGCTGTTGACCAATCACAGCATTAAATGAGAATTAGCTAAAGGCTCTGGTATTTGATTGGCTGGCGGGATCAGGGCCAAGCGCCACTCTCAGTTAAACTCTTCTAGGAAATGTTGTTCTGAGACAGTGTGTCTTTTAGCAAACACAACTATGGAGTAAAGGCTAGCCTTGAATCAGGCTCTATACAGGGTCAAAGAAACAAGGTGACAGGCATTAAAAAAAATACATTTGTGTGATAATTTAATTCAGTTTTAATGTATTCTGCCACTTGTCTTTCTTTTTATAAACGCTCCTCAATGCATGTAGAGACAGCAATGGGATTTTTAATACACAGTTGCTGTTTCAAGGAGACATCCAAAACATATTTTCTGCTGGTGAAAGGAAAGTGATTTGGCCAAACACTTGTCAAATATTAATTATAAATAATATTTAAAAAATAAAAATAGTTTTACTACTATATCTTTTCTACAGAAATAATAATAAAAGCTAATTATACCAAGCTACTTACACTTACAAAAAATAAATATGCAAAATAACAGAAAATACAGGACATTATCCATTAATTTTATGAAAATTTCCGTTAACTCTAAAACAACTCAATGAAAATACAATGAAAAATGCAGGTTTAAATTAACACAGTACATTGTACCCTATTGTTATAGTGTATGCCAGTGTAACAGTGTATTGAAAACTAAACAGAAAAAAAAAAATCACTGGCTTTTTATTTTTAGAGTTGGTCTGCCTTGACAGTTTCACACATTACTGCTAAAAATAAATTCATCTATGGATAAAATGTGACTGTAAAAATGTGACATGACTGTTGTGTTTTATACCAGATTATGACAAAAGAAAAAGAAAATACATTTTCATTGATGTCTGAGGGACTTGGTAGGTTGCTAATCGATAATGAAAAGGCCCATTATGATGAAATGAAACCATTTAATTGCATCAAACAGAACACAGGCTTCCAGATATGCACATGCGGGAAAATTAGGCCATCTATATCTGTCCTACCCCTCTGATTATGTATGTATTATGCAAGTTACACAGCGGCTGTTACATAAGACAGTTATGCACACATAGTCCATCTCCATCTCCTTTGTTCCCCCTCTCATTCTCGACTGCAAGGGGTTATGAGATTTCTCCAGCTTTTTACACACAACACACCAGTGACAATAACACCTTCCATAACCTGACAGAACTCCAAAAAAAAGATTAGTATTTCATGGAAGAACAATGTCATATGGGAACAAACAAGAGTCTTAAACCATAAGCAGATATTCCACGTATGATTTATTTGTGATGCAAAGCTCAATTACAGCTGAGGTGATAGATTGGAGGATTATGGAAAAATTTCAACATACAAATCTCTTGCATAAATAATTTAATGCATACACAATTTAATCCAACATTGTTTGTTATTTGTAAAATGGGGTGTCACATTTAGTAAAAATGAGTGTTGTATTTTAAGCATGGCCTGTAATAATGTACATGAAGTACAGTAAAATATATGTACATACTCTTATGATGTATTGCAAATCCATTAGCATCATACTTGTAGTTTACAATTTCATTTTACGTATTCATTTAAATGCGAGACAAACAAAGAAATATAGCTTCCTAACTTCACCTTAGGTTGATGGTTTCCATTTGCAATTTCCAAATGAGGAACATTGCAAAACAGTTTGTCGTAAGAGCCAATAGTTGTCATAGTACAATGCCAAGTTGAAAATATGAGCTTAAGCACAATCACAGCAAAAGTGAACTGAAGAGAAAAGAAGAGAAAAATAACTTTTTAAAAAGTGTCAAATTTTCACCTTTTTAATCTCTAGCATGCTTAGTTTGTAGTGACTGTAGTATTTTTTTGCATTGTATTTTACGAAAAGTTGCCTTTAATCAAAAGAACCCTTAGGGACAATAAGTTATTTAGCATTTAATACAAGTAAATCACTATGACTTCTCTCTGGCTTTTATTGACATCAGTGAAATGCCCTCTATTATTACACACCTGGTACACTAACTAAATGCCATCAAGAGTAATTTATCAGCTCCACTGAAAAATATATATGGTATAACTGATGTACACTTTTGAGTCGTTTATGATTATTTCACAACGTTCCATGCTCCTATAACGGGTGATGGTTGCCATGGCAACGTATTGACGTATTTTGGGAACCAAAAATAGAAAGATAAAGGAGAAAGGTGTCCCAGGGCGTATCTCCTCCTCAGGACAACAAACTTTTTTTGGAATAGTGTACAAGTCAGTTCATAACCTGATGAAATGCCTATAGGAGAAACATAGATTTTGAAAAATGTCTGTGTGCAAGTTGTGTGGTCATTCGGATGTGGATTATGTGAGATGAGAGTACTGCATTATGTGGCAGAGGATTGTGTATGAAGCATTTCAATGTCTTTGTGGACACAGAAGGAAAGGCTGTGGCTCTCTGTCAAATAAGAGGTGAGACTGAGACTCTTGTAGAAGTTGAACACAACAGAGTGAGTCAGCCTCTATTCATAGTCTGAGAAATGCAACCCGAGCCCTGCAGAGAAGGCTCATAAATTAAAAAATATAGGGTACATGCTTCTATAAATACACCTCTCTGCCCAATCTTTAAACAAGATATCTGCACATATTGTACAGCAGCTAAAGTATATAGACTCTTAAAGGGACAGTTCACCAAAAAATTAGCATTCTGTCATCATTTACTCACAATCACGACACTCCGAACCTTATTTTGTGGTTTATTATCTAACAAAATGTTATTTAGTGCCAATGCATCCATCCAAATAGCCTGTAGGCCAACTTCTGCTAAATCTAAACTGCTTTCATGGCCTATCATCTCTGACTGTCAGAGAGTCACTGTAAGTGGCTGTTAAGTTGTCATTTTACTTGGTATTGCAGCACGGAAGAAACATATCTCAAAGGTCAGATGCTTATGCAAGGAGAAATACAAAGAGAAGAGAAAACAGTGATTCACGCTCTTTTCCCAGAACGGTGGCAAGCTGAAATAAAGCAATTGTTTTCAAGCTGTTACATAAACTGAGATAATGTAGAGCTTTACAGGCGGCTTTGTGTGTGTGTGATTGTATACCCAGAGAAACAGACAGACTCAGCCGTTTACTAGCGCAGCCTGTGTCATCTGTCCTAATTAGGATTAGACCAAAGTGTTTGTTCAGATGTTTTGGTTGTCGTTGCACGTGTTGCAAGATTTGTTTATTATCTGGATTCATTTTCTCCATAGAGCAATTCTCATTTTTATCGCCAATCAGGAGACTGTTAAATCATAATTATTTAGAAGCTACAAGTCAGTTTGATATTAACTTTGTTTTTGAATGTGTTTAATTATGCCAAGTTAAACTCAGTCGCTGATACCATGGAAACATGAACTGTGCCAAAAAAGGGCATCTGTGTACACCCACTATTCTGAATGACATAATCAGTTCTCAAACTACTTAGGCCTA